>JAZFAU010000127.1:830000-1422500 GCA_037178615.1 Dione vanillae
TATATATATATATATATATATATATATATATATATATATATATATATATATATATATATATATATATATATATATATATATATATATATATATATATATATATATATATATATAAAATGTTCAATTCCCACTCGAGGAAGATGAATTTATCTATATCCATGTTTTCCGCTCTGACAACTAGGCAAAGCGCGATGTTGAGTTCCACCACTCAACACTCGAAAAAGGCGAAAAGTGGGGACGGAGAAAGCAGGGACTAAGCAACGGAGTGTATTAACAGCAGGCTACTTGTTCCTGCAGTCTACCCTGCCTTAGGATAAAGGGTGAAGACATCAAAAAAATTAAAATTATATACCATACAACAGCCAATCCTCTCCAACAGTGCACCGTGTCCGTTTTGACGTGGCGATTTTTTCCCGGCCGCATGTTTCGTTTATTTCGCTGCACACACGCGCTCGATCAGACGGCCGGATCGATCCAGCATCCATCAGAGAGCTTGTTATGTACCACACTACCACACACCGGTATATATATATATATATATATATATATATATATATATATATATATATATATATATATATATATATATATATATATATATATATATATATATATATATATATATATATATATATATATATATATATATATATATATATATATATATATATATATATATATATATATATATATATATATATATATATATTTTTTTTTTGAATTGATGAATGAAGAATTATTGAATCTGGATTAAGGATTTATTGTTTCAGACATTGATTTTCAATTTTTTTTGATATGTAGCATGTTTAAAGATGTATACCAAGCTATATAATTTAATATTATTTAAATATCGACATAATTAAGGTAATCGTAGAATATATATATATATATATATATATATATATATATATATATATATATATATATATATATATATATATATATATATATATATATATATATATATATATATATATTATATATATATATATATATATATATATATATATATATATATATATATATATATATATATGAGATATGTATATATAGTATATGTGGGCACTTAATGCACGTGCAATATTGCAGGAGATACGTAATTAAATTTAAAGCTTGATTATATTGTCATTAATTAATAAAAACTAAAAATTACTGTTGAGTAAGTTAGAGTAAGGAGTTCGAAGCTTGCTTGAAGCATTTTTAGAAAAATTTCTACAATATCTATTATCTATGTAATGCAAGAGATGGATTGAGTTGTCCATTAGCCTAGTTATATGTATAGGTACTACACTACCCTTTACAATGGAGCTGAAGTATACGTCTTAATTTGCACCTTTATTGGGGATTTTTGGAATTTATATTTGCCTTGAAATTCTATAGCTGAGTGGGCAAAGGAAACCTTGACGTAGTGGGTTCGATGCTTGCTTAGGGCATTTTTTATCTGCTTTTATACCACTAGAAATTTGAACTTACCACTTGAACTTGAGGACTAAATCAATCGACCGTCAGACGTATTTTTATATGAGACGTTACAATATAATTGATTGAACTCTATATGTGCTCTCGATATGGAACTGAAAAGTGATAAACTAATAATATTCTAAAATAATTTTACAACGATTTTATGATATATTTGGTCTTTTTTATTAAGATTGGGTAATTTTGAATTGATGAATGAAGGATTATTGAATCTGGATTAAGGATTTATTGTTTCAGACATTGATTTTCAATTTTTTTTGATATGTAGCATGATTGTAAAGATGTATACCAAGCTATATAATTTAATATTATTTAAATATCGACATAATTAAGCTAATCGTAGAATATATATATATATATATATATATATATATATATATATATATATATATATATATATATATATATATATATATATATATATATATATATATATATATATATATATATATATATATATATATATATATATATATATATATATATATATATATATATATATATATATATATATATATATATATATGATAATATTTATGTATACAAATACATAATCTTGAGGACTGTCGTAGCGCAGAGTCGTAACGTCTGTTTGTTAACACGACGGATCGTAGATTTGATTCTTGCTTGGAGAAGATAGATTTTTCATATTCATTTTCTTCACTCTGTCAACTAGACCAAATACGGTGTTGAGTCCCACCAATCAGCAATGCAATGCTTCGAAAATGTGACAAGGGGTGAACAGTATCTTAACACAAGATTCCCACGTTACTGTGGCTCCCTCTGCCTACCCTCCTGTTAGCGAGACAAAGCGATAAGCTATAATAATAATAATCTAAAATCTTAGTGTACAAAATAATACTGTAGCTTTTGTCTTTTACAAGACCTATTATCTACTATTACTGTTGGTAAATCTGAAAATATATTATGATAAATACGAAAGGCTTTCAATTCTTGAAATTCATTTTCGTTGATATAAAAATCCACTAAAAGCTTAAGATTATTAATATTTAAGTAACATAAATAATTCGGATAAAAGCTAGGCCAGCCATTTTGGCTATTTAAGCTATACAATCTAAACAAATACAATAGTAAAGTCTGATTATGACTTTTGTTGATCTACAATCTCATAATAGGCGCAGCTTTCAAATATCTTAAGCATTAGTCTAATAAGTAAAAGAAGACGAAGAAAGAAAGTGTTTTCATCAGAATATAGCGCCTTTTCAGTTTTAGTAAGTTTGTTTGAGTAAAAATTGCTTTGATTTTCAATTTTACTGAGTTTCTTATGAATTAAAAATCTAAATTAATTAAATATTTTTAAGACTTTTGTCTCAAGTCTAACGTGATTTCTGTAGTAAATAAGTAAATTTTATTTAAAATGCATTACTTTTTTGTTTCTGCAGCTGAATTCAAAATCTTCCAATAGTTATCACGACAATTATGATATAACAATCAAATTATATATAAATATGGAGATTATGTCTTGAGAAATTTTGGTCACTATAATGATATTCATTTTCAAAATTTGGAAACATTAAATAAGTGTTTATGTAAATCATAAAATTCTTACAGGTTAAGTTATAAATACTGAATAAAATAACAATAGGCTTTTGAAAAAGCTCATTTTTCAATAAATTATCGTATTTACAAGTAAATGTCTATTGAACTTTCTAACTTTTTGCATAATTTAACTTGAATCAGAGTAAATGCAACAATTTTGTACTGAAAGAAATGCTAAAATTTAAACCTAATTATAACGACTAACTCCATTCCTACTAGATCTAAGTAAACGTGTAAAGTAAACACATATAAACTAAAAAATATAATAATAGAAGTATATTAAAGAAAAAAGTGGTCTCACATCTGCTGTTACCAAGGCAAGTGCGTCCAAGAGACCAAAAGGGCCAGGCTCGAACCGTGTATATACCACGCTCTCACAGAATACCGTGGTGAAAAAGCAGCGTATTAATGCTGATGTGTTTCGTCTGGTAAATGAGAGTTCCGGAAGCCCATAAAGGGGGGTTGATTAGTGGATTTAGTTGGCATTCACATCCTCTCAGGTTGTGAATATCTATGGACGAGGGTGTCCACTCAGCATAAGGTGGCCCTTCTGCTCGTTTGTCGACTTATAATATAACAAAAAAAAATCATTGGGGACAACCTCCCCTGCAGGCTGTGGTTAATTATTAAAACTAGTTGTAAAATAAGGTGAGACGCTGTCCACCTCTTCCGCGAGGCAGTGGTGATTGAGTCTTTCTCAAGTGTCTCGCAGTGGAATAAACAATAGGGTTACGCCATCTCCCTTAGTGAAGAGTGAGATTTCACATTTATCTTCTTTCACACTTATTCTTTAGCTGCATCCGGCGTACAGCAGCGTATGCAGAGAAAACGCAGAAACCGAGGGAACCTAGTGTTGTGGACACCCCGTTTCCTGATTTCCTGTCATATTTCGAGGCATGGCGTAACTCAACGCTGCACTTTCGTAGTTGCCAGAACGAAAAAAATGGAAATGAAAAATCCATCTCCAATGTATGAGGCTTAAATTACACTACAAGTGTTTAATTTAAATAATTTTAACTCGTCTTTGAAATTATTTACTTCACTAAATATTTGTTGTTATTAAATTGGAGACTCCATGTTATTCTCGCGTTTTAATTAAACTTAAATCAATACACTTTTAAATTTATTATTTTTACTGCAACACTTTAATAATTATAGGCTTATGATACAGATAAAATATTATGATACAGATAAAATAAAAAAAGACAATATTACAATACACAATGGTATATTAAAAATAAAATAAATATCGAAATGAAAAATCCATCTCTTCTAAGTGGGAATCAAACCCACAAACCATCGCGTTGCAACTTTGAGCCTTTACGATAGTCCTCTATTCGCTATATTCTGTTAAATAGGTTTTGGGCGTAACTCTTTTAATTTACGTAGTTATAAGTAGAAAGCTTAAAAGTTACAAAAATTTAATTAAAAATTCATTTAGAAACCTAAAAAAGTAGGTTAATCATTACATAAGCGTACTATTACGAGAAGGATTTTTAAACAAAATTGTACGTATAAATGTAGGTACCTTTAATTGTTTTTCCTTGCATAGTTGTTCTCTATGACAAAGTTTTATTAAGTTAACCATAGTAGAAGGCATTTTAGCCTTCTACTTCTAAAGGCGGATGTTGACATCAATCGGGGCTGTTGCATGCTGGCAACCGTTCATATTGGAAGAGTACTTCTCTAAAATATTGTTATTAAATGATTAATGTCATTTACTACAATTGCATAGAAACTCTTCCCGAATACTCTTAAATTATATTGTGTATATACTTTTTCGATGATTTTTCTTTAATTTCATTAACACTAAATTGCTAAGTGGCATACGTTCTTATAGTTAAACTTACTACAGTTATTTGTCGCTTGTAAAGTTTAAGCCATAATGTTCTAGCATGCATATTCGAGCTCATCTATCATTCTGAAGTTCCACGTACTTTGTTCTGCCGTATTGCAATAATTCAATTTACATAATTGATTTTTATATTTTTATATTAGCTTCACGCATTGTCTCACTTATAGCTGGATACACAGGGAACTGAGGGAACCTTGTGTTAAAACACTTTGTGTTAAGACGTTCCCTGCTTTTCACCTTTCGAAGTATTGCAAGTTGAGTGGCGGAACTCAACGCCGCGCATGCCTTGTTGCCAGAGCGAAGAAAATGAAAATGAAATATTCCATCCTCTTTCAATGAGAATTGCACCCACAAACGGTCCTTATATATAAAATTTTATGGTAATATAAATTTAACCCTCAGCTTCGAACCGATCGAATAGTATTGTAGTAGAAAATTTTCTTTTCGTAGAACAAGTATCTCATACTTAGTACTCGAGGTAACTCTAACTGTGTAGGTACAGTGGTTCCGACAAAACTAGGACTTGATTGATGACCTTCCTACATAAAGGTCAGTGGATAGCGTTTTACCAAAAACGTTATTATGATATTGGCTTGTTGCCCTCTTGGTGGTATGAAAAATTTTCATTTCCTGGTTCCGGTAGAAAACGTGCGGCTTCATGTTCTGCCGTTCTACACGCACTGTCCCGAAATTGAATATAAAAAAAACATGTGACGTTCTCTACGTACTATATAAAGAATCATATTATTTTTGATTCTATTAGCGCCCGCGTAGGTGTCGGTTACCGCTTTAAAAAGCCTACTCATGAAAAACACGATCAGCAAAATGTTTCCTAGGTCAATTAAAAGACTTCGACACTAGTATCAACGACGACAGTCATCATCCCCAGGCTGCACAGATTGTCTTTCTGTGGATTGGTGGTGGTAGTTCTGTAGAAATCGTAATATTTTATATTTACCATAACTTAAAAACAAAGTTTTAATCATCCACAGATCAAATATCATGTAAATAAACTATATTTAGTGATGAAATAATTTATTTTAATAAGGATTATAATTATCGTGAGTAAAATAAACGCTTTAAAAGAAGTTAAAAAAATTAAGATTTTTAAATAAAAAAATGGTTGTTGTGCCTCACTCGACAAAGATAGGTGTAGTGTGTAGCGGACTTTTTTATAGATATATATATAATATCTACAATTAATTAAAACATTTTATGGTTCTATCTTTTATAGTTTAGGCAGCGTTCGCAAATAAGTAACTTTTCTTGTTGATTTTTACAGCTTCTTCCCGAAAATTCCAAATATGTTACGAAACCCTATTTTTTCCAAACTAAAATATAGCCCATATTACCCGTGGACAATGTAACTTAAAAATAGTGAAAATTTTTAAAATCGATTCGGTAGTTTTTGAGCCCATTCGCTACAACCAAACAAGTTTTACCTCTTTATAATATTACTATAGATAAATAAATACTATACCATACTATTGCATTTACAAATTGTACCGTTAAGTTCTACAACTTGAAAAGCGGAGAGTGGAGTGTCTAAACTATGTGCCTACCATGGTACAGGTGAAAAAGCGCGAAGTTTGTAACAAATAAAGCTTTACTAAACTTGTGTATATCATTCAAAGCTTTTTTTTTGTGAAACAAACATCAAATTTCCTGCCAATCATACATAAAAGCTCACCAAAACATCGTATTTATTTAACCGAACTATAACGATACAAAAGTAAAAAGATTTCCCTATACAACTACACGGTACATGCATATATATACATATAGAAATAAAAACTAAAAAGTTGTTATTACATACGGGTGCCGAAAAACGTATACAAAATGAACGCTGGATGAAAAAGTGTTCCTGTCAAAAAATAGTAACAGGAATAATTATCGTGAACATTGCATTAATCAAATTCTGCGCACGGCTATCGAAGGGGGGTTTGGGGGGAGTGTGGGGAGGTGGTGGCGGTCGAGTGGAGTGGCGAGGGCGAAAAAACGCTGAAAAAGACAGCCTCCGGTAGATTGCATCCTGGGATAAGTCTTGGGATTTCTATGTTATATGAAAATTATTGTGAAGAATCTTCAAATATGTTTAGATTAAATAAAAATATCTTTTGTTAGTTAGTAATAGCTATTTATTAAAATTTTGAGCTTTTTTGTTAATGACAGATATTATGAATTTAACATAAGTTAGTGGGTAGTAAATTTCATGATAAGCCAATATACAAGACGTTCTACAAAAAATATTAATCTGTGTTTCTACTGTACAGTGATAACAACAACTACCTCTTAACAAATATATATTCTAATTAACTACATATTATTAACAAAACACATACATATTATTAACAAATTAATTTCCATCAGAGACATAATAACTTTATTATATATTAAAATTATTTATATAAAAACTATTAAAATTCAATATAAACTAATCATATCTTAAGATAGTAAGTCTAGGGCGGCATCTCCCATGCAGCCTGCAGGCATCAGAGTACCTAGCTACAAAAAATGCCTGCGCCACTGCGGGGCGCATTCATTAATTGCTAATTTACAGATCGCTGTGTGAGCCGCACCTTACACTGGCATGTGAGCCTTATTATATGTAGATTGATTTTTTACACATAATGTTTAACTAATTGTATATAGTTTTTGCATTTTTCAACATATTTTTTTAATATTTTCCAACATATTTCCGGAAATTCTCGATTATACTCTGAAAAGTACTCAACACTTCCAATATAATTTAAGTGACAAAATTTCACATTTCTACGTTCTCTAATTTTTGTTGTCACTTGAAATAGCCCTGGTTATGGTATTTTTATATATATAACCTATTTTTTACTTCAAAATGATTAGATTTTAAAATTATATAGCAAACATGCAGATTGTTTTAGTGTTCAGACACGCTGTTGAACTATTGGAAAAAACTCAATCCTTTCTCAGATTTTTTCACCATAGTAGGAATTGAACCTACAAACATTGTGTTTTCTCTGCATGAACGACAATTCAATATATATGGAAGATGTCAATGGATCAACAAAGAAAATATAAATGTAATAATCCATCTTGCCTCAGTGGGAATCGAACCCACTAACCATCGCGGTTACAGACAGACGCTACGCCTCTACGTCACGATGGCCCCTGAAATATGTTCTATGTTATATGTTAGGTTCTATATATTCTTAATCACTCATTTGATCACTTTGCACAATGTATGAGGCTTAAATTACACTACAAGTGTTTAATTTAAATAATTTTAACTCGTCTATGAAATTATTTACTTCACTAAATATTTGTTGTTTATAATTAGAGACTCTGTTATTCTCGCGTTTTAATTAAACGTAAATCAATACACGTTTAAATTTATTATTTTTACTGCAATACTTTAATAATCATAGACTTATGATACAGATAAAATATTATGGTACAGATAAAATAAAAACAGACAATATTACAATACACAATGGCATATTAAAAATATAATAAATATTGAAGTAGATTAAAAATGAAATTTAAAAAATATAATATAATTAATAAATTAAAATTACTTACATATTTTATATTAAAATGTCAAGTGTAATCAAAACCGAGGTAGACATTGATGGTCCTACAGTATGTACGTACACGATTAACAAAACTAGACGTACTATAAGGCTTTTGTTTGGAAAATCTATTATTCGAAGAAACATTGACAAGTCTGTATGAGTTATTGAGGATCATCCAATTGAATAATACTTGAAAAGCAAAAGGAATATGATATTGTATGTATACATACATATATACATATATACATACATTTGAAGCATCCATCGTTTGCTAATTGGATTAGAAGGCGTACGAAAAATTCAGCATACGAAAATATTAATAGAGAAAATATTTTTGATTTCTTTTTTATACTTTTTAACTTTCTCATTAGGGCTGAGGGAGATTTTAGTTTTTGCAATGTAACTACTACGAGTGTTTTGTCTTTTTTTTTAATATATATGCCTTTAAGAGGACAGCTTGTTCGGTAGAAGTGGTAATGTTAATAATTTGGCTGCATTTTTTTTTCAATTTTATAGTTGAATAAAACCTATAACCAGATTTTATAGTTTCACATTTTACATCTCTTAAGAGGCAGAAAAAATTATGCCAAGACAGTAAGTTCTTTTCTTTCAGCCCAAATATGGGATATTTTGTTTTGTCAAAATTCATCGCCGCGTTTTGTCTTATGATATTAGAAAACGAAAATAAATAATATTATTATCCATTCCTTGAATAAACTTATTTCTTCTCATGGTGCTGTGAAAAAGCGTTTGACTGTAAATGGCTATGGGTTCAATTCCCGTATGGAGTGACTGAATTATTTTTCCTCATAGCAGAACAAAGCGTGACGTTAAGTTTCGCCACTCAACAGGCAATATCATTACTGGCAGTACAGTACAGGCCTATTTCCAGAGGCGCGGATACAAGTTTCTCATAATCACACAATTGCAGAAAAATGCAATATGGATATTTCTAACACAAGGTTGCCTTTCTAGCTACGCTGCTATACCTATCCGTTAAAAAAATATTATTTCTTATTAATAGTTTTTTACGAATACTTCGTACATGCATACATACATTTTTAATTTACTTTAAAATTCCACTTAAAATTTCAACTAAAACAATACATTTAAGCCACAACGTTCCGATACGGGCTGTAATGGAGAACTCATCCATCACGCGGTATATCAATCTTGCGAGACGAGCTCCTGCCGAGCGATGCAGCTCCTGGTACTTTGCTGCAGTTTGCTTCGAGCGTTTTTGTTATTTTAAAAAATCTATTTTTCCATTTTGGTGTTCTTTAGTTTGAATAATTCGAAAGATCTTTCAAATGTACTTTTATAATGAAAGGACTGTAAATAAAATTATATAATAGAATCCGTTATTTCTTTTTTTTAGCTTCACGCTTTATCCCGCACATATGGCAGGGTAAGCAGAGGGGAGCTGCAGGAACCATAAGAACCTAGAGTCAAGACACTCCGGTGCTTAGTCCCTGCTTTCACCGTCCCCACTTTCCGCCTTTTTCGAGGCATATCGTGTTGAGTGGCGGAACTCAACGCCGCGCTTTTTTAATAGAAACATTCTAGTGTATAATTAATCTTAATGATAATGTGCGGCGTTACAGTTACGCTAAAAAACACGTGGGCAAAGGAAAGGAAATATATAACTGGAAATTTTTAGCTCCACTTTGCTTTGGCCCATCGTTTCGCTTTTCCACTTTCGCTTTTTCTTCACTTCTTTTAGGTATAACAGAAGAAAGACACACACACATATATATATTTTATTATTTTTCTTATCTTAACATATAAATGAGGATCGTCGTGGCGCAGAGGCGCAATGTCCTGTAACGCGACGGTTTCTGGGTTCCCCAGTCGGAGAAGATGGATTTTTCTATTTCCGTTTTCATCGTTCGGGCAAACTAGGCAAAGCGCGGCGTTGAGTTCCGCCACTCAACACGCAATGCCTCGAAAAAGGCGGAAAGCGAGGACGGAGGAAGCAGGGATAAGCAACGGAGTGTCTTAACACTAGGTTCCCACGGTCCATGCAGTTCCCTCTGCCTACCCTGCCATGTGCGGGATAAAGCGTGAAGCTAAAAAAAAATAACACTTTAAAAAATTAATTAAACAGTAATAAACGTAAATAGAGTTAAAAACTAAGTGAATTTTTATATATGTATCGGATATTCTATAATGACGTCATTAGTCAACATCTTGTAGTACCTACCTACTACAAGTGTTTGTAATGAACCGCTGTATGTCGTGTTTATGACAATTTTTTTTATGAATTTCATCTTAATTTATGTAAATTAATGTAAAATTACTGCAAATAAAAGTAGAAATGAAAATAAAAATGGTGTAAAATGATTAAATTCATAAGGTGTATCGCATATAGAGTAGTTATAAAGAGAGAACTAAGTCAAAGTCACTCATTTTTTCAGTTTAATTTGATCAGTTTGATACATTGCGTGGCCGAGCTTAACGCTGCACTTCTTTCTGAAACAAGTGACTTATTTTAATTTTTTAGTAGAGTTAAATTAAGCTTTTAAACAATTACATTATATTTTATGATGGCCCATATGTAAAGCTACGAGCATGAAATATCTTTAGTATATACATATGTTTTTATTTTTTTAATTTAAAATATTTTTTAAATTAATATATATATATATATATATATATATATATATATATATATATATATATATATATATATATATATATATATATATATATATATATATATATATATATATATATATATATATATATATATATATATATATATATATATATATATATATATATATATATATATATATATATATATATATATATGTATATATATATGTATATATATATGTATATATATATATATATATATATATATATATATATATATATATATATATATATATATATATATATATATATATATATATATATATATATATATATATATATATATATATATATATATATATATATATATATATATATATATATGTATATATATATATATTACATTGAATCTTGTTAATCCCATAAAATCTTTTACATGTAACGCGATGTTATAAAGAGTAAAAATAATGACACGTTCAATTTAAATATGTCTACGTTTTCTATTTTAATAACGTACAGGCAACTAAATAATTTTAATGTCTTTTGGTTATTTATAAAAAATATTTGTTTGATTTAAAAGCTTGAGAAATATATTTTTTTTCATAATTAATGTTAATTTTTTTGTAAGTTCATATATTTTTTTATATTTTTAGTACTATCTACCAAGTTAATACTGTACATGCTATATATAATGAGACTTACCGGACGTCCAAGCTAGGCTGGAAAGGATTTCGTGATGCAAAATATGAGAGCTATTATACTTACTGCTGAGGATGGTAAAGGCCTTGCAATATGAAGTATGTACCTATTTTATAGTCGCTCAATATTAATAATACCTTTATTATAGAGTGCCCTAAAAACTTACAGCTAGGCCAAAGTCCTAGGTTCTGAGCTTTTCTTCCTACAACTAGATGGACCGAACATTAGCTTGATATATCAATTTAATGTTAATTATTCCTTCATAATTATTCTCTAGAATACAATCCTATTCTTTAATATAAGAATAGGCTAAGTCAGTCAGGTATTTTTAGGCCCTGAGTAAATGTGTCCGTGTGTACTGTTAATGACCAGAGTCTCGTTATAAAGCATCTGGGTCGCCTCTCAGAACTAAGAAAGGCGATAAGTGTTTACACAGTACTGAGTAAAAACTGAAGAAAATTTTAACGACGAGGGTACAATATATTTCGTACCTTACATTCAAAATGTCAAGAAAGTATTTCTTTTTTGTTCTACTCCTCTTTTTCTTTTCAAAACAAGCTTATATGTGAAATGTTTGTTGGAAAAGCTCTTTCATTTACCAAACAATGTAAAAAGCTTCGTTTATTAATGTTATGAATTAAAAATATTTTATAATTTTTGTGTGTGATATTAGAAAAGTTATTTAAAGAAGAAAACAGAAGATGTTAAAATTTACTTTAAGGAGGATTCATGCATTAAATGACATAAATCACTTTATGAAAAAGGTGGATAGTTGGGAAGAAGAAAGCAGGGAAACAGCAACGAAGTATCTTAACACTAGGTCCCTATGGTTTTTGCAGGTCCCTCTGTCTATCTTGCCATGTGCGGGATAAAGCGTGAAGCTAAAAAAGCCATTCACTTTTGCTTCATATACCTTATATTAAGCAAGAGTGAGTGGTAAGAGAGGTAAAGAGAGACCTCGGATGACTTTCGAATACACAGTATTACAGATGGAGGACGGTACCTACAAAGCATGAGGACTCCCCGGAAAGTATGGATGAAGAGGCTAATGACAGTGGACGAGGCGAAAGAGATATGCAGCGTTTGGCGCTCCGTTCTCTCTGACTACCCCGCTAGCGATAACTCGTCAAGATATGTATGTATGTATGTATGTATGAAACGAAACGAAAAAACTTAACAAAAGTTGTGATATATATTATAGAATTTTTCATTACTAACGCAAACACAGTACACAATATACAATATATTTGATTCGAACCCACGAACGCTGAATGTAGTTTGACAGCCCGCCAGGATAGCGTAGAAATTTATTTATTTAATATTTAAATAGTAATATCGAGTTATGATCCCCGGCAAATAACTATTTAATCGCTTCCACAGCATTCCCAGGACATTCTACATGACGGGTCAAGTGAACGATAAAAATCAAAGGAGTTATTCATAAATAATAATTTACACCAAAACGTTGCTTAAAACTATACATATAAAAGTTATAATCGGATAAATAGGTAACATCCTAATATTATCCTTGTTCGCAGGTCGTGACTGTCAAATGGCTGGGTGGCGGTTCGATTTTCGGCTCTAGTATGTATAGAGAAGAGTGTTTTTTAGTTCGTTCTGTCGTGAAATAGCCAGGTCGTCAGATGAGGGTGGAATCTCACAAAAAGTTGTCTGACCGGTTGCTTCGGTCGGTTCGCAACCGATTCCAACTCGTATAGAATCAGATGCCCTAATAATTTATTCATAATTTTTTTTCTATAATGTACTTGTGCGTTTTGCTGGGGTGGATGAGGATATCTCGGTTTAAGGTAATATTGTTTTTGTAGACTGATTTTAAATGAAAACGCTTATAGATTACACAAAAGCCAAAGCTAAACGCTATGTAAAAAGCGCAATGTAAAATAAATTATTAATATTAACATAATTGAAACTAGTATTATAACATAAACATATTAAGACGTTTTGTTTTTTTTATTTGGTACATATAAGATATATTAGAAAATATGTAAATAGGTATATGCATATACCTTCTTCTTGTGCAAGTACATTGTCCCACAACATCCGCTAATTTTTATGATAAATTGAATAAATTATGGATTAAATGAGAGATTGATCTTTTGCGGAATCAAGAAATAAAACTCCCCCGATCGGGAAACAAACCCACTACTATCGTTTAAACATTGATGTAAACCATCACCAGAAAACAAAATGAAATGAATGCTTAGATGTATATATATCTCTGTAATGTTTCTACAAAAATCCTACTAAATAAGTAAGTTCCATGACCACTTGGCTAATTGTTTCCGCTTCATATTCATTCAATTTTGAAATATTACTGGAGTGACAGAAATAAACGCCGTGCTTTGTACTGCCAGAGTATTAAAATTTTATATATCTAAAGGCTTTATATATCTTCATAAAAATAACGAAACGGCGAAATCTCATAATTTCGTATACTTTCTCATACATTTGGTATAGGAATAGTGTAATGACACTCCGTTCTCCGCTTTGCGTCTTTTCAGATATTCCGTGTAGAGTGATGGAACTCTACACCGCGCTTTGTCTGGCTAAGAGAAACTCTCACTATGTTATTAATTTAAATATAACATGATACTAAATAGAAATGAAATAATAGTAGTGGCAATAATTGTAATCAAACATTACTTAACGACACATCAATATCGACTTATCTAAATAAAGTCGAAAAAGTTCACATTCCAGCCTCAATATAACCTCATTTTATTACTCAAGTCCGATAATAATGTAATCAAGGATCAATAAAAGATACCAATAAGTGACATTGTTCAATTAAGATAAAATAACATATATGTATATGTTTTTAAAATTATTTAAAAAAATATCATCGTAAAATATCATAAAATGTAATGTAGCAAAAACTTGTGTTTTAATATATAATAATATGTCGTTTAAAATAATTTCTAAAGCAACATTTTTAACGAATTTACTAAAAAAACCATATCTGTTACGTAACAAGAAGTATTTAGTGTATGAAAAATATTAAAAATAACTATAATTGATGTGAATGCAATTGTGATTTTACTAATTTTACTAATTTCTTATTTATCCAACTTACTGACGGTTTTGGTTCATTTTACCGCAGCAATAAATAACAAATTAATTTGGTTTAGACGCCCATTCAGAGAAATAATATTTTTCCATATACCCACTGTGACAGGCAAAGTGCGGCGTTGAGTTCCGTTCTCAATATATAATATAGGATTTGAACCTAATACACTCATTCAAACGTATCCAGCAACGTAACAATAGCACTAACATATAATGTTGTATATACAATACAAAATTACATAACTAAATATATTGAATGTATTTTCTAGATCTAGACATACGTAAATCTAGGTATCAAGGCTTAATCTAGGTAAACATGAGCGGAAGGCGTGCAGGGGTCAGCGCAGTCACTCGCCCGACCTTCGCCAGTTCAATATCAAGGCGGTGTGACTGTCACAGCCTTTTTGCAGCCAGATCACTTGTTAATATTATTACTAAGCGCATATTTAAAAGTATTTCGGTGTTGAAGTCGAATAGACTAATGCTTTTAAGGTTTCTTATATTAAGGAAGACAGAGAGGGTCTAGTGGTAGGACACTTCCTTCTCCGTTTTCCTACTATAATCGAGACACTGTGTGTTAAGTAGAGAAACTAAGCATCACACTTAGTCTTATCTATGAAAATAATTCAGTCCCTCAACAGGGAATCGAACGGCAGACGCCAAGTTAAATTTCAATGACATCAATATTAACCATAGTCCCTTTGTTATGCATACATTGGTAACAAAATTCTAGGAATAGTATGTATTTTTCTCTTATCGTTCAATTTTTAAAGAATCTTTAAAGATCTTAACAGTCTTGAATTAAGAATTATTTAAATTATGACTTGTAATTCATAAGCATACAATATTTACGAAAAATATAATCAATTTTAAAATTTTATTAACAAAATCAGTGTCAACTTTAAACCAAAATTCTTTTTTTATAGTGAAGTAGCTGTTTCTATGACATGGAACGTACTTTGCAAGTGTTTGCGTGATGTATAAAGGAACCCGTTCCTTGCATAAACATTCTCAATTAAATATTGACTAGTTTCACTTTTAAATGTAAGAACATAATTTATCATAATATCTAAATATACATGTATAAGATATATAACATATATACATATGTTATACATTTTATTGTATTTTCTTAACTAATTTGAGATACATAATAAAGTAAGCTCTACCAGTTTTTATATTAATAATAAGAAAGACATAAGACATATGCTGTGTTATATATGTATCATGTGACATTTTAAGTTTCCCAGGTAGTAGCAACTAGTGCGTTCTATTGAAGTGATTAACACCGCCTCGATATGTACAATACAGAATATTATAAGATTTTTTCATTTGAGCAAGTTCCTGAGGACTGTGCTTGTAATCAAAAAAAAAATATATATATATATATATATATATATATATATATATATATATATATATATATATATATATATATATATATATATATATATATATATATATATATATATATATATATATATATATATATATATATATATATATATATATATATATATATATATATATATATATATATATATATATATAGTTCTTAGAAAATCAAAAACTAAGCATTCTAGCAAGTTATTAGTTTTATTATAACTTTTCAAAATAGCGTCTATTTACATCAATACATCGCTGCATTCGATGGAACCATTGAGAAAATTAACATTTTTCCTCGAAGATTTTCTTTTATTTTCGGGAATAAATAAAAATCGCAGGGTGCGAAGTCGGGGCTATACGGCGGGTGACCCAGTAATTCCACGTCTAACGTCGCCAAATAGTCGATCGTTTGCCTGGGGGTGTGCGACGAGGCATTGTCGTGATGAACGAGGATCCTGCTGCGAGGTCGTTTCTCTCGAAGTTTTTCCAAGACAAGTGGCAAACAGTTGTTAGTGTACCACTCTGCATTAACCATTTTCTGATCCTCTAAGACATTTCTCGTAATTTGGATCATTTCTCGGCACCAATCAACACGGCGGGGTTTTTGAGCTTCGGTCAAATTATGCGGTATCCAGCGGGCACAAAGCTGCCTGACCGCTAAATGTTCATGGAAGATTTTGTGCACTTGACTCATACCTATGCCTAGACTTGTCCGAATCTGCTGATAGGTCACTCTTTTGTCAGTCTCTATCATACGCCGCACAACACTGATATTATCTTCAGTCGTCGCTGTAGAAGGCCGTCCCTCACGCAAATCATCGGTGAGATTAGTTCGACCACGTTTGAATTCATTAAACCAGTTGTAAACTGTGGCACGAGATGGAGCTTCATCGTGAAAAGCCAATCGAAGTCTATCATAACTTTCTTGTTGACTTATATGACATCGAAAGTCATAAAAAATCATTGCACGAAAATTTTCTCGGCTTAAATTCATTCTGACGTGCACAGACAATTTTCAAATTGCCGCCAAATCGTAAAACAAATGACAAATGAATGAAATGTATACTCCATATTATTGGTAAAGAGTTCTATTTTCAAAATTTAAACTTATTTTTTTAATATAATGCTTTTAAGTTTCCAGTTCTAAAAACTTTCAGTTTGACCCTCGTGAAATATCAACAGGCTGCGACATATATAAGTGATACCCACTGAACTAGGTAGTTCTCATTTTTTTTTCTGACATTTCGTACTGTAGCTGAGTTGTTCTACATTTTGTTTACAATATATTCAATATTTCACTACCTCGAGTGGATCACACATACAACCATCGCAATTATGTATGTATATGTCTGCAAAGTTGACATAATTCCGATTTATGTTCAATCCAATAAACCTGTCTATTCAAGACCTGCTATTCACGACGCGTGAAATGTAAATAATTATATGAGAATATACTGTAAGTTTCCATAAATAAACCTATTGCATTGCACCATTCTTCATCATTATTATTTCTCCATTCTAAAGTTTCACCCAAAGTTCAAGCTTATCTTACAGATATATGGTCTTTAACTGTTAGATATCCTCTCAGGGAATGTGTCAATGATATACAAAAGCCTCAAAGTTCCATATTTATGTACAATTAGCGGAAATGAAAAAGTATTTTAGGAATTTGATTTGATTTATAAAATAAATATAATTCATGCATTGCAGTGAAAGCGTTCTAATCGGCAGAATTGCATAAATAATCTCATAAATGGTTATTGTTTCTATATATGTACTTGCTTAACATTCAGAAACATTAATTAACGTTTAATTGATATTAAATAGACGCAATATGCATGCGTTTATCCTAATTAATCTCAATAAACGCTAATAAGCTTCTCTGAGTGCAACTGTTTTTTAAACAAATTATAAGCCAATGAAATCACATATGTACATATGCTTAAATTAATTATTTATATATATGGGAAAATCCACTTTACCAAAAATAACATATTATATTAAAAATATAAATATTTTATTTATTTATGACTTCTTCAAATATTTGCTCTTGTTTCCACAAAAAAAATTATAAAATAAAACAGTAAAGCCGTGTATAGATGGTTAAATGCTAATTAGAAATGGTAACCGGGCTATTCCAGTCACCTATATTACCATGTCGGCCATGTTGCCGCAGGTCAGGCAAGGTGACGTCTGCATACTCGATGTTGGAACTTTTGTGAAACTTTGGCCTTTCTATTGTTATTTTAGAGATCAATTTGATTTTAGTGTGTTATTGTTTATAATACTTTGTGTTGTTTTTTTACGTTAATATTGAATTTTATTATTTCAATTTTTTAATTAACTTTTTAGTAAAAAAATATACTTTATCCCACTCAAAGTATGAGAACAGAGAGAATCTAGTGTTAAGACACTCCATTCTACTTGCTTTAAGTGAAATATCTTGTCTGTAATAGAGTATGCTAATACTATATTAGTCATGTTTTAGCAGATCATGGTCTAATTTGACCAATGTTTTTAGTTCAAGAATTTACATCTAGACTCTATTCGGCATACAGTGTAACTAATTAATAAGTAAGGTGGCAGAGCGTTCGACTGCTACTTGTTAAAATCGATTAAATAATCGATTTCTTTAATCTGGAAACAAAAAACTGGAATCTGGAAAAATTTTGCTCACAACCTAGTCTACTTGCCATCCGGGATAAAGGTTGAAAACTATATCATTATAAAAGTATAATTTGACCTCTCCCAATAAAATGGGACATCGTACTTCATATAAAATCACAATAATATTATGTTACATAATATTTGCTCAAAAAAACAAGATATATGTGACATATTTACTATATAAAGAGAAATAGATGATCCTTTTACGTGAATGGATATCGCGTTGTTGGTTAAGGAGCTCCAATATCCAAGCTTTATCTCTTTATCTATTTTCAACCAAACTGTAGTAACTAAAGGTGTAAACCTCTTCCATATCTGTCTGTAAACCAGTACTCAACATTCCGGTACTACAAATGCTGGAAAACTCTCATAATTGAAGAATAGTTGTTATTAAATATATCAGCTAACGGAACCGAAAATCAATTACTAATATCGTATATTATGCCAAAGCACTGTCTTTCATAAGACCTATAATAAATATATGCATACGTTCTACGTTATCAGATAAGAGAGAGGTCATATTATTTTTGATTTCGCTTCACGTTATGGCTCGAGGCTTGAAATATTAAGTTTTTTATCTTATTTTCGTGTCTAGAAACACTTGCGACTGCGGTACCGGGAGCGGTGACTTTCAGTGATTTCCATAAATTAGCGGCCGACGGTGCCGCTACGTTAGACCGAACACCACCGGCTAAAATAATGACGCATAATTTTTTGCAACAAAAATATATATATTTTTTTGTTCTGTATATTGTCATCACTGTCAGTTGAGTTACGAAATAATGTGTTTTCTTTTGTGTCATTAAATTGATAGTATTATTTAATTTTTTTTTTCTTTTCTTTTTATTTTTTTTTCTTTTTTTATTGTTTCTAAATTTAAATATCTTTCGTAGTCAATTAGAAGGCAACCTTTTTAAATTAGTTTATATTATAAAAAAATCTTTTTTGTTTTTTTTTTGAAAATTTACATAGTAAGCGTGAAATATTTTAGCACTCAATCGAATATTCACTCTTCTGCCATTCAAAAGCACTAGATATTTCTTTACTACTCAAAACGGTTAGTATTTTTTTATAAAACATACGCCTCATATGTATGTACATATTATCATATACATATACATCATCATCATCATCTACGTGATTATTTATTATTTGTGGAAGCGTTTTAATTGCGCACACTTAGAGAGGCTAGTTTTTTATATAGAATTTTACTTTTGGTACCATTTTAAAGTTCTTGAAAAGGCGAATCGGTGCAAAATATAGCCGATGTTCGAACTTTTACAGTTTAATTGATAATTGATTAAACAAATTCTACACGCTAGCTAATTAAATTTTCTTAAAAAAAATTATGTATGCTTTTGTTAGTTTCAAAAATTCAATCTTATAAAAAAAGATTTCTAACTTTAACATCTCAAAAAAATGTAAAGCTAATAAACGTGTACTAGTGATGTACCAGCATGTGCGCGTGTAACCCACTTGTAAATATTATACGTCATATGTTATATACGTAAATGAAGAATATTAACGAAAAATATGCATACGTACTACTGCCCGGCAGTGTAGTGATCCGTCACTAACTTTTCCCAAGGACTGTACGAAGACGAATGATGCAAGTTGCGGAGAGCTTACAAAAACTGCATTTCAAGTTCCTGAAAAATATAGCCACGTAATTTTCAGTACAGATTCTAGATCTTATGTGAATGCTAATAAGGTTTAGATTTATTTGTTGTGTTAAATTCATTTTGTCACAATTTCTTAGTGCAACGTAAAATTTAACCTACACTATGACACACATTGATTGAGATGTAGTCCAATGAAATTCAAATTTTCTTTATGATGGACTTTAAAATGTAGACTTTATTTATGAATTTATGTTTATTTTAATACTAGTAATATGACCACTGCTCCCTTAGCTGGAACCAAAGGAATATTTATATGGTAAATTGATTTGTTATTTTAGTTAACTTTTAATATTTATTTTATTATTTATTACATATATAAATAAAGATAATAATTTATGTAAATGACATGATTTGAATAAGTCACAATAAACTAAACAGAGTAGCATTCCATTACAACCTTCATTACACGGCATTTAATTTAAAGCTTAGATCAAGCCGTATAGCAAAGGCGAAGCGTTATGCGAACAATGTTTTGTCACTACTGTAAAATTTATAATAATTTAATCAATAAAAATAAAAAATAAACAGTGCCTGGACTTTAAACGTGAACGGTTATAGGTTCAATTCTCATATAGATAGAGTGATTTTTTCTTTTTCGAATTAGAATATAGAGTGGGGAACGGAGTGTCGGAACACTAAATTGCTTCTTACTACCATTACATATTTTTGTATTTATGACGTCTGTCAGTAAACGCGACAGTTTGTGGGTTCGATTCCCACTCTGAGAAGATGGAATTTTTCATTTCGATTTTCTTCACTCTGGCAACTAAAGCGGAAAGGCGCAAACCGGAAACGGAGTATCTACTACTAGGTTTCCACGGCCCAGTACGGTTCTTTCGACCTACCCTGCTATTTGCGGGATAAAACGTGAACCTATAAAAAACATTTGAAAATTATATCTGTATTAAAAATAATAAAACAAAGATTTCAAAGTTTTTAATTCCTAAAAAGCTTCCAATCAATCAAAAAGAGTAGCTGTAACAATTTCATTACTGCTTCCGTTACATGGCACTACTGTATACGTACATATGTATATGTATATGTAAATTATAGATAAAAACGTATGTACATCAGTACAGCTTTCATTCGCTTTGTGAACCAGTAAAGCATATGAGAAATAAATTGGTGGAGCTCATCACAAATTCAATCCGACTTCATTTTCTCTGTTTGCGAACGCCAATCAATTGCCGAAAAAAATTACTGCATACGGTCAAGCTGTGTGGGAATTCGTTTCGATGGTTCTTTATAGTTATTATAATTGCTTTTTTGTACTTATTTTAGTTTAATCCTTGCATTTATGTTGTTGTTATTAAATAAAGTTAGGTTAATTTATTATTAATTATATATAATTCCTAATTTGTGCAATAGACTAAAAAGCTAAAATGGCGTTGGGCAGATCACTTAGCAAGAGGTGAAGAAAAATGGAGCAAAGTAGGAACTCAATGATACCCACGGCCAAGGCGGCCAAAGGAGGAGAGGCAGAGCTAGACGTTGGGATGACCATATAGCTCAGGTGGCAGGAAGGATAGGGTATAGAGTGGTAGAAGTCAAAAAGGAGTGGAAAAGATTGGAGGAGGCTTTTGACAACAAGCAGACAGACTTTCAAAAAATAAAAAAAATGCACTTGCTACAAAATTAATTTCAGTGGAATGAATTTTCATTGCCTTCCTCTAGTAAGCAAGACTAGTATTTCAACACTAGGTCTCCTCTTTCTGGTCTCTATAGCGGAAATTAAAAAATGCAATAACTTAATCTCTTTTTAGGCAAAACAAGAAGGAATAACATTTCAGTTATAATTTACTTCACATATCAATTGCTTTGCCTAACTAATGTCATAATAAACAGCCACTTGCCATTTACGTTTGAAAAACGCTTAAAATAAACTGATTTCTTTTACTTTTGTTTATTACATATTGAATATGTAATGAACAATATTTATAAGACTTAGAGAATCAATAAAACTTAGGAAGTAGCAAAATTTAAATCCACATCTCTTGGAAATCGTCGAAGCGCTCCATTAAGCCACACGTTATTCGATCATTTCGTTCGACACAACATTCAAAGCGCTAGGAAGTAGGAACAGGTTCAAATCCCGCTGCATTCTTTAGTTTTCTAATTATAAATACAATATCTATAATTACCTTACCAAACGGAACTCCGATAATCCAAACATGGGTCTGCATTGCGCTTAATCGGGAAAATCAACACGCCTGCGATTTCCAATGGTGCGATACACCGTACGTACTCTATGCAATTGAAATATATATCCTAGTTGTGAGTATTATATATTTCTTTATATAAAATTCACATTTTCATTCAATTGCCTTTTAAAAGCTGTACTTTGGTTATAGTTTTAAATAATATATTTCAAAGGATTTTTATGCATATGTATATATACACAATTATTAAACTGAAAGCGATTGCAATACACAACTTTCAGAAGCACTTCAGGGTAATTCACTTGGGAAGAATGAATTATTTCATTTCTATTTTGTTCACTCTGGTATGGGGTTTAATTCCGCCACCCATCACGCAATAACTCGAAAGAAGGTGGTATAAGTGTCTTAAAAGTAAGTTCCTACTGTTTCTGTAGTTTCCTCTGCTTACCCTGCTATATGCAGGATAAAGGGTGAAGCTACAACGAAATAAAAGATATGATCTAGAACATTCTATTAAAAACAACATTATACACCTCCTTATCATTACCTTTCCTTTCTCGTTTATATACTTATTAATAAAATAGACAAAACCGTTATTAAAACACAAAATACATGACAAATGCATATCTAACACAATTTGGCACACAAATAAATCTACTATACGAGTATTACTGGAATCGAAGTTTTAAATTTTTCTTGATAATACGATGGGAACTTAAGTATTCAGTCAAAGCAAAGGATCTGGATCTGCATATTCAATAAAAATGTTAAATACTCGACAGATGCCGGCACAGAGCTAAGTAAAAGCTCGTTAAGTGCAATAAGAAAGGAAGACAGAGTGATATGTCACTGACAAAAGAGAAATATTTCAATATTAAATTAGTTGAACCGAATTTGAGAACATCGTGACGCTGTAGGATGGTCTCTGAATGTAAATGTGATGATTATTGGTTCAATACAAGAATTTTTTTTCCTTGTTCAGATCGGCGTTGAGTTCCGCAATAAAATACATTATGGTTCAAATTTAGGCATGTACAAAGTAAGTTCTCTATACGATACTAAACTAAATATATATTATGTCATTTACATACATAATATAAATATACATATATTTTTTATCACGCATATGGCAGGGTAGGCAATCGTGGGAACTTAATGTTAGAAAATAGAAAAATCCGTCTTCCCTGAGTGGGAATCGAACCCACAAGCCTTCGCGTTTACAGGCAAACGCTACGCTTCTGCGCCACAACGGTCCATATACATATATAATATAGTAAATATGATACTGAAGGAGTATAATCATATATATTTATACTAAATTAAATCACTGTTTAATCTATAAATCAGAAAAAACCTAAATCATAAATCAGTGCATCGCTAATATGTAAATTGTTGATAAACAGTATGATCTGTTGTTTTTGACCACGCGGAGACATTTAGTGCAAATGATGCAATTATCTTTGCGGACGTTGAGGTCATCGAATGTCCTAGCATAATAAAAAAAATTACATAGAACACTTTGGACTTGAGCTAATTTTACGTGTTTATTGTTTTATTATATTTTATATTTAGTCGTGAGAGGTGCAGTTTCAAATCCCGCTGCGTCCAAATTTTTATAGGTTTTCTTTAAGTATTTTTTCTATAATTATTGTGGATAAAATCATAAAAAATATAAAGATATTATATTTTAGATCACTCTGCTCCTTGTTGTCCATATAATCAAAATATTGTTTTTCCAACTAGGCCTTAACTTAGCGGGCAAAAAGACATTACTGAAAAACATTACTTAGTATATATATATATACATATATATATATATATATATATATATATATATATATATATATATATATATATATATATATATATATATATATATATATATATATATATATATATATATATATATATATATATATATATATATATATATATATATATATATATATATATATATATATATATATATATATATATATATATATATATATATATATATATATATATATATATATATATATATATATATATATATATATATATATATATATATATATATATATATATATATATATATATATATATATATATATATATATATATATATATATATATATATATATATATATATATATATATATATATATATATATATATATATATATATATATATATATAGAAAACATTACTCACTTTTTTTTATACTTAACATTAATTTTATATGTGCCAAATTGATTTAAATAGTTTCTTTATACTAAACCTTTTACGTATCATGTACTAGGATTTGAACTTACGATCTCTTTTAGCACAGGTGGACGCCATAAACTGAGTAATAGTTATTTATATGATATACAATACAAAAGGCACTCTGTATACTAAAATATCATTATTTTTAAATTACTTCCAGGTTCTTATTTTAATATCATCACAATCATTTAGCGAGAAACATCTTTTTAGTTACACTCCAACGTTGCAGACGAGTAAATGAACAGTTTCATAATCAAATTGAAACCTTTTTTACCTATAACCTAACTTATTATTATTTATATAATGAGTAAAAAATGTGTCTATTACTAAACTGAAGATCGCTCTATTGTCTCAAGAGCATGTAATTACAAGCTACGCTGAATGATGAAATGCGGGCATTTTTTGAGTGGTCTGATAGAAATGAGACGTAAGGGTGGCCGAACTAATACAAATATACAAATATATAAATACTTGAATAATGAAAAAACGCCATTTAAGTGGGCTTGTGAACTGCTCAATTTGCTAAGTGAGACAAAAGAACAAGGAGAACGAATAATTAGCGTAGACGCCATGGTGGTTGAGTACGAGAGAGGGGAAGTAGCAGACCGACTGGGTTGTATAAAGGCTTCCAAACAGCATGAGGTTATAGTATATGAGGACCGAGGGGAAGACCTTAGCTATCTTAAGCCTGCTCATTTAAGCGTCCAAATGGAGTCCTCACCATTGCTTTGTACGATCACTGAAAGTGGCTCAGAACGCGTTCAACGAATGGCGGTAGAAGCTCAAGATAATAGTCCAGACTTGACGAAGAAACAACAAGCGGCAAGATCCATGCGTGGCTTCTTCAGAACTATTATAGGGTGCCTATTGGGTCGAAGGAAACTACCAGCGCAAAATGAGCAAGCGACGGCAGTGGAGAAGTTCACAAAAGAGTCTGCAAAAGTCTCACCAGTAAAAACCCGATCAAAACCAACAAAGGCAGCAATGGAACAGGTAGAACCACCAAACCTAGTACAAATACGAGAACAGAATGACCACTATAAAAATGCTGTTCTTGAATTTCTTGCCGTCTTAAAGGCCACAATGCAAGTTAAGTTACGGACGTGCGAGGATATTATGCTTGCTTTTCGAGGTGGGTACTCTATACTGGGAGTAAAACTAAAGGAAGCAGAAGCCGCCATATATGATAACAGTAACGGTCAGATCATCGCGGGAATTATGAAGGGTAACTATATGGCAGCATACAGTGCAACATCTAGTTTTGTCGAACTAAATGAAGAGGAAACCAGTACAACAGGATACCTCAAGTTTGACACATCTGCCAATGATCCTATAGTAGTTACCGCTAAGTGCACGCGGATAATGCTGGAGGGTAGAATGCTTGAAAGAGCTAAATATCTAGATAGCACTCTGGACTCCGCATATCAGCGTCCGTGGAAGGTCCCCAAGATAAAATGGATCGATGGTGTTCCTGGATGTGGCAAAACATCTTGGATAGTCAAGGAATTTAATTTAGAAAAAGATATAGTCGTTACTAGTACTACAGAAGCAGCTAATGAACTTAGAGAGAGGTTGTCGAAACGTATAGGGAATTTGGTTCAAAGTAAAATCCGCACTATGGCGTCAATACTGGTGAACGGTGCACAAGGAGGATCACAAAAGTGCAATCGTCTGATAGTCGACGAGGCCCTTATGAACCACTTTGGTTCAATAGTACTGGCAAGCATTTACTCAGAGGCTGACGAAGTACTTTTAATAGGAGACCTAAACCAACTACCCTATATAGATCGAGATAACCTTTTTGAAATGTTTTACCGAAGACCATCACGAATTCTCAGCATAAGTGAGAAGCTGTTGTGTACTTATAGAAGTCCCATGGACGTTGCCTACGCTTTACGAGAAGTATATCCTGGCATATACTCTTCAAAAAGGGCAATACATTCCCTTTTTACAAAAAACATCAAGCTGACGCCAATGTCCGGGGATCTTAAAAACACTCTATACCTTACTTACACACAAGAAGAAAAAGAATCTCTGATTAGCCAAGGATGGGGAAAAGAAACAGGTTCGAAGGTCCTGACGATTCATGAGGCTCAAGGCCTGACCAGCGAGACTGTTGTAGTTATTAACAGCAAATCGGTCAAGCTGCAGCTACATGATAGTGTCTCGCATGCGGTCGTAGCAATATCGCGACACACCAACAGCTGCACCTACTATAGCGAGGGCAAAGACGATGCAGTCATGAGACTAATTCGTAATGCGATGGGTGCAACAACTAAAAGCATTGTGGAGTACAACTTGAAGATGGCCATGAAAGACAGGAACGCAGCGGTCACAACTTCAATTATAGCGGACATGCCCTAATATTTATGATATTATTGTGTAACACTATCAAGTGACCTTAATTTATTATAAAATTTAATTTTATTTAACCAAGGATAAAACGTATAGACTTGTGTAATTCGCTTATCATAGCCTTAGTTCTAAGTAATATTAAATATAAAAAAAATGTAAAGATTATTATAGATGTTCATTATGATAAATATTAATTCTATGTATTAATATAATCAATATTTGTAATAAGAACATATAGTGTAAGTTAAAAAGGGTACGGACCAAGTGTCTGTAGAGCTAATTATTTTGAAAAAAAAAAAAATACTTTTGTTTTATATTTGCTTAATGTGACATATGTTTCGTGTAACATAATTATATAATTTTTCATAATATATATTAGTGATGTAACGAATGTCCTTTTTTTTAATATTCGCGAATTCGAATTCGAATGCGAATATTCAGTAATTCTTTTAAATTTGGCGGTAATTGTTTTCGGCAATATAGCCCTTTGGACGTATGTTACGTCGTTACTTATTATTCTTTATATTTAAAAAAATATTATATTTATAGTTTATTTGTTTGATTATTATTTTTATTCAAGAAGATGATTATATAACATATTTTTAAAAGAGAGAGAGAATTGAAAGAGAGAGAAAATGGTGTCATGGGATATAATGAAGATAGATAATATGATTAACAGGTTAAGTTTCTATTATTTATGTTAAAGAATACAAAAACATATTTATTATTCGCAAAAGATGTGCAGAATTTTTGGCGAATGCGAATGGGAATACGAATGTATAAAAATATGCGAATATTCGCGAATGCGAATTTGAATATTCGTTACACCAGTAATATACATATAATGTAGATATATATTAGTACCAGTAATATACATATAATGTAGCACCAGTAATATACATATAATGTAGATATACCTAATTATTTTATTAAAAAATCCATTCTCTCCGAGCAAGAATCGCACCCACAGCTGTTGCGTTTACGCTCAGTGCACCACTGCACCACGACGGATCTTTTTCGTTCATACATACATTATTATATACTTCATACTTTTTATAACAATACGAATAAATAAGTCTTTTATATAACGAAAACGTATGTACAAGTAACTTCCCAGTATACGAAGTGGCACGATACATATTCATTAAGACCTACGAAAGATCAAACTTAGAAGGACGCGTCGAGGTCGACCGCTGCAAATCTATTCGATTGCACCCACGAGTGACTATTTAACATAAACGTAATATATTTATATATATATATATATATATATATATATATATATATATATATATATATATATATATATATATATATATATATATATATATATATATATATATATATATATATATATATATATATATATATATATATATATATATATATATATATATATATATATATATATATATATATATATATATATATATATATATATATATATATATATATATATATATATATATATATATATATATATATATATATATATATATATATATATATATATATATATATATATATATATATATATATATATATATATATATATATATATATATATATATATATATATATATATATATATATACGAGGTGTGTTCAAAAAGTATCGCGAATTTTGAATTTTCGCGGGTTACGTATATTCGAATTTCAATTTTTTTGTGGCGTTATGTTGGTACTCATGTCTCTCACTTATGCCGACAACCTCGGCCATTTTGAATGTTCACTTAATTGTTGACAGCTGCTTTGCTTGCACGTGTTTTGGATCGTCTTCGATTTTTACCCATTCAAAAAAATGGATCAAAGAACGTGTATCAAATTTTGTGTGAAAAACGAAATTAAGTGCGCGGATGCATTCCGAATGTTGACTGTGGCATACGGAGAAGCTACCTTGGACCGAAGCAACGTTTATCGGTGGTACAAAATGTTCTCAGAAGGCCGAGAAGATGTGAACGACGAAGAGCGTGCCGGACTCCCGAGCACTTCAACAACAGACGAAAAAATTAATGAAGTGGAGAAAATGGTATTGGCCAATCGTCGAATCACCATTAGAGAAGTTGCTGAGGACCTAGACATATCGATTGGCTCGTGCCATTCGATTTTTATCAATGATTTGGGCATGAGACGGGTCGCCGCGAAATTCGTACCAAAATTGCTCAATTGCGACCAAAAACAGCATCGCATGAACATTGCTAATGAGATGTTGGACTCTGTCCGCGACGACCCAAATTTGCTCCAGAGGGTCATAACTGGTGACGAATCGTGGGTTTATGGTTATGACGTGGAAACCAAAGCTCAATCATCTCAATGGAAGCTGCCGCACGAACCAAGACCGAAAAAAGCGCGCCAAGTTCGGTCGAATGTGAAAGTTTTGCTGACAGTTTTCTTCGATTGCAGGGGCGTGGTGCATCATGAGTTCTTGCCACAGGGTAGAACGGTCAATAAGGTTTATTACCTGCAAGTTATGCGCAATTTGCGCGAAGCAATCCGCCAGAAACGCCCGGTTTTGTGGAAGAACAAAAATTGGCTTTTGCACCACGATAACGCCCCTGCTCACACATCGTTGCTTGTGCGCGACTTTTTGGCCAAAAACAACACACTAATGATGCCGCAGCCACCGTATTCCCCAGATCTGGCCCCCTGTGACTTTTTCTTGTTCCCTAAACTGAAGAGGCCCATGAAAGGACGACGTTATGCTACACTTGACGAGATAAAGACGGCATCGAAGGAGGAGCTGAACAAGATAAAAAAAAATGATTTTTTGAAGTGCTTCGAAGATTGGAAAAACCGTTGGCACAAGTGTATAATATCTCATGGGGATTACTTTGAAGGGGACAAAATAGATATTCATGAATAAATAAATAATTTTTGAAAAAACACAAAATTCGCGATACTTTTTGAACACACCTCGTATATATATATATATATATATATATATATATATATATATATATATATATATATATATATATATATATATATATATATATATATATATATATATATATATATATATATATATATATATATATATATATATATATATATATATATATATATATATATATATATATATATATATATATATATATATATATATATATATATATATATATATATATATATATATATATATATATATATGTGTGTGTGTGTGTTCAAAAGAAGATACGTTTTCAAAATCAAAATACTTTCAGAGAAATAAAAAGTAAGGTCTACGCTTCCAATGTTGCAAAATAGGCTTACGAGTCTTTTTTGTGCAAATTTTCTATATATATAATAGCATGTGGAGTGAATTCCCGAATGAGGATGATATATATATATATTTCCCTTTCTTCAAACAACAATATGCGAATTATATATATTTAATTCTGTGATATATCGAATTTTCATTAATAGAGAACGAAGTGTTCTAAATCTACACTATACCTTACATTTTTGCGGGATAAAGAGTGATGTCGGCAAAAACTGGTGAAGGCTTTATAGCGTCATTTAACAAAATTGTACATCCAAACAATGATTTTGTTCAGGTAGGTTCTTTCGTTTATTTGAAATTAGCATATTAATTATATTTCGTTGAGATGTTATCGCTTGGAAGCATATTTGACAAATGACTAATGACTCGACTTGGATACCCATGCAAATGAACTCGCTGTAAAAGGTAATCTCTATCTCTTATACAATTATTTAAGTAAGTAAATAAGGCTATCCATTTAATATTAGATTATTCAAATTATTTTAATGTTATAAACTTATAGATAGTTTGTAGTGTATTTTATGGTAAGTTAGTAAAGAACTCTTATATTTTTCTCTCACGAGCTGTACGGAAAATTAAAGAGAGAGAACGTTATGTTACTTCTATGCTTTCCATCCTAATTCGACATATTGCATATTAAATGTTGAGGTATCGAACTAGCAACTATAATATTTATAATTGACTTTTCTACTGTGCCACGACGACATGTCATTTTAAATTAACATATATTTTTTTAAAGAGGTAAATATATGTAGAAGACGGTTAAAAATAAAATAAATATGATATAATTAACCAAAGAGTTCGTATTTACGTAAAAAAAAATTATCTATTATAATACGTATGTTAATACTTAATAGGCCAGTGTATGTTAACACTGTAAGATAATGTAAGCTTATGAGGTTGAACACTGCAGTAGGTATACCTGTATATATTTTATTTACTAAAATAAAAAAAAAGCTGCATTCTTAATGCAGGTATTGCAAATTCTAGTCATATCCCTCCAAATTTTCTTTATTTTAATGTACGCTTATTCCACATATAATAGAATTAGTGAGAATATAGTGTCAAAACACTACTCTACATTATGTGTTGGATACCGCTTGTTTCTTGGAGGAAATTTACAAGGGCAATATGTTATTCATTCCTAGAAAACCTTTAACCTTCAGTCTTATATCCAAACGCTGTTTTTAACTGCCACCATACATTAGCCTAAAATACCTATTATTAGTATCTCATAGATAAAATAAGTGGGAACAGAGAAAAGAAGGAACTGAGCAACGGAGTGTCTTAACACTAGGTTTATATGGTACCTGGAGTTCCCTCTGCCTACCCTCCCTGCCGCATATTGATACGGGATAAAACGTGAAGCTAAAAAAAATTAGTATTTCATTTCAAAAATTGAGTCAAGAGTTAATATTTCCCAATAACGTAAAGTAAAATTTTATTATATGAAAATATAAAATGTAAGAATATTTATGTACGAAAAATACTACACATTTTTGAACTGCACTAAGAATAGAAAAAAACTGTTTGAACCGATGACTTTGTGGTTAAAGAGCTTAGACGAAGTCCAAAGAGATTGAGATTCAAATCCCGCAACGTCCAAAAATTTATATGGTTTCTTTAATTTATTCCTTAATACAAAATAGTTTTTTAAGAATTAATATTTCAGGTATTTATATAGACCTAAATAGACCTAAGTATAGACAAATGCGTTTACAAGTTAAAGTCGCCTCGGAGTTAGCGTTACCGAGCCGAACCGCGATCATATATTAAAGTTCGCGGGAACATAGATTAATGCATCATGTCCAATGAAAGGACTCAGTGAGAGCGTATTATGTTATTTTATATATATATATATATATATATATATATATATATATATATATATATATATATATATATATATATATATATATATATATATATATATATATATATATATATATATATATATATATATATATATATATATATATATATATATATATATATATATATATATATATATATATATATATATATATATATATATATATATATATATATATATATATATATATATATATATATATATATATATATGTATATATAAAGCCGAAACGACTAGTATCAAACACCACTGGCCACTTTCCACCATAATTTATGAAGGTGTATATATAAAAAATTGGCAGAGCTTAACGCCGCATTGTGTCTACCAGAGTAAAGAAAGTAAGATTTAATCAAGTGGGAATTAAGCCCAAAACCATCTACCACCAAACCATCATTTAACGTTTAACAGTCGCATATATATATATATATATATATATATATATATATATATATATATATATATATATATATATATATATATATATATATATATATATATATATATATATATATATATATATATATATATATATATATATATATATATATATATATATATATATATATATATATATATATATGTATATATAAAGCCGAAACGACTAGTATCAAACACCACTGGCCACTTTCCACCATAATTTATGAAGGTGTATATATAAAAAATTGGCAGAGCTTAACGCCGCATTGTGTCTACCAGAGTAAAGAAAGTAAGATTTAATCAAGTGGGAATTAAGCCCAAAACCATCTACCACCAAACCATCATTTAACGTTTAACAGTCGCTATTCCACTGCCGCATATATTTTATATTATATTTTCATCTACTTCATCTTGTCTAAGAAAGGCAGTCATAATTTGACAAAAGAATACAAAAAGTTAAATATTACAAAGATTTCCCGCATTTTTCGCAATATATATGTTTTTTGTCGAAATATGCAGGTTGCAGCGTAAATGTATCTCTAGCACTGTGGACGTACACTACTCCACTCGTCCCTCCCATCGTGCTGCACTGAAGTAGATGGATTACATCTTGAGCATCGATCCCTTAACTATAACTACTATAGTTCTATTTTAATTCTTTTAACGATTATTTAAAACGTAGTAAATATATATAAAAAAATATTATTATGTTTCAGTCTAAAATAAATTCATGATATTGTGTTTAGTTACACTACCATCTGACACTTCTATATATGCACAGTGGTGCAGATTCAATTCTCGTGTCACACTATACTGTGTGACTTAGTAAGAAGACATATTTGATGAGATTTCAAAAATAGATTAGTAAATTACTCCATCCAATTTCAAATATTGTAGAGAAAAAGATTGTTGCACTCAGTATTAACACTTGCTTCGGAAATTCAATTCGAATTTATCGGCACTAGCGAAATTGAACCTTATACACAAGTAATACAATTCAAATTACATTTACAACCGTCTAACATGCATTCTTTGTAAGTCGCTGAATCATTTCAAAGACGGACAGAGAGCAAAAGCACAACTTACGTATTTTTCATAGAAAGAAGCGAGAAGGAAGACATTTTGTGGGTGCATCTTTCAAATTGTTGGCTAATGCAACGCGTCTGGACCGTGACGAAGATGGATGGCTTCTCCTTAGCAGTTGAATGAGATGACTGAGAAAGGATAAAGGATAATTAACTTGGAAATTAGACCTAAGTTTAGAATCGTTTGATTAATCGAAAATAAATCTTATAATTCTTAGATTGCATGCGAGTTGTGGGTTGAGACGTGGTAGTACGTCAGGACGTGATGTGGAAATTGTAGCATTCGTTTCGCAGTAATAAATGTATTGGCTATATATAAAGGCATTTTGCTTCGGGGGTTATATTTTGAACCATAGGAAGCTAGTGTTAAGACACTCTAATCTCTGCTTTCCGCCTTTTTTCAGGCGTTGCGTGTTAAGAAAAACATTGTAATGGAAAAATCCACCTTCTCTTAGCGGGAATCCCCGAATTATCGTTTTTAAATCATACTTGTAACCTTTATAATAATAAAATGTGACGTTAAGTTGCGTCTCTGAACACACATGAGTGGACTTTGGACAGAGTACATAATGAAAATAAAACAATGGTTTTACTGTTTTTCAAGTTGAAACCATATACATCTTGTATATGAAATAGTGCCAAGACACTCCGTTCTCTCATTCCTAGTTGTTTGATAAGCGGGGATGCGATGAATTATTTATCTTTTCCTTCAAGCGGTAATCGAACGCACAACTGGCTGACACTCTCCTAATACGATACGATAAAATTTCAGCATCACATATCGTTTATTTTATTTTATTATCATAATTATTTATCATAAAGTACATTTAGTTTTATTTTATTGCTAATGTAAAAAAATATAATTTCATGCTTCAAATAATTTCTTACGACTTAGATAAGACATTCGTGGCAGTTTCTCACTGAAGAAGATTCTATTCATTTTCTTGCTCTGATAAGAATGAGTATATATATATATATATATATATATATATATATATATATATATATATATATATATATATATATATATATATATATATATATATATATATATATATATATATATATATATATATATATATATATATATATATATATATATATATAGTACGATTTAAGACGAATGTTCTTAAATCGTACTTTTTTTAAGTTTTTGAAATTTGCTTATTTTCAGAAATTTAAAAGATTTACGTTGTTTTATTTTGATATACTTATAGAACATTAGTTATAGTTAATAACTTTATATAAATAACTATGTATTTTTCCTTCTTTTCCAAAATATATGAGGTTCTCCTTAAGTGGTACGAATTAGGCAAGTTTACCCTATATATATATATATATATATATATATATATATATATATATATATATATATATATATATATATATATATATATATATATATATATATATATATATATATATATATATATATATATATATATATATATATATATATATATATATATATATATATATATATATATATATATATATATATATATATATATATATATATATATATATATATATATAGGGTAAACTTGCTTAATTCGTACCTGCGCTTAAATCGTACCTCCTCTATATCTCGGCTTGGGTAATAGTTATTAGTGCCTTTAGTACCATAAAATATTAAGAACTGGCGGTCATATTGCCATATGACAAATACAAATCTGCTACGTTGTTCCCGACTAAAATATAAAGCAGGTAAGTTTATTCTTACTTTTTGAACAGTTTTTTCGCATATTTCACAAGAACTGTCTTATAAGTATATCGTTCTTAAGCTGTTTACCTTATTATAATATAATTATGCGTATATTTATGAATTTATTTCACAAAATAAAACTCCCTTGTTTGTTGACATTTTTTTTTGTAGCAGATTTGAAATTCAGTTGACACTTGTGCCTATTTCGTACTCGCAGCAACTTCTTAAATCGTACCGGTACGATTTTGGAAAACTATTTATAATTTCATTTTAATTTTTAGTTATTTTTTGTATTTTATTTGTATCCAATTATTTTGTTACTATTTTAGGGCTACCTGTCAAAAAAAACAGCAAGATCAATGTTTAAAAGGTAATATATAAGAAAAATAACTACATTCTTTCTTCAAAGCTAATTCTAGAGACACTTGGAGTATTGTTGTCAATAAATTCACTTCTGGGACATTAAAACCAGTTAAAAGAAAAGCCAAAGGCACTCTTGTTATTACAGGAAGTCCATATAAACAAGAGCTTGAAGTTAAAGTAGAAGAAACCAAGAAGAAGACCATACCAAAGAAGCTAAATGTAAAGAAAAGGAAATACCTAAAAAAACAAGAAATAGTAACAAGAACAAGATGAAAATGACTGTTGGATAATGATTACAACATTATTCAACAGAAACAAAGAAAACATGATTAAATGCAGTAATTGTGAATTATGGATACATAAGCTATGTGCAGGAACAACAAAAAAAATTAAATGTTACTGTGATGACGGACAGGAATTGGCAGAAACCATTGGCTGTATTACTAAATACTAATGTACTAGCATTCAATACATTAGCTACTAAGATTTTTAATTTTAATATTGTAAACCAATGATAGGATCTCAAAGTACGATTTAAGAATATACTAGTACGATTTAAGACGAATGTTCTTAAATCGTACTTTTTTTAAGTTTTTGAAATTTGCTTATTTTTCAGAAATTTAAAAGATTTACGTTGTTTTATTTTGATATACTTATAGAACATTAGTTATAGTTAATAACTTTATATAAATAACTATGTATTTTTCCTTCTTTTCCAAAATATATGAGGTTCTCCTTAAGTGGTACGAATTAGGCAAGTTTACTCTATATATATATATATATATATATATATATATATATATATATATATATATATATATATATATATATATATATATATATATATATATATATATATATATATATATATATATATATATATATATATATATATATATATATATATATATATATATATATATATATATATATTTGCTCTAGATATTAGATAAAGCGAGGCGTTGAGTTCCGCCACTCAACACGCAATCTCTTAAAAAAGAAGGAGAAAGCAGGGTCTAAGCAAGGTAGTGTGTTAATACTAGGTTCATATGGTACCTGCAGATCCCTCTACCTCCCTTGCCATGTGTGCGATAAAGTGTGTAGACAAAAAAGAGAAATAGATCACATTAAAAAAACAATTAAAACAATAACTGTACTAAAGCTATAAACACTTTTGTTCATAAAACATTAACACATCAATTAATCTAATTTGAAATCATAAAGCCTTTACAAAATGGCTTGATTAAGATGAAGATGAAGGCGCGATGTTGTGAGTGGCAATATTCTAATATACGAGTATACGTTATGTGGACCGTTGTGTGTGTTCACGGCAAGAAGACAAAAAGTTGGAGGAAAGCGAGACGTTTCTAGCTATTTGTATTTGGTCCAAGTCATAGAAGCTGTTGGAAATTTATTAAGTTTGAGTTTAAACTATGACATGATAGTTAAGTGAAATAGATATTTAAAAATGGTGATTATAGGTTCATTTTTATATGGGAAATGTTAATTTTTTAACAAAAAAATAATTTACAAAGATGAAACGAATGACTTTTTTGCAGTAAGTTATATAAATGTTACCGAAACGTATATAAAAGTTACATCAGTTTGAATACACAATGAATGAATGTTTGAATTTAATGCATCGTTGAATTTTAGATTTTATAAGAAGTATCGCAGTATCATAAAGATACTGATATGGCTATCACATTACATAATATTGGCAAGAATTAAATGAAATTTAAAAAAATGCAAAATAAAAAAGAGCACGATTGACTTCCGCCATTCTAGTTGTGTGTCACGAAAATAGGGCAAGTATAAGAAACTAGAGTGTCTTAACACCTGGTTGAAGATTCCTTCCTAAGCAAGCAAAACAAAAAAAAATTCTGCTGTTTCCATACATTGAAATATATAAATATTGCAAAACTAGTATTTAACACTATCTACAAACGCTGTCGATTCACTTTCGACTGTTGCACCTCAAAGTTTCACACCTCACTGAGAATTCACGATCCATGTAAAAAGTATCCTTCATAAGTTTACTTACTTGTCAATATATTTGTGAAGTTAAATTTTAAAACAAATATTAATATACTTTCGTCAGTGTGGCGTTTTTGAATAATAGTAGGTGATAGTAACGGGTTCAAAGTCTACTTAAATTTACTGTATCCAAAAAAGAACATGACTGGAAAAAAAAAATTTATATATGTATATTTTTGTAATGTGAACAAATTAGACATATATAACTTAAAATAATATCGTCAAATGTTTATCTAACCATGCTTAGTTGAGTTACTGAAATAATATATCATATAAAACAATTCAAAAAAACTGACAGCTTCTATTACTCTTTAACAGTTAATTTCGCCGAGTGACGGAGAATAGAGAATTGAGCGTGTACACATTCTCCATTCTCTATCCTGTTTAGGAGATATTCTATGTTGAATGCTAGGGTTTTCTAGCAAATTAAACATTGAAAATAAATTAAATTGAACAGTTCCTCCGTATGAGGATCGAATCTGCAACCATCCCGTTTACAGTCGGATGTTGCCACTGCGTCACGAAGGCTTCAATATTTTTTATGAAGCATATTTTGTTATTAAAGAATAACATAATATATATATATATATATATATATATATATATATAATATATATATATATATATATATATATATATATATATATATATATATATATATATATATATATATATATATATATATATATATATATATATATATATATATATATATATATATATATATATATATATATATATATATATATATATATATATATATATATATATATATATATATATATATATATATATATATATATATATATATATATATACATATTTGCATTCTCATTGGCATTCGCAAAAATTTCTGCGAATGTCAGAAAAAAATTGAAGACGATAATATGTTACAAAAATCAATCAGTTTACTTTTTGTGTTCTATAATTCAAAAAACAGTAACTTAACCTCGTAAACACAATATCAGCCTTCATTATATGTCATCAATTCTCTCTCCCTTATAAAATAGTTTTTATCAACTAAAATTTAGGTTTTAATTCAAATCAAATCAAATTCAAGAATTACTTATATATATATATATATATATATATATATATATATATATATATATATATATATATATATATATATATATATATATATATATATATATATATATATATATATATATATATATATATATATATATATATATCTCTATATATATATATATATATGCAGTCTAGTCGCTAACAAATGTATATGAACATAATATATATTATTATTATAAAGTTATAATGAACGAGCAAGTCGGTAGAAGCGCTTACTTACTGACCGGTTTTTACCTGCACTATCTACATACCTGCGGAATGTCCTTTTGAATACTTTTAATTTATGGCTTTAAATTAAAATTGACAACCTATTTATTATTTACGAGTAAGTGTATTGAATTTTAACAAAAGGTAAAATGCTTCGTATTAGAAATCTATTTACTGCCTGTATTTAGATATATTCTTCTATCCTAGAGCTTTTAAAAGAAAGAACGAAAAAAACCTTTTTGACCTTATATATGAAGATATAATTATTCTTTATTTTTTTTTCCCGGACATGTCAATGTAGGCAGAGGGAACCACAGGATGCATAGAGACCTAGTGCTGAGACACTCCGTTCTTTACTTTCCGCCATTTTTGAGACATTGCGTGTTGAGTGGCGGAACTTCTTATTTATTATAAAGCAGTTATTCTTTTTTACAACTGATTAACTTAAATAAAACTTCACTCATTATAAAATAGTTATTAATTTTATACTAGATTACTTCTTTATAAGAAAATAACAAATTCTATATACACAATAGTAAAGTTTTGATATAACACTTTACTATTGTAGCCTGTAAGCTTGATAAACGAATTTATGTACAGAAATAATAAGTAATAATAAATTTAATATTTATACTATCCTATTTGATTTTTAAAAATGTAATGATTACTGATAAGGCTATATTTTAATTTACAAAGAATATTTGGTAGTAATAAAAATATTGATAATTTAAAAAAAACCAGTGAGAATATATATTAGTGAAGCGTTGAGTATCACCACTCAACACGCAATATCTCGAATTAGTGAGTAATATGAAGAACGGAGTATCTTGACACTACGATATGTCTACCTATTCATTCATTGATTATTAGTATACGTTCATTTTTAGATTATAGTGATATACTTTAAACATATAATGTTTCCTTTATATTTGTGTATAGTATAATTTTTCAATGCTTGCACCACGCGGCAGATAGGATGGACTGGGCGTCCTTGCGGCCACTCTCGGTTTCATCCCCGTAGCTTATCAATAGAGCAGCTTTCCAAGTTCTACAACGTGCAAGCTAATATTTCAAATAAAAGCTCAAGAAAAACGAGGATAGTTGCTTAACTGTTTATGTTGTTGTATGATTTAATATACATATATATTTTTAAATGAATCTGTTTTGATTTAATTAAAGCTTTTGAGATGAGTCCAATTGCTAATTTTACAATCATTTACCTTATACGTATTGTTTTTTGTTAATTTGTATATTGGCACCCACGATACAGTGTTTTTATCAATAAATATATTTTTATTTTTTTTTATTTTGTTTTAATATACCACTTAAAAGTGTATTAATGAAAATAATAATAATTTTAGTATATAGAGTATTTTTAATATATCTTCTATGACAGGATCGTGGAGAACGGAATTAATATGTAATGCACGTATGCCTATCTTCGAGATAAGCATACGTGCGTTACGTAGAGATTACGTTCTCCATGATTCATCCAATTTAGAAACAGTGTGTGTTGTGAAGCGGAACTCAACGCTGCCTTCTATCCACCAGATAGGGAAATTAAAATTAATTTAAGCATAGCTATGCCAACCGAAACGGGCTCAAATGCATAACCGTGTATAAAACTGTTTTTACAACGATTTGTTTTTGATTATAAAACTTAATAATATACATATAGCAAAATTCACATAAAAAGAAAGCTAAATATTTCTGTAGTCGGTCTATGGTATTTTTTATTACAAATCTTGTGTAGTGTGTATTGGGATACGTCACTCTATTCTATTTTTAGCGTCGCATTGTATCTCTCACGTAGTAGTATAAACGGAAAGAACCCAGTGTCAAAACTCTCTGTTCCCCGATCACCATCTGCAAAAATTTTATTCATTGATGTAGCTAAAACGAAAGAGTTCAATTGTTTCTTCCACTATTGGTCATATTAACAGAAAAATATAAAGTTTTTTCTACTATACATACTGTATAAAACAACAAATTAACGTATATGTTTATATCTGTATTTTATTTGTGATATTATAAAAACATAATTCATTAATATTAGACGGAGGAGCTAGACCGGGCGTCCTTGTGAGTTGTGACCACTCTCGTTTTCTATCTGAATGCTCTATCTATGGAAGGGTTAAGCTTGAGCTCTTTTTATGTATACTACGTTGCAATAAGTTATATATATATATATATATATATATATATATATATATATATATATATATATATATATATATATATATATATATATATATATATATATATATATATATATATATATATATATATATATATATATATATATATATATATATATATATATATATATATATATATATATATATATATATATATATATATATATCATCCCCGGAAGTGGGACTTATACCCCATAACCATTGACTTTTCAGTTAGACGATATCCCATAAAAAGCATGGAAGACTGAACTTGAAGGAAAGACCGACTACAGAAATATATAGTTTATAATATTTTATTATAAAGATAAAAACAAAAATAAATGTACACGAATATGAAAAAAACAGTATAAAAGTTCATATAAAACAAATACTAGTTTAAAGCTCAAAAGCGGAAGTGTAAAGCATATTTAAAAGCTACATTGATTGAGCATGTTGCAAGCTTTGGACAACAAAATAAATTGTACCGTATCTGTGGTTTATATTTTATTTTTATAAAATATATGAAATTATATAAATATACAACTGTAAATATATTTTTTTCTTGTACTCTATAAAAATAAAAAAATGTAAAAACAAGACTTATACACTATATAATGTACCTAGTAATAGTAAAGCTTTTAAGTTTTTTTGTTGAAAACGTTAAATCTCAGCAACTTCTGGTTTCAATTTAATACTTAGTTTGAGGAAAACTATAAGCTATACTATTTTATGTTGATCGTTCTAATATAATCCTCTGTCCCCGCACTCAAAGTTGCCTCGGACACTAAGAATATGCCATGTGTCAGTTCCAACTTTGTTATATTAGTCTTTCGTCGATTTATATTATGGCATATTAAGAAATTAAAGAGTACTTTTTTTATAGCTTCACGCTATATCCCGCATATTGCAGGGTAGGCAGAGAGAACTACAGGAACTATATGAACCTAGAGTTAAGACACTCCGTTGCTTAGTTCCTGCTTTCTCCGTCCCCACTTTCCGCCTTTTTTGAGGCATTAAAGAGTACTAGTTTTTTTTTTAGTACTGCTCTATAACTAGATCTTTACATATTAATTTACTGGTTACAATAATTAATTGATAATATTGTGTATATTGTATAATGTTATTAATACACGTATTTTTTTGAATATATTTATAAATTCAGATCGTGGTGGGATAACTAATCTGACTAGAAACACTATGATTGTTGGTTCGAGTGTCATTTGAGAGATTTCATTAGTTTGTATATATATATATATATATATATATATATATATATATATATATATATATATATATATATATATATATATATATATATATATATATATATATATATATATATATATATATATATATATATATATATATATATATATATATATATATATATATATATATATATATATATATATATATATATATATATATATATATATATATATATATATATATATATATATATATATATATATATATATATATATATATATATATATATATATATATATATATATATATATATATATATATATATATATATATATATACATATGGTTCCTGTTAGCCTTCTATAATTCCGTGAAATACAATTATAATTATACTATAAATTAATACTTTAATTGTCTACATTTTTATTACTGCATCATCATTTTCAATAAAATATTAGTACACAATAGATAACAGTATATCTGTGGCACTAAAGAAATCGCATCGAACAATCTATTCTCGTTGACTATTAGAAGTAGATGATTCTGATGAAATTTAAGATTAAAACCAAGATCGGCGGCTTATCGTCTCACAGGCACTGGGGTATAAGAAGCCTTACTACGAGAGGCAAGTAACTCTTGTTACGAGAGGTGTAATGCAAGGTGTTTTTGTTACATACATGTGTGTAACCCTTAAAATACTCAGCAAGTGGAGAAAAGAGTGTCTAAGTTCTATATCATAATATAGAACTTAGACACTCTTTTCTCCACTTGCTGAGTATTTTAAGGATACTAGATTACTAACAAGATGGTTGTAAGTTTAGATCGTAAGTCTAAGAAATTAATTCCTCTAGTACTTCTTAAAAAGTACGACATTGAATTATGCTACATTAAATTATGTGCACTATGGTAACAGGTTCAATTTTCACAAAAATATCTGATATTCGAATAAAAATACGAAATTATATATGTATAATTTCTTATTAGCTTATGTATTTGTATTGTTAATAGCAATAATCTCAGGAACTGCTGGCTTAAGTTTACAAAACATATTCGTATAGAATATTTATCCTATCCAGAAAGCTGGTTCATGAAATTATATCAATCTATTAGCAATTATATCACATTACCAGTAATTACGGTTTATAAGTATTTTAAGCTCTTGGCTTTTTTATATTTTTGACATCTTTTTATTTAAATATACTTTAGCGCTACACACACCTTGTCCGTGCCTTTTCACCTTATAATTATTTATTATATTAATTTTAGTATTGCTAACATTAACGCTTGTTTTTTTATAATATATAAAATTGATATTGTTTTTTCTTGTTACGATATCTAAACCAGTTTATTATAATTACACTTTTATATAATAGTTATACATCTGTATGTACAGCCATATAATATATATATTAGCTTCACGCTTTATCGCGCATATGGCAGGGTAGGCAGAGGGAACTGCAGGAACCGTGGAACCTAGTGTTAAGACACTCTGTTGCTTAGTTCGCCGTCCCCGCTTTCCGCCTTTTTTCGAGGCATTGCGTGTTGCGTGGCGGAATTCAACGCCGCGCTTTGCCTTGTTTCGAGAGCGAAGAAAAGGAAATCGTCTTCCCCGAAAGGGAATCGAACCCTCAAGCCGTCGCGTTTACAGCCTGCTCTGCGCCACGACGGTATATATATATATATATATATATATATATATATATATATATATATATATATATATATATATATATATATATATATATATATATATATATATATATATATATATATATATATATATATATATATATATATATATATATATATATATATATATATATATATATATATATATATATATAAGCTGCACTTAAAAACTAAAGTACACATAAATACGATCCCAGCTTTATGATTTACATAAGCTTATTGCCAATTAGCAATAAATTCATTTAAATCATAAAGCTCGTGTTAAGTTACAAATTTATAAGGTCAGTTAATTCTTCTACTTACAATATTATGAGTATTTACAGTTAATAAAAAATGAACGCAATAATAAACTCTACTTCTTCCTATTCGAAAAAAATAAGAAAAAAGAAATGGTTTTAAAAGCTCTAAAAATAAAAGGCATTCATAAGAGAATGTGTGGATATTTAAAAAAAATCAACTGTAGTACGTACGTACATGATTTTGATAAGGATGTAAATACATTTATGTTTTAAATTTAATTGTCTTAAATTTTTATTAAATTTTAATAGTACATATAAATGTTATTAAAGAAATATTTTGCTTATATTTGCTTTATTGTACTTTAAAACACTGGTCTAATGATATGATGTCTACGGTGATTTCTATTTAAGGAATAGCAAGGTAGGCTGAGGGAACTGCAGGAACCGTGTGAACCTAGTGTTAAGACACTCCGTTCCTTGCTTTCCTCCTTTTCAGGCATTGTGTTTTGTTGCCAGAGCAAAGGAAACAGAAATGAGATAATCATTCAACATTTGGGGAATTGATTCGTGTAGACCGTTACAAGCAATTTTGAATCGTCAATTGACATTAACTTTCAGTAGTTTCATTTTACAGGAATGTTGAAATCTGAACCATTTGAATTTAAAATCTGACTCTGAACTAGAACGAAGGACAAAAGAACAACATAGAGTAAGCATAATATTCAAGTAAAAAGAAACATATATATATATATATATATATATATATATATATATATATATATATATATATATATATATATATATATATATATATATATATATATATATATATATATATATATATATATATATATATATATATATATATATATATATATATATATATATATATATTAAAACAAAGGTGTCGTCACACTAACGTGACGCTCAAACAGCTGCTGCCGACGTACTGAAGCGACTTATAATTGGGCTCTTTGGAACTTTGTACAGATAATTACAATCATCTTGCATTTCTTATACCATCATGTAAATAATAGTGTGGATAATACATTGCTTTATTTGTTTTTTGACGTGACAACGTCTTAAATTAGGTTGTGCGGCTCGGAGTCAAATATGAAAATGGTAACGAACGATGTGTCAACTGTCACCGAACTATGATCGGTCCGCCGCGCGTATCACTTGACACATGTACAATGTTTTAGTAAACAAAATATATTTTCTATAGTTAAAATTTGTGCAATTTATACTATAATTATTATTCATATCAATAAATATTCTACCGAGAAAAAGACGTTGTCACGTAAAATTTTCGCCCGTAAAACCCACTTTACAGGCAACCATTTTTTTTTTTTATTATTATTATTACCTGGGTAAAATTAAGTCCACAAGGTTATATATATAAGCATTTATACTATTATAACACATAGAGCTTCTTTCTTATTGAACGATCTAATAATATACTAAAAGAACTGTCATATGTAAACGTTTTTTTAAAGATTTTACAAAATAATAATGTCTATCTAGTCAGTTTTGGTATATCCATATTAAGTCAAAACTTGCATGGTCCAAACCTAGAGTGTGCTGTTTACATACATGAGGTACACCCGCTGGATACTAGCGGTGTGTGTCAATATTTAACTAAAACTATATTTTACAAAAAATATTTAATAATACATAAAATATATTTTAAGTTATTCTGTGGGTGTACTATTGAACCTTACAAGTGCTTAAGTTACCAATATACTTCAATCATCGTTAATTCGAAAATATGCGGAAATACATTTTGGTTTTGATTTTCAGCTTCATGTTTTATCAGATAGAATAAATTGAAAAAGCGTAGACATTGGAAGAGGATAAACATAGAGAACGTAGTGTTATGACTCTCCGCTATCCACGTGTGTTCAGCGAAACTTAACACCGCACCTGTCTTGCCGTGTTAAAAATATAGTAGTTATTTCAATTAGTTATATTTTCAAAAATAAAAATATTAATTTGAAAGATATTTTCCATAATTTTTTAATAGCCTTGATAGTAATTGATACTAGGAAACGGCGAATTTTCGTACGTCAACAAGATTTTAGCCTCGTAAATACAAACATAAAAAAAATATATTTTTGTACTATATTTTTAGTATCTGTTCATAATTGTTATTTTCCCGTTCTTTCATTTAAAAATAGATTATACTTCTTTATTGTAAACAAATTAATTATTCCAATTTGAACAGTTTTTTGTACTAAATGAATATTTTACTTATATTTATATTATTTATCTGTTGGCCTTAATAGACTATACACGTGATGATTATGGGTTCAATTCTCACTCGACGGAAGGAATTTTCATTTCTGATTTTTATTAAGTTTATTTATCCTTAGTGTGAAGAATAGAAAAATACCTAAAGAAAAAAAAATTTAAATTTCCTTACATTTCAAATTTAAAATTTTTTAGATTTCAAATTTTTATATGCTTTTTAAATTTTTTTTCTAGGTATTGTATTATTTTTACTTTAATTTTTTTTCCTCATTTTTGGCAGCACAATTCTGCTATCTACTTACCACCTTAGTCATAACACAAATACCTAAAAAAACAAAAACTATAAACACAAAAGCCAACATATTCATAGAGTCGTTCGTCTGTACCGCCAACAACTATACTCTCGGTCCAGTTATTGACCTCTTTTATACTTTTTCCGTTTTTTGCCATCTAATAACGTGGTATTTGGAAGATTAATATACGAACACTAATGCATATCATTAGTTAGAGTGGTCTGTCTTACGCGAACGTTGATAGCTCAGCTTCTTGTACCATTGTAGGTTGATCTCTCCACTCGTTAGCGTTTTTGATTATGTAAATATAATATGTGATACAATTGTAGTATAAAGTATGTAATTCTCTCTCTTTCCAATTATTTAATTGACAATGATGATTCATTCGCGACCCACCTGGAATTATTGGAAGATTTAAAAAAAAATGAATCATGGAACATTTCTACTCTGTTTTCGGCAAGTAAAACTGAAAATAATTGCAATATTTTTGAATTTAAATGCTACAATGTATTAAATTTAAACTTATAGTAAATATATCAGTAATTGGCGAGCAAGAAGGGTAAAAGTTAGACATCAGAGTATTTAAATCCATAATCATGTATAGGCTAAGTTCTTTATTTAACCAAGCTTCATCAACATTTAGGTACGAAGCTATTTTTAAAGCCTTAATACCTATAGACATTACGAGCCATCATTTAATTAGATTCACCTGATTAGGGAACAAAATATTAAAATTAAATGATATGAAATAAAATAAATATTAATTAAGATTACAAATAGCTTCACGCTTTATCCCGCATATCCCGGTAGGCAGAGGGAACTGTAGGAACGATATGAACCTATTGTTAAGACACTCCGTTGCTTGCTTCCTGCTTTCTCCGTGGACGCAGTGGGGACGATTACAAATGTAATTAAAATATTAGTACATATTGTATTCTAGCAATAATTCTATTTTCTCATATATTAATTAAAAGAATAAGCTGGTTTGTTTATTCTTAAGCTGGTTTAGTAACCAGCTTTTAGAAAAATGTATATATTAAGATAATGAATGAAACTTTCAATGTTTCAACAGGACTCGAACCGAAATCTCTTCGATATGGTCCCAATCATAGAAAACTGAGTCAAATGGGACATATTGAATTTCCTTTTCTTTAATAAAATCCTATATATACAAAATGATTTGCAAAATGCTTCCTAAACATAGCGATTTATAATTTTCAAAAGCAGTACGTAATTGTAACTATTAAATTTCATTCAAAATATTTGAACTTTTACATTATTACATAACATCTCTTACAGTAATATGTTGATGTTGACTCAAAAGTTAACATGATAAATAAAGCCTGTAATTTTTCCGCAATATTTTTCCAACCTCACTCTTAAAAATTTCAATTACTTTAAAAACAACCGTGTTTCATTTTTAAAACACTATGCTTTAAACTAAAGTGCATGTTGGAATTATTTCAAAATACATCCTTTATGTAAATCGCTTTCAAATTATAGAAATGCACATTATATTATATTATTTAATTGATGTTTTAATTTACATTTAAAATGTACGCCATTATAAACTTTGATACAAATATAATGAACTGAACGATGAACGATTTAAGTAATTGAAACACCAGATCTAAAGTTTAATTACTTGAGAAAAATCATATTATACATCTGTTTGTGAGATTAAAATATACTTTCTATAATAGTATATGAAATTTGTATTTATATAAATTTGCATATTATATATATAGCGACGCAGAATGTATGATTTATGAAAAATAGAATACAAATTCATACAGAATGTATGAATTACATATTGAGCTATATTGAGGAAACCACGGCCTTATATTTCATATTGTAGTTACAACATATATTATAAACATGTTCTATAGCTTTATTTTTCTTAAGTTAAGAGTTAAGTTTGTTACATAAAAATATTTAAATTAAGATTTGTCTATGATGTGTCAGAAAACACTGGTTGTTAAAAGTGAAATGTAAATAATGTAGTCGAATGTGGAGCTCTCGCGATTTGCTCTGTGGTTACCATGGAACATGGGGTTTCATAGAAATGGCTTGATATTAAAAGTACATTCATATAAAGATATAATAATAGTGTAGAAAAGATCAAGGTCTAACTGTAAAGTATTCAGACGATTGAACTTAAAAATATGCTTTATTTCTATATACGTACGTAGAACAAGTAAAGTACAAAAAAGGTTTATATCGCCCTAGTAATACGAGTCGAGAGTTCTCTATATATTTCCATCTGTGTTAATTTAAAAAAAAACAAAAGACGAAGAAAAGTATTTTTTTAAAGTGAAATAGGCGGGGACGGAGAAAGCAGGGACTAAGCAACGGAGTGTCTTAACACTAGGTTCGTATGGTCCCTGCAGTTCCCTCTGCCTACCCTGCCTAGTGCGGGATAAAGCGTGAAGCCAAAAAAAAAAAAAGAAATAGGCGTAATATTGCATTATACTTCCTAAACATAAAAAAATTTAAAAAAAAGAAATTATTTAGCTGTTTCTAATAAAATAAAACCATTTGAGCTCATATTTTCAAATTCATATAATATGCTATGTTTAAAATATAAAAAAAAAACATAAATTATATTTGAATTAAATTTGAATTAAAAAAATATATAGAGCTTATTCAAATTACATTCAAATAAAAGCTTAAGTGTTCTATGATTTTTGCCATAGACAAAGTTTATGTAATACTCGTTTATATCGAATAAGAGTGGAGAATTGAGGAAGTGCATTTTCGAAGGTTACTATTAAGCTTAATTTTAACTATAGGTACATTGCATATATACTTGTAAATGTTGTAAGACTTGCCGTGTATACGAAATGGTATTTTTTTTAATGGCCAAAGTAATTAATAATAATAATTTTTATATTAATGGTACTATATCTGTGGTAATATATCTATGTTAAGTTTTAATAAAAATATACAATTGTTTCTCCATTTCGAACTCATAACTACAAAATTCATGCTTATACATATAAAAACTATCGTAATAGCTTTTTGATTTAACTTCTTCAGAGAAGTTTAAAATATTCTTTCAATATTAAATAAATCATTATAAGTCTCTCGTGGTACAGCAGTTCAGTGTCTGACTGTTAATTTTTCTGAGTGTAGGTTCGATATGCGATTTGGAAAAATGAAATATTTTTATTTTATCTCTCTGGTATAAAGAAGTGCGGCGTTGAGTTCCGCCAGAATGCCAATATATGAAAATATAAAATAAATTACAAATTTTTAACTCTATATCTTAACCTCTAACTTCTCCTTACACTAGTGTATGCAAAAGCCCATTTCACTAATTTTATTTAATTTAAATATTAATCTATATTTAATTTACAATATTAAACGTAATATAAGATTACATTTTAATTTGCTACGATTAACCCTGACATTTAACCAAGTTATATTTATAATAGAGGTACGACAAGTAAGTATGTGTAACCAAATAGTGGACTAACCAGGGAGATTGTGATACTGCTACTTTGTTACACGTTCTACATTAAATAATAATAAAAATACATTCAAATGTTGTAATACATTAAAAAATATATATTTTTTATTTAGATGAAGTATATTCAGGACAAATGTCTCTAGAGAAAATCTTTTAACAAATACTAAAATACACGATTCACAAAGATTTTTAAGAAATAGCTCCTATATGTGGTGTTTTCGAATTCAATTTCATTATTTTACCAACTGAAAGCAATTTTAATGGGAACGAATGGTAAATCGATAGTGTATCAGAGAACAAAATTAAAATAAAATGTAATTACTGGAATAACGTTTCCAATAGTCGCGAGATCATAAACAACATTACTCAAAGTACTCGTAACGTATGCCCGTATGCATATATGCATGTATGCATACAGCAATGCCATATTTCCATATGAAAGGTATACCGTTTTTAATCAAATTAAAATCCCACTCAAATAGTAATCACTCCCATCGACAAAAATGCACGCAGAAATACGAATTCAATTCCAAATTTCTATATTCAAAAAGAGCACCGACGTATGCACAAAAAAACATACTTGCATATTCCGCATCAGATTTTCGAGTGTAGGAGTACCAATACCATTCGTATCTATCATTCATTAGCACAGCTAGAATCCAATACGACATTTTTTACAATCCCCGGGCACAAAGAACGGGCGTTCTCCCCACACAGGCAAATATCGGCGTACAAACAAAGCGCCCATGTGTGCGTAGAGAAAAACTTGAAAAAAATCACACTGACCCGCGCACACCGATGCAACTCCACGAAAAAAATTACTGACACAAAGAAAGTCTACCGAAAACTTCAATATCAACTTTTGCACACACACCACTGTACGCGCTCACACTACGACACGTCACAAGGAAGTCCTTACATGTGTGCGTAGATGCAACGTGTACTTACACGGGCTAAACTTAGCGTTCACGTGTGGGTGTGCTCACAGATGCACGAATCCAAAACTTCAGCGGGACAGCACGCAATGTGCAAGGACTAAAAGCTATCAAAAATATACCTTATTTCTCTGGGCTTAGGTTAAAAATGAATATACCATAGTAATTTATATGACGTTTCATAAATAAACCTATAGCTGCGCAACGCGGGTAGTTTTAGTACGAAAGTTGTGCTGCGATGCACCGAGGGATATAGCTACATATTAGTAGTGCCGTCTCGCTCGCACCTCCCGCCGCCCCGCAGGGGGTCGAGGGGTGTAGTGTCGCGTTGATGAACATTTTTCTCATTTTTTTCCTTATTTTTACGCGAATCGTTTTTAAAGGGTTTCGTCATAATTGCACAGCATCCGATTATGTTGACGATAAGCTGTCTACTAAATAATATAACATTATGAGGACATCATGAACTGGTACATCATAATTGCTGGTACACTTTTTATATAATAACGACATTTTTTTTTTAATAAAATCAGCCTTATATGTATGTGGTATACTAACACACATCCAGAAACTAACTTCAAAGTTTTAGTAATTTTCCCAAACTCTTATAAATTTAACAAACATTAATAAAATATACACAAATAAGAATCACGTGCAATGTATTTAATGAATACTTAAAGCATTTAGCATTTTATCACATTATTATTGTTTAGTACGTATTAAACACATTTCGAACGTCCTTACAAGTGGCCGTCTTCTGTACGCATGTCTCGAGTAGTCGGCGGGAAACTTATTTTCCCGCCTTTTCGCCACAGCGCTTGCAAATCGTTCCGCTAATACGAATCTGATTAGAATATTTTAATTTACTATTCAAATTACATTTTTTTTCCTTTAGAATAAAATATTTGAAATATATTTATTTAAATTGTTTCATTATATATTAATAATATATTAAAAAAATTATCATACTTTTTAATTATTATTATGCTTAGATTATTTTTATTTATTATTAGAATTACTGTAAGAACTATCAATTTAGTACACATAAAAATCTTATGGGAAATCATATCAAATGTTCAATTGGAAAAACACGAGGAACTCCAATTTCCCGAATATTTTAAAGCAATATTTATATGAAAAATCACAAATCCGATAATAAAGGCGATCGGCTGTACGTTTCAGCATCCCAGGCAGGGGAAGTAAAAAAAAGTGAGTCGGGCGGCAGTCTCGCTGACACCGCGGCGCGCGCCGCCCGCATCCACCACGTTATTTATTTTATTCTTACGTGTTTCATTTCGCGTATCGGACGGCGGTATATCGCGTCATGTGAAGAAAATTTTAAAATTGTGATTTCGGACCTCCAAAAATGGAACAACGTGAAACAATTTCGTACACAAAAACAATTTTCGGCAAAATTCCTGGTAACCGCAACTTGTCAAATTAGATTTTTGTTTTTCTTCATTAATTTTGATTTTGTTCATTTGTCAATCACAAACTAATGCAGTTGGAACGGTTTGAGTTTTATTATACTTGGGTTTTATCATTTACCAATGAAACTGTAACACACACGGAGTAAAGTATAGCGACGGAAGGACAGAAGTAGCGAGAAGAAGAAGTAAAATGGCGCTTGCATCTTCTGTGAGCCTGTATTACTCGATTGTGCAGCGGGCGGCGAGGCACTATCTGGAAGATTATTGTCATACAGGTAACTTTATATTCCTATTCGAAAATGCCGCCATTATATAAATGGCGAGTAAGATATTTTTGGCGCCATTCTATTAAGCATATATAATAATTTATTCATCCGATAGCTTTAATTTCCCTTTAAATGGTTACATCGTTTCATAATTTATTTAAATATTAAATATTCGGATCTATATAATAGTATTTTTTTAATAAATATCAAAGTCATAGAGATATTATACTGGTTACTTTTAGGATAAAAAACTTTGTTTCCAAAAGTTTTTTAATTAGTAAACTAAATATTTTGGATATTAATATTTAATAAGAAACTAATAATTTATAGCTTATAAAATATGGATAGTTCGAATTTAATAAGCGTAGTAATTTAGTAAACAAGTCTCTCTTGTATCATATTTAATAGCATGTCCATATTAGCAAAAGCAAGTTCTGATTTCATATTTATATCACAAAATTTTACTTTCAATATCAAAACAACAATAAAAACTTGATAAAACAAATGGCTAGTTTATAAATATGTAAATTCATACAAATACTCTCTCCTTAATTTTTATTACGCGCTCTTTTTACAGCACAGACTATAAAAGAAATATATAGGACAGATACGCCAAGTTCAGCTGAACGACAATAACATTACAACCTTTTTAAAGCTTTTTTGTAACTTATTTACGATCAGTCCGCTATAAACCGTCGCGAACCTCCTAAAACAAAACGGTATACATTTTTTTTATTTTGTACTAATGCACTTTATTACTAATAAAAAAAAATACTTATTTAATAATCTGTATTACAGTGTATATATATAATTGTCGATTGTTTAAGTAATACAGATAATATAATAAAAAAATCAATGAAGTTTTATATGTACTTATAGTTTGACAATTTAACCATTGTTAGTATTTTTAGAAATTGTTACAAAATGCTAAAACAAATCATCTCGAAGCCATAAAAATTTAAAAAATATTAGGTCCGATGACTAATAAGTAATAAAAAAAAACTATTAAGCTTAGACTATAAATAAAACTGTCAATTAATAATGAGTTATGTGTGTATGATAATCGTTAATGTGATCAATATATGCTTAATTTAATGTTTATTTAAATATTGAACTATATATCTATATTTTATACATTTTGTACCTCTGAGTACAATAGCGACAAATTATCATTAAATTAAACCCAGGGCTAATTTTATACTATAAATATATACTGACCTGTATATAAAGTGTTTAAAAATCTCCATATGTTAAAGAAAAACGCGGCCATCAAAGTTATTATAGAATTACAAACTACAAACTAAATTAATAATTAGAATATCATAACTTTAAGCATATAGTTTTTTTAGTTTTATTTTTTAAAGGTCTTGCTTATGTACATATAACAACAACAATCCTAATATATCTTAGTTTTTTATAAGATTTTTTAATGTTAATACATTTGCAAATAATAGGCGAAGGGGATACGTTTGCTTTTTTTATATGAAATAAAATATTATCAAATTTTATTTTAAAAATATTTAATTAATCATACCAATTAATAAATAACAACAAAAGTAACTCCTAAATTATAATAATTTAAATAGAAATCGAGTATGTATGTTTTATTTTTCACTAATTGTAAAAGTATTTTATAGATTTTATACGTAAATCATCTACCTGTAAATGCAGTGGTTTCTGAGTTTAATTCTCACTGGGCGAGAATGGAACATGGGCAACTAGGCAAACGCGGCTTGAGTTACAATACGTAATGCCTCGAAAGGCGAAAAGAGGGAACGGAGTGTCTTGACACTAGGTTCCCATGGACCCTGCATTTCCTCCAGCATATAAGCATAAGCGGGTTAAAGCGTGAAACTAAACAAAATGTTATATGTCTGTTAACGATGTCATTTAACGTGTATATTTTTATACGGTCTATATTGATATTTTAAAGAATATAATAAAAATGATAAAACGAATTGTTATTTTTAATAAAGTATTCGGATTTAATTTTTTCAAAAAAATATGTAATACCAAAATAAGGAATTCGATTTATACTAAATACTTTAATACATTCAGCAGTGGACGGTAATAGGCTGAAAAATATTTTTCTTTTAATGGAATATTAGGCAAGAAAATATTTCTATAATTTTCCAGTGACTACGATACTTCACTTTCATGGAACCTAAGGCGTAAACCACTTACTCAAATCAAAATTGAATTAATTATATTCCTTCTGACATCAGCTATATAGAGCTATAAATAAAAAAATATATTATTATAGCTTCACGTTTAATCCCTCACACGGCAGTGTAGACGGAGGGAACCGCAGGAACCATAGGAACCTAGTATGAAGACACTCCGTTCCCTATTTACCGTCTTTTTCGAGGTAATACATGTTGAGTGGAGAAACTCAACGCCACAATTTGCCTAGTTGCCGAAAAATTGAAAATGGAAAAAATTGCAAAATATTTTATATCATTAAACGTTTATGCAACAAACTCTTCATTTAAAGACTTGTAAAAACTGTGTTAATAGAAATAATTTGTATACAAAAAAGTATTTTGCAGCTGCGCCATTTTAAAATCATATTAGTATCTAAATGAGTCATTAATAGTAAGTGTTTACACTTAAAAATTCAAGATGATTCTACGAATATAAAACCTAGAGATTATTGCATAATTTATACGCTAAAAAAGTACATAATAACTGTTATTAAACAAATCTTGTGTGCTTTTTATAATTGCTTAAAATCTACATATCTATTAATAAAAAGAAGTAACTAACGGAAAATAACTACATCAAAACTAAAGCACTAGTTAACATTATAGAACAGAGCATGTGTTAATCATATAGGAAGTATTTTACCGTTAAAAATATTTTTATTATACTATATCCTTTTTTTTGAGTTTCACGCTTTATCCCGCTCATAACAGGGTAGGCAGAGGGAACCGCAGGAACCGTCGGAACCTACCTCTCAACGCCACCCTCTGTCTAAGAGCGAAGGAAATGAAAATAGAAAATTCATCTTTCCCGAGTGGGAATCGAACCCACAAACCATCGCGATACAAGCAAACGCTGTGCCCCTGCGCCATGACGATCCTGTCCTTTTTATTAATAATGTATCCTTCTTTAATCATTTTCGCTTATCATAATTATCAATTAACTATAAACAGCCTACGTCTAATAATTTAAGAATAAACACAACTAAAACCGAAAGTAAATCACCATACATTGAAATAACACTAAAAAACTATATGTTTCACATAAACAAGCACTATCACTTTTCCAAGACGAGAAACTGGTTGCGTGAACCAGTCCGGTCCGCGATAGTCGTATCGCCGTCGGCTGCGTTTATATGCAAATGCGGTGCATCCCGACGTAAAGGCCAAGGTCGATATAATGTGCACTTTTAGTGTGCTAGAGTTTGTCTAGTTTTGAACTTATTTGACTATAACTTGATTTTTGTTGTACGAGACTTGAAGAATTGAAAATCATTGTAAAATTCTTAATTAAATTCTGAATAACAACTTATATATATAAACATCTATATTGACCATTTTAATGTAATTAAATTAATTATTTTCATTATTGGCTTAAAATATTTTTAATGTAAATCAGTTCTTTGTAGTATCTTATAGGAATCTTATTTTTTATATTAAAAACAGGAAAAGTTTTAAATATATTCTTAGTTAATATATGTAATATGAGGTAATTAAAAATGATAAACACATATTATAGAGAGATAATTTAATATTATGTTGCTGTTTTATATGTGTATATATTATGTAGTGACATATATTGTTTATTATGGTATAACTAAGTACGTATATGTGGCGTTGAGTTTTGACACTCTACACGATGTCTTTAAAATTGGGAGGTAAGTTTACAACGGAGTGTCTTAACACTATGGGAATCTAATTTTCTATATGCGGAAAAAAGCTATTTATTTTTCATTTAATTTTAATCTGTACCTATATATTATAAGGGTTCGCCCATCATTGTTTTATAGAATTTAACATGATACTAATCCCCCTCGTAGTACTTCCACGTGCTTGACCAATTACATCCCTGGTATTTCAAGTGTCTCTGCCTAGTTTTATTATATATATATATATATATATATATATATATATATATATATATATATATATATATATATATATATATATATATATATATATATATATATATATATATATATATATATATATATATATATATATATATATATATATATATATATATATATATATATATATATATATATATATATATATATATATATATATATATATATATATATATATATATATATATATATATATATATATATATATATATATATATATATATATATATATATATATATATATATACAGACTATATATGACTATGACTGTTGACTATTCTTTAAATTTGAAATACTGTTAATGCAAAAAGGGATTATCTTGTTTTATTGTTTAATATTTAGAATGAATTAACGTATTTTAGTACATCTTTTTAAAGTCAGGTATGATTCAAACTATCAATCTTTGCCACTCCGTGCTTTTCTTCCAATCTTCACTAATTGCTACTCATCTACAGACATTGGCATTGGCATTAGTAACACCATTTCATATATTCATAAAAAAAAATTATTATAATATGAAATTTTTAATGAAACTGAAATAAATTAAATAGTGAACTAAAATTTCCAATAAAAAAAAAACTCAAGAGAAACGTAATATATTTCATAAATACATACAAAGATTCCATCCCACATCTAGTCTGAATACAACCGCAAACAATAACAAACACATTATTTGCCGAGTTTTATACAATTCTACAGTTAGAGTGTGGTTAGTCAAATCCCGTATAGATTAGAAGCCAATGTTCTGCTTCACGGTACACCGGTAATCAGATGGTGCCACTTCACGCTTCCACCGAACTGCTCTGACCAATTATTTATTACTAACGTAGTCATTGGAAACCGTGTAATTTGCGAAATGACCATATCACCTATTGTTTTTCCCGGTGATGTTTTCCCGTGTGCTGCTTAGAGGGAAGATGAAAATCTGTATGAAAATTTTTAAATTTTTAAAGTTTTTTTTTCTTTTTAAATTACGGTACTATAGACTTATATCAATATTATTTGTTGTACTTTTATCTGATACTGTTAAAAAGCTATTATAAGATGTCAATTATAACTAATTTTAGTTAGCACTAGATTATAATATAAGTAAAGTAAGCCGTCGACCGCCTGTAACGCGACGGTTTCTGGGTTCGATCCCCAGTCGGGGAAGATGGATTTTTCTATTTCCATTTTCTTCGGCAAAGCGCGGCGTTGAGTTCCGCCACTCAACACGCAATGCCTCGAAAACGGCGGAAAGTGGGGACGGAGAAAGCAGGGGCTAAGCAACGGAGTGTCTTAACACTAGTTCCCTGCAGTTCCCTCTGCCTACCCTGCCATGTGCGGAATAAAACGTGAAGCTAAAAAAAAAAGTAAAACATGTGTCATCCAATTTCTAGTCTAAAGTACGTTATTATTAATAATGAGTGAACTAGAAAAACATATATATTTAGTTTTTAGCTCTCCGCTCTCCCTCTAGCTACTCCTATGAGGATAAAGCGTAAAGCTATGTATGGATGGATTATATATATTGTATAAGTACACATTGTACTAGTTATCATTAACCACCTCAAACCAGTTCTTCAGAAGGTCCTCATAAAAAAGTTAAAAATATCCCAAACAAATTATTTTAAGCACCCACTAATAAATTGAAATTTCTAATAAAACTTCCAATAAGAAAAGCCCCAATAAAAAATGCTCAAAACCTTCCTCTGTCTAAATTCCAAAGCTCCAATTCAACAATAGTACCGATTAAACTTTTATTACTAAGCGTAAAAATTAAAGCTTTACACATCTAATCACACGAGGTAATCACAATCACGTGCTACACCGCACTAGAAAAGTTTACAAACATCACGTGTAGCATCACGCCTGTGAGTTTACAAACTTAGTATTATCAAACGTCCGGCCGCGATAACAGTTTGCTATAAACGTCTTAATTTTTTGCTTTTGTATTTAGCTGTCGTTCAGTTTTAGTGGCAACTAATTGCTTTATTAAATCTGTTTTTTTTATAGCTTCATGCTTTATCACGCATATTGCAGGGCAGGCAGAGGGAACTGCAGGAACTATATGAACCTAGTGTTAAGACATTCCGTTGCTTAGTCCCTGCTTTCTCCGTTCCCGCTTTCCTCTTTATTCGAGGCATTTCGTGTTGAGTGGCGGAATTCAACGCCGCGCTTTGCCTAGTTTCCAGAGCGAAAAAAATGGAAATAGAAGAAAACATCGTCTCCGAGTGAGAATCGAACCCTCAAACCGTCGCGTTTACAGGCAGACGCTTACGCCTGTGCGCCACGACTGTTGCTACGATCATAGCATTTTTAGATATCATCAGTCTTAAATTACCCTAACACTTTTCACAACATGAACTAACAAATAATACAAAATTAAATGTATTTTATATTTATAAGAACAAACTTCTCTTCTTCTCCACTTTTTTCTCTAAATAAAACTAAAAAAGCACGCCAATAAAGCCTTTAAAATTGCGTACCCAAGTTATATAACGTCAACATTACCCCAACACCTGTTGATAAGATCCCGTCCTTGAACTTGAACGCGGCCTTCACAACCCTTAGGTCAATACGCACGAATATTTACCCCTATTTTATCCACAATACAAGGGTGGCTTATCATAAACAATGTACGTTGAGTACATGCTAGTGCAAGTTTCAAAGACTTGTCCTGTGGGACTGTAGAGCCTGATTTATGGCATGAAGACTTGGGTTGTGTAAGTTTCTCATATCTAAGTTTAAAATAAAATACTACTTCTCTTGTATTTCTACTAAACATCTATTGTTGTGAAAAATCTTTGAACGGTTTTCTTACAATAAAAACGTTTTTGGTGTAAGCTCGAGAGACGAAAAAGCTTCAATTTTAAGCTCAATTACAATTCAATAAACAATATTATAACAAAAAATAACAAAAGCAATATGCATTATATATATTTTCAAATGATAAACGATAAAGATCCAAAGCGATGCCAAGTTTAAGTGTCGTTAAGAGAGTATTAAGTTAAGTCATAAAAGTTAAAGTCAATTTCAACTCTACACGACGGACGGACTTGATGGATTTTTATTTCTTTGCCATCAATGAAAATTATAATTTGAGATGTACTTGCGAATTTTTATATGAACCGTTAAATATTTGTATGATGAAATTGTCATCGTACTAAGTTTAGTGTCTTGTCTGAAATCTGTTTTTGAACGCTTGATATTCATTTTCAAGGTTTTGCTGTGGTTTGCTTGTAACGAAGAAGGTGGTGAGAACTAAGTGTTAAGACACTACGATTTTCACTGAAATCTAAGACACTATGTGTTAAGTAGTGCTGCCGCTCTTTGTGTACTTTCTAGATATGGAAATTGTTCTTCTTTCAAATAGGGACTATGATATTTTATATTCACTAAATTATATACAAACTAGTAAGTAAGTATATATAACTTAATATTACACATTTTTTTATAAAATATTTCTGCAAGTTAAGCATAATCCAAGCGCATAATCCAACAGCATGTGATTTTGGGTGAAGATATGCATACGTTTATATAACATAAGTTATTTCAATAACAACAAATCTCTAAGACTATGCTAAATAACCATATAAACTAATTTAGAAAACTTTCATTTAACGTAAAAAGTTCTTTTGCCAAAGTTTCATACAAAACTGTAGGCTTAGCCAAGTAATGTAAGAAAGTTTAATAGTAAACTTTGATGGAGTCCACCTGTAGGAAGGTTCCCCGCCCTTGAACTTGATCCTGGCCTTGACAACCCTCGGGTCAATACGCACGAATATGCGTTACCCTCAATATAACGAGGGGTGGAGTTTGAGTTTTGGTTTACGCTTACTTGTTTAGTGTATCTTGAATATGAATTAAACGTCACTTGAGTAACTTAAAATATCAAAATTAGTTTTAATATTTTTAAATATTGTAAATTATCGATTGTGATGTATCACATAGAGATACCATCGTCTAGTGGACTATCATGACGTAGAAACGCAGCGTCACCCTGTAAATGTGATGATATGTGGGTTAGATTCCCATAAGGTAAAGATGGATATTTTCACTTCCATTTTCTTCACTCTGGCAAAGCTCCGCCACTCAATACGTAATGCCTCGAAAAGGCGGAAAGTTCGGAACAGAGTGTCTTACACTACCTACCTATCCTGCTATGAAGCTAAAAAAAATTAAGATTAATTTGAATGAATTTACTATAGGTGATGGAAATTAAAATCATGTTAACGACTTTCCAACACAAAAAAATCTAACACAATAACTCAATGTATTCACATAAACTCTTCTTTATTTTAATAATAGTGATAATAGTGATATTTTGAGGACCGTCGTGGCGCAGAGGCGTAGCGTCTGCCTGTAAACGCGACGGTTTGTGGATTCGATTCCCACTCGAGGAAGATGGATTTTTCTATTTCCATTTTCTTCGCTCTGGAAATTAGGCAAAGCGCGGCGTTGGGTTCCGCCACTCAACACGCAATGCCTCGAAAACGGCGGAAAGTGGGGACGGAGAAAGCAGGAACTAAGCAACGGAGTGTCTTAACACTAGGTTCGTATGGTTCCTGCAGTTCCCTCTGCCTACCCTGCCATGTGCGGGATAAAGCGTGAAGTTAAACATAATAATAATAGTGATACTATGATTTAAACATGTTTAATTTCCTATGAAACAAGTCAACCACTTAGGGTTGCTCATCCTAAAGCTAATCACCTCATCCGTACAACATATGTATCGCATCAGAATAGACAAATAGAAATGCATGGCCTACTCTAAACCCTAATAGAAATAGACCCTCTGTTTAGTTTAGCCATGTCACAATATGTTGGCGTTGCGAATTAGCTACATTGTAGTAAAACGACCCTTTACTCAGTTAAATATGCTATGATAGGTTTATTAAAATATAATATATATTTTATATATGTATAGTTTTAGTATAGTTAAATAAAATTGAAAATATCTTTCTTTTTGATTTCCTTTTATGGAGTCTATGCTATGAAATCTTATACATTTATAGCATAAGCTGATTTTTGTCCCACTAGTTATGGGACGGTTGCTTCACGTAAAATTTTGGTTGTGCCCTCATTTTGAAAAAAGATTTTAAAAAATGAAAAAGAATTAGTAGAAAATTTATTCAATATAAATAAACAAATTATTGGCCGCCGTGGCGCAGAGGCGTAAGCGTCTGCCTGTAAACGCGACGGTTTGAGGGTTCGATTCCCACTCGGAGAAGATGGATTTTTCTATTTCCATTTTCTGCGCTCTGGCAACTAGGCAAAGCGCGGCGTTGAGTTCCGCCACTCAACACGCAATGCCTCAAAGAAAGGTGGAAAGTGGGGACGGAGAGGGCAGGGACTAGGCAACGGAGTGTCTTAACACTAGGTTCCAATGGTTCCTGCAGTTCCCTCTGCCTACCCTGCAATATGCGGGATTAAGCGTGAAGCTATAAAAAAAAAAAAAAAAACATTATTTATTAAATTTAAAGAACCTGTAAAAATGACATAAGAATTTGAATGAACACAAAATTTTAGGAGATCTAATAGTATCTATTTAATATATATTTAAATCTCCTCTACAATTTCTAAAAAAATGTGCAGAAACGCATAAAATGCCTTCATATTTAAAATACATGTCACAAAACGAACATCAAAAACGTTAACCTTTTAACGACATCATTAACTTTAATTCTACATACAGAAATAAGTAGCATCAGACATCGACATAAATAAAGTAGTGAAACAACTAAAATAAGTTATAGACGTGCCGCGTTTACAATTTTTTCATCCTTTAATTGTACAGTTAGCAACATAAAAATTTGCTCACTCCTATAGTTCACATATTTTGAATAAGAACTTGGTAGTTATATTGTATAGGGCATACCGTCGCGTGAATACTGGCGGCAACAGAAACACGCCACGTATGGTGTAAAACGTGACTACGTTTAAATGTTATTTTTTACGTAAAGAAGGATCTATATCCTTCTTACTTACTTTTGTATAGAGTATGAATTTTTTTTATGTTTTAGATTTTTTGAATAATAAAAAAACAAAATATAATAGAGTATATAATATAATAGAGTATACCTATTTCGTAAAATAAAATAAGTTGTATTAAAATTACCAAATATAAGCAGCTAAAATCATAGTTCTCTTAATGTATTTTTTTATTTATTTTTTATGTCTTCCTTTATCCCGCATATGGCAGGGTAGGCAGAGGGAACTGCAGGAACTATAGGAACCTAGTGTTAAGACACTCTTATAATTTTATATATATAACAAAATAACTATAATTGAAATATTAAGTAATTTTAAGCACATTTAAGTTCTTATTACCATCAAATCACAACTCGCAACTCGCTTACGCTTGTGCCACACAAATTTCCGCGAAGTATACGCGTTGTAGCGCTTAAAGTTTCGTGATTTTATATCGGCAGTTTTATGGTGGTGGAGAAGACGCTTGACTTATGGACTTCATAGTTATCATTGTATATGTATTTAATTATATATAGGGCTATAAACATATCTATCATAGTTTTAACATTTATATTTGCAATAATAAAAACGAAAAGTATTATTATTATTTTGTAATACATTGATTCAATTTAGTACTAAATTTATAAATAATATAAATTTTAAAATAACGCTTTATTTAACAAACAAAAGAAGACGCAAACTAGTGTTAAATATATTTTCCAAATCAACTTAATGCAAATTAATTATAAATGGCCAAATTTAACTGTAATTATTTATGTTTTTGTATGGGAATCGAACCCACAGCACAGTCCAACTTGTTAAAAACCACCTTGTATAAAAAGAAAAGATTACAATGATAACAATACCACAGTATCGTATAACGCGTAGCCGCGCGCCGTCTGAGCCTTGTCTGCGCTTTATTGATGATTGATGTTGCACTTATTTTGTACTCGTTAAGGAATTACTGTTTCAATTTCATATGTCATTGTATATTATGTTAAATTCAAGTACATATGATATGTAGCGAAATATATTATGTTTATAGTTTTTATGTACGTTGTAACAGCTAATTATTTTTTTTTTTGTAAATTTTCATTTATATAACAATTTATAGGTAGGTTATTTAAATTTATTACTTAGGTACTTTAGTAATATTTTTATACCTGGTAAGTTGATGCTTACTGCAATATATTAGCTAAATTACAAGAATTCATATATAAGTTTATAATAACGTTTTTTTACGGTCAGGACAATGTATGCCAAATCCAGTAGTTTCTTATTTGTTATTCAGTACTAGTGATTTTCATTTTTTGATCAATGTGAATAAAGTTTTATGCAACTAAAACTTTTGATTCGTGATTTATTCGTTTGGATATTGAACACTGATTGGCGAAATTTAATGTAAAACATAACTAACACTGCATTAACATGTTAAGTAGAGTGACATATTTACTAACAAACAAATTCAATCCTTTTTTTTTGTATATTTAGTTCAGTCACTACTAATACATATGATGTAAAATTTTAAATATTTTCTCGTCTTTTATAACTTATTACAGCTGAATTTTAATAAGCTATACCGTTTTGAGATTAGGTACTCTTGTTCAAAATACAGAGTTATATATTGTTTAAGGAAATACTTAATTTACTTATTTATTATGTAAAAGTACATAAAATAAAATAAAAGAAATGTAAACAGAAGTTACATCAACAGTTGTAACCGAAAGCTTTTATTTTTAGCTAATTATTAAAGCTTTTATTCTTTTTTTAGTACATATTATCCCTTATAATTTTTTTGTGTTCTATATGTTGCAGGATCAGTAGAGACTTAGTGTGTTAACATTCCGTCTTTCACTTTTACTCCAAAATTGCCTTATAAAAATTTAGTGCCTAGAAATGGAAATAACTTTCCTGAAATGAGAAATGAACCCAAAACAACCACGTTAACTATAAGAAGCGATTCCACTAAGCCATGAAAGCCTTTCCAGATATCAAAGAACCTGAAGCCTTAGGTATAATACTAATTTAATTTACTAGCAAAAATATATACACAATATAGTTCAATATCTCGTAACAAATAAATATGTATATACCTAGTTACAATGTCCAAGTATCGCATAACATGAACTTGGTCGCCGTCTGTCCGTCTGTCTGCGCTTTATTGATGTCAAGTAGTTGCGTAATGCGCGGTCAATGCCGCCGGTGCGTGTTTAGAACTATATATATTATATATTTGCATGTATGAACATATACATAAATGTATGTATATAAATATATAAGCTGTATACATAAATATATATATATATATATATATATATATATATATATATATATATATATATATATATATATATATATATATATATATATATATATATATATATATATATATATATATATATATATATATATATATATATATATATATATATATATATATATATATATATATATATATATATATATATATATATATAAATATATAAAAAGTTTTCCTTTAAGCTTGACCTGTTATATCAATTTTAACAGGTGTTTAAAAGTTTTGGCGTCACTCGATAAGAACGTATGGCTTAATAACCGACGAGCGTTTAGATAATATTCAAAATGCGTAAGTTCTCGTCACTTTAATTTTTTTAAAATTTTATAAAAGAGATTGCTTGCTTTTGATTTATTTATATTTTTTTGTAGTTTCTGATTCCGTTTACTACTTTAGAGATCCATCCTTTTTCTAACGACCATATAAATTTAGATCTGAATATTAGGAGTGAAGCAACATTGCAGAAAATTATTAAGAAAATTTAATTGATTTTTTTTATCATATTATAATCTTATACTGTGGCTATATCTAATAAATTCAAAATGCAAAAAAACACGGAAATTTAAATAGCAATTGTCAGTTAGTAATCGATACAAAAGGTATTACATAAAATGAAAAATGAAATCGTTATTATAATATTATTTTTCTCAAAAAAAAAAGCAAAATATTTTTAACTTATTTTTAAGTTCTTTGAACTTTCGTTGGTAACTAAAAAGGATACAAGTAAACATTTCAATACACAGTAATCAAACTGGCAAACCCTGACCTCGCTAATGGTTACAAGTGGCTCAATTGACGGACGTGACGTCACGCACTTCCGTTTGCAATTACGCACAAGTTGGAAGTCGCAAATTTTATGTCCACAAAAGCTTTATTCATAAAAACACTTGCTCTTGCCCTTCATTTAAAAGCTTTTTAGAGCTTTATGTTTGAGTTGTTAGTATCAGTGAGCTTACTGATTATACAAAATTGAAATTTCAATTTGCGATTTTTAAAAGATACATTTGTATTGTTACCAGTCATTAAACCGTATAATTAAATTTTTATTCATTTTATTTAACGACAAAAATTTAAGAATGGTTATGTAATTTAAATGCTAATTTAATTATTGTATTTAATTTTAAATATATATCATAGGTGACGATAGCCATAAATATTTTAAGCTGCTTAATTTCTCACAAACAGTATTCTTCGTAGTAAATAAGCACCAGTTTTGAAATCTTCATTCCCTAATAAAATAATATACAACATCTCTTTATAAGCATTTAAGACAAAACTGTAAAGAATAAAATTTAATATTATACTGCAAAAATGTGACACGAAAGTGAAGCCGCAGGTAAAACTGTAAGGTTTGGATATGGATGAAAAGTCTGTTAGTCTCTTATAATAGTATTATTTCTTGAGTTGATTTTATTGCTTTTGTTTTTCAAATAAACACGTTTAAAGAGTCCAACAACAGTATAAGTGCAGATTTTTATCGTATTATGTATTAAAAATGAGGTCGTCTAATACTGTCTCTCTATTAATCTACAAATACTTAGTATGGGAAAGTATTTTAATATTATTTTTTGTCTGATTCTTTTGCCATCGTGATATATGTTTATAATTATATATATATTTAGTAAATGAGGCTAATTAGAATATTAAGGAAATTGATATTTAGATAGGTTATCAGCAAACAGCGGGTGCACGTTTAATTTGGCACAGAACACTATTCCCGCTCAGACTATCTGCAATAATACAAAGCAGCCGAGCATTACAATTGGAACTCTTCATTAAAAAACCCAAAAGGAGCTAACCCGCGATTCAAAACCGTCGCCTGGCAACATTGAAAAATGCATTCGTGAGACAAAAGCAGGCTATTACGGCCCCAGGATTAGCCCTATTGACACTACGTTACCAATTAAAAAGGGAGGGGTGCTTTTTCGTCTCGGTTTTTTCAGCAGACACTTTTTCAGGCCGCGGGCGAGCTCCCGACCCCCCTCGGCGCTGTAGAGAAAAATCAATAACGCAGCACTTTTTTCCGCGCGTAAAGCATGCACCGACATGGCCCGCCGATGTGTGTGTGAGGCACGCACACACGCGCGCGTTGCATTGGCTTGTCAGTGTTTTTCTTTTAGCATTAAAATTTGTAGGGCCGCTCCACCCGACGTTACGTGCCTTTGATTAGGATGCAGGATGCACCTGAAGTGTTCACGCAGGGCCGGCCTCGAGTGCATGCGGCCAGGCTTTTAGGGTTGCAACGAATGGAACAATTAAGCTGCTGCACTCGTGGTCAATAGTCGTTATACTTGTACTCGAACAGATATACAATTACAGACTATGACGGGGACTTTATATGTATATAAATATACGATACTTGGCCGGGCCTATGTAATTTGAATACAAAGTAAGGACCCATTCATTCATCTTTTGTGGCCGTCAACGAAATGCGCTTTCATAATAATTATGAAATAAAGCAAATAATTATTCTAAGAAACTGTTTGAATTTTATTTTACTCTCAGTTTCTCTGGAGGCAAGAAACAATACCCTCATTATGTTTAAAGCATAACTATACTCCAATTTTACAAAATGAAACAATTTAAAACATTTTATCGCAAGCCTTTTGTGTAAATTTGCTAGAAGAGATCGCCGTAACTCGTTCTGTTAAAAGGATTGTGGTGAAATAAGAAACAGATTCTAGTTAACGAAGCAGACATTATTATTTATAATATTGGTTCAGCTCTATTCTTTCTAAGCGAACCCAAACGGTCGACCTTGGTCGAGCTTCCGCAAACCTAAGCGTATATAAACAATACAAAAGCTTTTGAGCCCTAACGAATTCTATAGTGCTCTATTTGCATATATTCCTAATGCTCAATGCGACAACCGCACATCACTAATTGCGAACGCAGACTAACGTAAAAAAGCATCACATCTAAAAAAGAAACGCTTTGCACATTTTTATTTAGCATCGGCCGTGTCAGAAGTGATTCCGTCCCGCTTGCACCCCATTGTTACGAGTACACGGGCCGGGGATCTCGTCATCACTCCATCTTTGTCTACCGCGCTTTTTTTGAATGTGCAAAAATATAAAAACGCCGATTCGGGAGGGGTGAGGGAGGTCCCGCCGCTGCAGTTGTGTGCGTCGTAATGCTTGTTTTAGAGTTGCCCGATCATAAGTCAATATAGGTATTAAAATTCTACAATATATATTTTTATATACAGGAAACTAACTACTTCCTAATAACATTGAAATAATTAAGCCTAATTGTTATTTAGTCCGTACATAATATATATTTGATTACATAGGTAAAAAGTATATATAAACATGTTTCAAACATAATGTTAGATACAAAATTAAATCATTAATCATAATGTTGCTATAATTAAATAAACATTTACATTTGATTGTACAATAGTTGAAACGGAAGTACTGGCAGCTTCATCTAGACCGTACTTAAAAAGAGAATGCACTAAATGACATTGAAATAACATAATCTTTCGAAGCAAAAAAGATAAGCTACACCTTTCTCTGCACCTTTCACCATCTACATTAGCGCTCTGTTAATCATAGAGTAACAGGTGGCTAGTTTTGGTAATCCAAATTTAGTATTAAGACGATATTTCAAAATAATTTTAACTTAGAAACTAATATATAGTACTTTATAATTCGAAAGTCAGACAGTTAACATTAATCTTGTCTTAAAAAATTACTATACACTCCTACTTACTTTTTATTTTTAAATGTTTTGTACGTACAGTAACACGTCAATACGGTACATATTTAAATGTTGCCAAAATTCTTTACCTACTTGTTACTATATTTCATATAACGATAGTTATTAAAGCTTATTACTTTGATGGAGAACATTTGAACCACAGTAATATGTGAAAATAAGAATTATATATTAATTAAACAATAAAATTATAATTTTTATATAGAAAAGAGCAACTGTTCAGTTTCTTGTCGGCTCATAACAGCAGAACAGCCTTCCGAACCAGTGATGTTCACTCGACGATACAAAAGTGCTTGTAAAAGTCTACTTAAGTAAAGAATATTTTATATTTCTATATAATATATAATAAATATAAAAACGTTGCAAATTTTGAACATAAAAATAGAAAAACAACATATTTAGTAAATTGGAAATATTTAGTAAATTACTTTATTTTTCAATGCAATAAGATAAGACGAGTACTAAGCGCGAAGAGGGGTAGACTTAATAATTGAACTGGTTCCGAGTTCATCAGTTAGCGTCGCCTCTGTAAAAACTAGTAAAACTTGTATAAGCTCATATTGTCGTAGGTTAAGGATAAGCGTGTTAAAAGTATAAGCGTGTTCCTGTCGTTAAGATATTGAGCTTGAATTATATTTGAGTATTTAAATTTTTAATATTATCAAAATTTCTTCATTTTCAATCAAAAATCTAAAAACAATATTTTTATAGAAAAAATAACATTAATATTGCAAGAAATCTAAAGTAAGTTCATTTCACTTAAGGAGGTTTTCTTCTCCACCTTTCCAGCAACAGTATATATTTGTAGGAAAAAAAATGCACATAAAAAGTTCCGGTCTCCGACGCCGACCTTACGCAGTATCGTTTTATTGCGATCGTGTCCGTGGCCTCACTCCTTCTTACCTCATAACACAGTTTCTGTTGCCTCCTTTTCTTTTTTTTAAGCTTTTTCGCATCTTTCAGTCGTGTGTACCGAACTTTTCCCGCCATTCAAGGAATCGCACAACTTAGAACTTACAACCGGCGACGGTTGGACTTTAATTAAAATATTTTTGGTCAATTACGATATTTATGACTAAATGTGTACATCCACTCATTCAGTCTTAAGAAAAACCAGCAATTCATTAAATTGCTGTAAAAAAGAAATTTCTTTTGAGCATTATAATTACGGCTTCGTTAAATTCTATACTTTGCTGAGTAAAGTAAAAGGCGCTTTGAAAGGACGGTTTTAAAATTGAAAACGGAGCTTAAAAATACGTTTCTTAATTGACTTTCAGAACATAGTATAATACCCACTGAATAGAATTTTTAAAAGTGAACCTATATGGACCTTTACTCAGGTAGGTACAATTCTCTATACGCCAGCCAACGTGGATATCTTTTGACGGAATTTCATAATCGCCACTTACTTAATATTTTTATTTCTTACACTATGTTATAACAAAATCATGTTTAACTAGTCGTACTTTATGTATGTTCTACTCAAATTAGTGGAATACAATAAGTATGAACCTACATATATATGTATATATACATATATACATATATATCTACAGTCATAACAACTCAAAAAGAGCATTATTCAAATTTAAAATCTCAATGGCATTCAAAACAATCATGCAGATAATTCGTAATTTAAAACTACATGACACATAAAGGGGTTGCTCCCTCGCCCTGACCGCTATAACCTGGTCTGTACATAAAACAAAAGTTCCTCAAAAAGATGTATTTGTTGAGGTGGCAGGGGAGGGGTAGGGGGTCATAGATAGGTGGTAGGTATGTATAATGCACATTTTTGCATGGCGTTTTGCACGCGATGAGGCTCGGCCCGAGCTCGCCTCTGCAGGCACCCACACACGCTCACGTATATAGCTATAGGGAACACATATAACAAATTAGGGTATCGTTAAGTTAGATAACCAAGCTTTTGTAACATTTGAATTACAATTTACATAAGGCAAAATATATATTAACTATATACGATATATTTAAAAAACAACACGTCAAATGCTTAGAAATAATAATGAAGGTATAAAATAAATGAAACGTAAATTATTATTACATTGAATTCAGTCGACCGTTCATAAGATCTATGCTATACTCGTAGAGTTTTGTAGAACGACGCTACAGACGTAGCACTCACGCATTACACGACTCGTTTACCCAGTTCCTTATTTATTAGTGTAATGTGCTTGACTTGGCGACTTGACTTTGTTTACAATACTATATCATTAAATACTTAAAGTATATTACTTATCTAACATATATATATTTAAATACTTGCTTATAAGTTTTTGTATTAGAAATAGTAATTGCGTGAGTTAAATAAAAGCTTTTTGTGTTGAAGTAAAAGCTTGATTTTCTTCCTTTATAATAAACAAATCAAATTTCAAAAAATTAATTTACAACAATCAACAGGAAGCGACTACATATGAGTATCATTATAATAATAGGTACGACCGGGGGGTTGACGCTCGAAAAAATCATATCTCCCTGCCGGGGGATGCAGGTGGGGTTGCCAGTGTTTTTATTTTTCGATTGGCGGATTGCAGGGAGTAATGATCGATGGAATTAACGTGCCACTGGCCACCTAGACGATCTGAATTTCGAATGGTTTCTCGTCTTTTTTCTTTCAACTTTTAAATTGAACTTTGATGGAAAAGCTTTTTGTTTACTCCTTGTGTTTACTATCTATTTTGGATTTAATTGGAAGCTTTTTCTTATTCTGGGCTATTTGGTTTGTTGAAATCTCTGTTAAATGCAATATGATTGAATCTGTGGCAAGTTCATAATTAGGTGCTCATATGTAATGTGTAATTTTTATTTTATAAGTAATGAATATTCTATATATAATACTAATATGTTATCTTAAACTTAAAATAATCAATTGCACCTTTAACAGTCACAAAATTACTTAATCATATTAATTATGACTTATAATCATAGTAACTGACGTGCTGTGGTATTGCACCTATTGATAAAAAGGCCATAAAACAAAATATATGAGTTTTGATGCAACTTCCATATAAAAATATGAAAAATTTACACTGTTAAAAAAATCCTCTCGTCCACATCACTCAATGCACCCCAGTCCAGACTGATATCGGATAAGCTATCGTAATGTTTCGATCCATTCCGTTTACAAATTAAACACACCCCGCTATCGCCCAACCTCCCCGCAGGTACCGTACAGTACAGTAGGTACATATGTGCCTGTACTGGATGGACATGATTTATATACGCCGTATACATTTGGCATAATTGAAAAATGGCCGGCAAAGTTAATGGCCGGCTATGTTGATGATATGGAACAGTTGAGGAGAATCAGAGTATATGCAATGGTAGCATGTTCGATTTTATGTTGTGTATGTTTTATTTGATGTAATTTTACATGAAGAGTGACGTGGTATAAGGTAATGATGATGATGAATTGAACCAATATCTGGTTAATTGAGGCCAGAGGGATATTTGTTAACTTACTTAACATTTGGGGTGCGTGCAGAAGACCTCCTCGTGTGCTTATCGGCTGCTGGTCCCCTATTGCGGATACGTCCGGGGGGAAGAGCAGTCGCTGGGCCTGGTGCACCCTGGGTCACGGACAATAATCTCTTCGCGGGGGGTAGGGAAGAGGAGTATTATTGTCCGGAGCTAACTTCTGCTGGAGGGGTTGCTCCTACCCCATCGAAGTAGTCGATTAGGTGAGGACGCGACTATACCGCGAAGGTGCAGGCGCATCTAAGCGGAGTTCATTTGTCTACTCCATCATTGAGGAGCAAATATTTCGGCGGGTCTGCTGAGTCGGGTTGGCCGGACAGCGGATGGAGGCATGATTTAATGCCGCCGTCGGGGGGCTTGGCTTAACCGCCTGGCCCCAGAGGAAGGACACCTCTAAGATAAAAAATCACCCAATCCCAAGTTTCAGGAGCGCGGCGAGGGGATGAATGGCCGTTGGGTGTACGGTCGTTAGCGCTTCCACCTGCTGGTACCTGCCGCCCCCAGCAGTATGTAGGCTTACCCGGGTATTTAAGCCTCTGCCCGGGTTGACCTGTTTTGCTTTATACTCGTGGGACCAAAATGGAGATTCCTTTAAATAAAACAAAAAATGACGTAGTGGGGGAAAAGGTACCTTTGGTACTAGTAGAACGAATTGGCGATTTGTCGGATTCTGACAGCGTATCTAGTCGTATGAGTGTGGCGAGTGCGACCAACATGAACTCAAGACGCTTACGCAAACGTCCGAGAGAAGTTGCAGATACAGGACCAGACTCAGCCCTGAGCGACACAGTAGTACCGGCCCCAAAGGTCGGTGCCAAAAGAAGAGGGAGAGGTAGGCCCGGCAAATATGTTGGTATCGGTCTATCTAGGCGTGAAGCTGCAGCTGCAATGAAGGCTGCAGCAGTCGCCGAAAAGTTAGAGGAAGATGAGCGGCAGATTGCAGCTCTGACGAAAAAGGTGACAGAAGGGAGAGTCTCTCGCCTGTCGAAGTCATCGTCTGCCGGTACTGGCATAGAAGTTGAGGCAGAAGAGCTACCTGCTTCCGACTTGAGCCAAAGAGTGACTGACGCGGTTGCAGCAATAAAAAGGGTTAGCAAGGTTTCGAAGGGTCTAAGTGGCTGTAGCCAGAAGGCACTTAAAGAAGCCACGGCCTCCATTCTGGAAAGTGCACAGGTGCTTTTGACCCGCACTACAACAGAAGAGACGGAACTGCTGCGGGCTCAGAACACAAAGCTCGTAGCGCAAATGGCAGAGCTTCGTAGAGAGCACGAGGAGCTCAAGGCGGAGATGGTTAACTTCCGTCGCGAGCAACTCAGGCGGGATGTGGGCCTTCCGCTCGTAACGTCACAACCGCAACCGCAGTTGTCATCACAACCGTCGTTACAAGAGACGGAATTGATTCGCTTGATCCGTCAGGAGATGGCTAGTTTTAATGCGCGGTTCTCGGTGCTTGAGGGGAGGATTCTGCGTCCCCCCTTAGCTGCAAACCGAACCAGCACACCGGCGCCAACTTATGCGGACCAAGTCGTAGCGACTCATGCCCAACCAGCAAAAGCGGCGGCTGCCCCACAAAAGAAGACTGTTCCAAATGCTATTTCGCAAAAGGAAAATGTGCGGCCTAAATCAAATAGGCAGATAAAGAAAGATGCTAAGCTGGCCAAAAGACAGGTGCTACGAGTGCTCCACCTGTACAAATTGTTAGGACAGACATGCGTGAATCCACTACTAGACCTGAGGCGGATTGGACGATTGCGGGCGCCGCCAAAAAATTAAGAAAGGCGCGCCAGCAGGCTAAAAAGCAGAAGCAGCAGCAGCAGCAGAAAGAGCAAGTGACAACCAACCGCCAGACCGCGAGGCTCAGCACCCCACGCTCTACAGCAGTGGCTCTCACTCTACAGCCAGGAGCGAAGGAGCGGGGACTCACATATGCTGGGATTCTGGCAAAGGCGAAAGCCGAGATTTCATTGAGTGATCTCGGCATAATGGGCATCCGGTGCAAAACAACTGCTACCGGCGGTCGCCTACTGGAGATACCAGGAACCACTAGCGGTCCCAAAGCAGACGCCCTTGCTGATAAGCTCAGGGCGTCTTTAGGTCCGGATGATGTAAAGGTATCCAGGCCAATTAAGTGTGCAGATCTGCGTATTTCGGGCCTGGATGATTCCGTCACAGAGGAAGAGGTCACCGTTGCCATTTCTAAGGCCGGAGGTTGCCCGCTGGATCAAGTCAAGACAGGCACGCTACGTCGGAGTGTCTCCGGTCTCGGGACAATATTTGTCAGCTGTCCCGTAGCGGCAGCCAAAAAGATAAGGGATGGACGGCTTATGGTTGGATGGGTCTCAGCGCAGGTCGCACTCCTTGCACCTAAGCCCTATCGGTGCTACCGCTGCTTAGAAGAAGGACATGCGGCTGCACGGTGTACTGCTGGGGTAGACCGCAGCCAAATATGCTTCCGATGTGGTCAGCACGGACATAAGGCTGGCATTTGCACTGCTACGCCGCACTGCGTTATCTGTGCGACATCTGGTAAGCCAACTGATCATCAGACTGGATCTAAGACCTGCGGTAGGCCCAAGAAGAATAATGCCAGGAGACAACCAGCTCATCCGCTGGCTAGTATCACGGATATGACAGAGAAGGCAACCAGCTCTTCGCAGCCGGTTCACCCACCTGTTGCGGTAGAACATCCGCCGAGGGTTGGGGAGTTGATAGCGACAATGGACACACAGTAATGGCTATACATCGTTTCCTTCAAGCTAACATAAATCACTGTGCCAGAGCTCAGGATCTCTTACTCCAGAGTATGGCACAGTGGGCAATTGATGTAGCAGTTGTCGCTGAGCCCTATTTTGTGCCACTCAGGGATGACTGGGTGTGTGACACGAACCGCTCGGTGGCACTGATTACGAGGTCTGCAACCGACACTCTTCCCTTTGAGGCCGTAACCCGTGGACGGGGTTATGTTGCAGCAATTTGGGGAAAGGTTATGGTTGTGGGGGTGTATTTTGCCCCCAGTATTTCCCTTGTTGATATGGAGGATATCATTTTGAAGTTGGGCTCGATCGTCAGTAGTAGCCGTCCTCGTCCCGTGATTGTCCTAGGGGACTTTAATGCAAAATCTAAGGCTTGGGGCTCACCGGCTACAAATGCGCGGGGGGAGTTGGTGGAGGATTGGGCAATCGAGCAGGGCCTGATTCTGCTAAACCGGGGTTCTGTGCAGACGTGCGTGCGGAAAAATGGTGGGTCTATAGTGGACCTATCATTTGCAAGCCCTGCTCTGGCGCGCACTGTCCAGGACTGGCACGTCATAGAGGAAGTAGAGACGCTGTCTGATCATCGATACATTCGATTTAGTATCTACACGCAAACTTCAGTTGGGCCAAGTCATTTATACTCGAAAGCCGTTGGAGATGGCCCACGTTGGGCACTAAAAAAGCTGGACAAAGAGGCTCTGTTGGAGGCCGCAATAGTCAAGGCCTGGCTTGACTACCCCAGTAGGCCAATTAACATCGACGAGGAGGCGGAGTGGTTCCGGAAGAACATGTCTGACATCTGCAACGCTGGCATGCCTCGAGTCCGGCCGTTACCATCCAGGCGCCAAGTGTACTGGTGGTCGCAGACGATTGCGCAGTTGCGCATCGCTTGTGTGCAGGTGCGGCGCCGGTATGCAAGGTGCCGAAGAAAAAGACGCCGCCGCCGCCCCTTTACAAAGGCAGACGAACGGGAAGAGACGGAACTATATAATTGCTATAAAGAAGCGAAGAGTGCCCTCCAGCTGGCGATTGTCCGGGCAAAGGTCCAAGCCAACGAGGAGTTGCTGGAGACTCTGAACCGAGAACCATGGGGACGCCCATACCTCATGGTGCGGGGCAAGTTGCGAAAATGGGCTCCCCCATTGTCCCGGAGTCTCCAACCACAGCTTCTAGAAGATGTGGTGTGTGCGCTGTTTCCATCGAGGCCGCAGCACATACCCCCAAATATGGTCTCCCATTGTAACGTTCCCAACGCGGAAGATATAATTAATGATGACGTGCCCAAGGTGACGCGGGAAGAGTTGAAAGTAGCTGTGGCTCGCATCAGGAACACTGCCCCAGGGCCTGATGGCATTCCAGGCTGTGCATGGGTCCTAGCCGTGAAGGCTCTCGGGCCCAGACTAGTGAGGCTCCTAAGTGCTTGTTTGGAAAGGGGTCAGTTTCCAAGCCAGTGGAAAACCGGAAAGCTGATTATGATCAAGAAGGAAAGGCGCCCTGCAGACTCACCATCTGCGTACAGGCCAATTGTTTTGCTGGATGAGGTGTGCAAGATCTTTGAACGAGTCATCTCCAGTCGCCTGGTCCAGCACATGACTAGGGTGGGGCCAGATTTAGCAGACAACCAATTTGGTTTCCGCCAGGGGCGCTCCACGGTGGATGCGATTATGCACGTGAGGGTACTCGTGGAAGAGGCAGTTGCCCGGGGTGATGTAGTCTTGGCGGTGTCACTTGACATCGCCAACGCTTTCAACACATTGCCTTGGAATACCATCCGAGAGGCACTCCGTTATCACGGGGTGCCACGATACCTCCAACGTATTGTCGGGGCTTATTTGTCAGAGAGGTCAGTGGTGTACCCAACTCGAGAAGGATGGGGTTGGCGAGAGACATCTTGTGGCGTTCCGCAGGGCTCAGTGTTGGGGCCACTCTTGTGGAACGTAGGGTACGACTGGGTTCTGCGCGGTGCACTTCTCCACGGCGTCGATGTCACTTGTTACGCTGACGATACGCTAGTTACAGCACGTGGGAAGTCATACAGGCAGGCGGCCATACGCGCGACTGCTGGTGTCGCACATGTCGTGGGTAGAATCCGGCGGTTGGGGTTAGATGTGGCGTTACACAAGTCTGAGGCCCTGTGTTTTCATGGCCCAAGGATGAAGGCACCTCCAGGGTCTAGCATTATAGTAGGAGGGGTCTCAATCGCTGTTAAAACGACGATGAAGTACCTTGGACTCGTCCTCGACAGTCGGTGGAACTTCGGGGCGCACTTTACACAGCTCACCCCTCGATTGTTGGGCGCTGCTTCTGCTCTCTCACGCTTGCTGCCCAACCTGGGGGGGCCCACCTCCGCCTGTAGGAGGCTTTACATGGGGGTTGTACGATCAATGGCGCTATACGCTGCGCCAGTGTGGGCGGACGCCATGACAGCCCGCAACATCGCCGCTCTGCGAAGGCCGCAGCGCGTGATGTCTGTCAGGGTTATAAGGGGATATCGTACAATCTCCTTTGAGGCAGCGAGCCTTCTAGCCGGATCCCCACCCTGGGACCTCGAAGCAAAGCTTCTCGCGTCGCTCTATTGGTGGCGGGCGGAGGCGGTCGAGCGGGGTCAGCGCCTTGTGCTTCAACAGGTTGAGGCACGCAGGGCAGAGCTCCGCCAAGTCCTAGTGGCAGAGTGGAAGATGCGCTTGGCGCAAGCCACGGTGGGTCATGCCGCTATAGCGGCGGTAAGGCCCATTTTAGACGAGTGGCTCAATAGGAGCCACGGCGCTCTCAGCTTCCGGCTGACACAGGTGCTTACCGGACACGGATGTTTTGGGAGGTACTTGTGTCGCATAGGTCGGGAGCCGACGACCCAATGCCACCATTGTGGTGATTGCCGTGACGATACGGCGCTACATACGTTGGCAGAGTGCCCAGCTTGGGCCGAGCAGCGCCGTGATTTAGTCGCGGCCGTAAAAGCTGCGGGAAGCCTCTCGCTTCCGGCTGTGGTGTCTACTATGGTTGGGAGTGAGTCAGGGTGGAGTACTGTCGCCACCTTTTGTGAAGCCGTAATGCTCGCAAAGGAGGCAGCAGAAAGGGAGAGAGGGGCTACCTCTTCTCGACCCTCCCGCGTCAGACGCACTGGATGTCGTAGGGTGGCCGACTTTCGGCCACCGTAGGACGCGGCCTGTGGACGGCAGACTTGGGGCGTCTTGTCGTCCGATCAGCGACAGGCCTCGAGATGGTGGTGTCGTGTTTTCCGCGCACCTGATAGTGAAGTCCTGCAGCCGGGGGACTGCTGCAGTGGGTGACGGGGCCTGCCTGACCATCTGGCGGGCCAATACCCGCGGGGGGATGGCGACGAATGCTTCGGCGATACCCGCCCCTCCGCATATGGGTACATGAGAAATACGAGTTGGTTTTTAGTCAGTAAGAGTCTGACAGTCCCCTTCGTCTTTCCCCAAGGATGGAGGGACTCCATGAGGATTTTCCAACCCGATACCAAAAAAAAAAAAAAAAAAAAACTTACTTAACATTTGTACAAAAAACACGGCGAGACGCGGCGTTGAGTTCCGTCACTCAACAACCAGTGCCTCCAAAAGGCAGAAAGTGTCCTAACACTAGCTTCTCACAGTTCCTGCGATTTCCTCGGCCTACTTAGCCATGTACGGGATAAAGTGTGAAGCTATAAATAATACACTTGCATATTACTAACTATACTTTTTAAACAACTATTAGTATAACGTTACAGAACATACATATAAAATATTTAAATATATACGTCTATATATACATTACATATATATACATTGTTACATATAAATCATAATTGAAAAATGGCCGGACAAGTTAATGGCACAGCATTGGACAGAGCAAATAGCGTTTTTCGCCGTTACAGCCTGTCGTATGAATATGGATGTTACCACTTCAATAAATTTGTAGCTCCCGGTAATGATAATGCGTGGATTAAATTTTGTTGTATAGGGAAAGTTTTGCACATTTTTTGTAATAGGTGTTGCTATATGGTGTTTATTTATGCTTCATAATATATTTAAATTGGGATAAATATTATGAAACCTTAAATATTTTTATGAAGCGTCGGTTTGAGTGCCCGGTTCGTTAAAATCTTTATACATACGCATTCAAAAAATAATTAATGATAATATTAGAGGTTTCCTTACATCATACCCGTTTAGCAATTTGCAAGTTAGTAAGATAACTTAAGATAGGAGAACTATTCTCCAATTTTCGGTAAGGAATGCGTTAAGCGTATCGACTGATCACAAATGTATAATAATGTGCGGTTAGTAAGATTATTTACCTGTATAATATTATCCTATATCTAGGTGCATAGAAAAAGCTATATATTATGAACGAAAGCTTACCTTACTATTTATTTGGTCGTCAAATGGAGAACGAATACTAAAGATCTAGATACGGAAAGCACCTTTGTTTTTGTAATGTAAAGTATAAAAAGTGTTAAATTTTTATAATATTTTTAATATTATATGTACGATGTACATACAAATAAACAAATAAATAAACACACAATACATGAACTGTATAAATGACAGTTGATATATAATATGTATATATTTTTATATAGACTTCATCAACACTTGTAATGACCTGACTTGAATTTACCTTGAACTTAACTAATGACTTGAATTTACCTTAATATAAAACTGAATTCTTAATATATACTAAGTGGGAAGCAGAGATAGTGTTACAGACAAACTGTCAAATATGACAGCTGCTGTTTAGTCTATTTTAATATATTTTAAGTAACAATCCTGCCTAAAAGCAAAATAATAGTATTAGGAGTACAATGGTAATAAAAAAAGTTAAGCGTCGTGGCGTCTGCCTGTAAATGCGACGGTTGGTGGGTTCGATTTCCACTCAGTGAAGATGGATTGTTCTATTTTCCATTTCCTTCGCTCTGGAAACTAGGCAAAGCGCGGTGTTGAGTTCCACTACTCAACACGCAATGCTACAATGCTGCGCAGACAGCAAATAGGAAACGGAGTGTCTTAACACTAGGTCCCTATGGTTTTTCCGACTCCTTCTGCTTACCCTGCCATATGCGGGATAAAATCGTAAATCTAATAAAAAAATGTTTCTCAATCATTGCATATGAATGCACAGAAATTGCATTTGTATCTGATACCGTCCATGACCGTCACAAGACATTTTGTTAGCTCAATAGATTATAGTTATAATCGTTTAAATGAAACTAATTTCGATATTGTCAAAGAATATACCGAATTTTATACACTTCCAAGTTAACCCTCTATCTGCAAGAAAAAGATTTTTATCACAATACCGGCTTCTTCTAAAAACGGCATCTGGTTATCTCTCGCACGATCTTTACAGCATCTTGTGATAAAAAAACTAATGTATTCTACTAAAATAATTAAAAATTATGAATGCCACCACAATGGAGTATAGTTAGGAAGAGTGACTGTATGTTGAATTAACCTAAATTTATAGGAAAATATTTTTATGTCGACTAATTTTTAAAGCTTCTGCCAAAAAAGCTTGCCGTTAAGCTTCACCATGAAATATACTATTTCTCAATATCAAATAAGTAGAAATATAGAGTAGAAAAATGTTAGCATTAGACTCTAACGGCCTTATTCATAAAAAAGTATTATAGAACGTTTTAAGCATACTTTAGTTAACACGCCCTTTAGGCTTATAGAACATTCGATAAATGTTTGTATTCATAAACGCTCTATAAGCATTCTATAACTAAAGTGTCACTAATTTGATTTATACGTTCACAATGTTGCCACTATACTGAAATCGGTCGACTTGTTGCCGAAAATACCAGTAAATCCACAGATGATAAGTGACAAATGCATTGACATAGTATGACCACAGATAATATTACGTACAAAAATATATTATTGGATCTGGCTTGACATATACCGGCTTGATTTACGTCGTTGTTATCACAAAAACACGAATGTTTATTTTATTTTAGTTTATAAACTTACTTAATTTTTTAAAAATAAAGTCAAAAGAAGTAAAATAACAAAGAATTGAAAATTGTTTAGACGTGGACAAGTATTACCTATGTTCTGTGCACCTTTCTTATGTAGAATTTATTATTAATAAACTTGTTAATAATAATTAACTTGTTAATAATAATTAATAAACTTGTTTACGAAACTGAAATTGACACTCTTGATGACAAGCGACTCGACGACGTCATATCAATGCTCATATTAGTATGAGCTATAATCAGCTGTTATATGAATCGACCATCTTTGGACGTTAAAACACTCTTATAGTAGGGTTCTCGGTTCTATAACTTCATGATAGGTTTATAGAACTGATTGGCACTAAAATGCTGTTATGAATAACGTTTTTTGACAACTGTACTATATCGAGTCTTTAAGCGTGCTATAACTCTTTATGAATAAGGCCGTAAAGCTTTACGCTAAACAGATATTGATACTTATTTAACTACAAATAGATTAATAATTGAAGTAACCACTAGTTAAGCATCTAATTAGTTAACTGGTAGATATTATAGTACAAGTAGTTAACTTTAAACGGTGACACGATGTTGTGGCAATGTTTAACTTCGACTTTGCATGAAAACGAAAGTTGAAGTTTGGTATTAGGGGTGTCTCGACTTAGTCAGTAGTTTGGTTAGTAGTTGTTAACGTTTCCTTATGACGGCTTTGTAGGTGACCTATAATTAGATGATTTTTTTACTGAAATATATGTATGTATATATAAATTGTTTACATTTTATGTAAATATAAAATTTTTATATAAAAAAAATATATAAAGGGCAGCGTTGAGTTTCGGGTTCAAAATTTGAAGTTTGGATTGAAATCGGAAATTATCTCAAAGTACTTCTTTACAAAATATAGATAAGTAATTTTATATCTAAAGTATAAATTATTAATTGAAATATGCAAATTTAAAATAATTTATTTTTATATAATTGTTAGCTATTATTTTATCAAGACTTGGAACCAAAAATTGAATATATTGATTGATTTTATTTTCTCATGCTTGTTCTTTTACTCAATATGTCTTGGGCTACTGCAACCTTCATCCTTATAAATATAAGTTTGGTAAAAGTATCAAACAAAATTCTAGCACTCCAAGCTTCAGGAAGTGATGGCGTGTCTCAAACTTCTGAAACGCGCGCTTTCAGGGGCCATTCACCCGTCCAGACATCTTACAAGCATATTATACAACTTAGCATACCTTATTATTATAAACATAAAGCCTATTATCCTCTAACCCGAGTTCCAAAGTTTACGTAAATATAAACTTCATTCAAACTTTTGTGACCTATACAAAGGGAGTAAGGTCCATTTTCACACGTCAAGGCTTGAAGGAAATCGCATCGGTTTTCTTTTGACGGATTTCTTTTGAAAACACTGAATGTATTCGACAAGAAAGACAAGAAATGCTCGGAACCCTTTGTTTTAATTGTGGATTTTTAAAAGCGCGAAATGAGGATGTCGAGTGACAGTAGGTAAGATATACTACTGTTGGGATGGTCTTACTCATTATTATATTTTTTATACTTTAACTTTAAAAACGTAGATATTTTTCAAACTGTCTTTTCAAAATCATTCAATGATTTAATTTACCCATTGAAATTTATATGTTCATATCTTTAGGAATCCTTTTAAATGTGCACATTTATATATAATAAATTCTTTGTCATGAAACCTATGCATATATTTTGATTTCAAGTTGTCTTACATAAATACCATGAAGAAAAGCTCTTCTACAAATAAATATTCTAAATAGTACAATACTTTAATTACACAATTGAACCCTTGCTTAAAGAACAAGACTTCATTTTTATACTTCTCGCTTTATATTATTTAGTAACAATGATTCTTGATGTTAACAAAATGACAGGCTCTTGATGTTTTTTTGTAAATGAACAATTAAAAGTAAATTACTTTATTCAATACCATGTCAAAAATACATTAGCTTAAAAATCTTATAAGCCATAAATCTTTTTGAACGCGTTAGACCACCCTTTTCTTACAAGGCACATAATTGATCTTGTATCCGCGATGCACGGAAGGTTCGCGTGTGAGGCGCCAAACGAATTCGTTCGTTGATCCCCGCCATATTTATTACTTTTACTTTTTAATTTATTGTTCATAGGACATGCAACGGCTGTAAGTCCTAAAGCTTACTCTGTAGCGCATTGTAAATCTAGTCTCGATTTTTTAAAAGCTCGTATTTAAAGAACGCTAATTAATTATTTTCATTGTAAAATTATTGCGGAATGAAATTATTTGTATTTTTCATCAACGGGCCAAAAGCAGTAACCTAAATTAGTCGTGTTCCGCCAAACAAGTGAAGTACACAAAAAAACCTTAGGCATTGTGACCAGCGAATCTTCAGCACGCTTCGTCAGCGCGTCCCGTGCATAATCTGTTAAAAATAGAGCCCCTTGTCTCTGGTCGAGGGCCGTCGTCTACGGCACCACATGTTGACATACACACCAACGTATTGTAACCTCTATACTGTAACACATAAGAATCACCGACGCCTTAGATTTTGCAGGCTTTTTATTTTTGTCTGAATGATGCTTTATTATACAGCCATGATAACTAATACAATGATGCAGCGGATTTTTTGTGCTTAGAATTTTCCTAACAACATTGGGAGGGTGAATATGTAAAGATTGTTAAGAAACAAGACAAACAAATCTCATATTTCTCGTTAAAGTAACTCTACTTGGAGACTTAGCAATTGGGAAATAATTGGATTTACAGTCTAACTCTATGCGGTTCTTGAAAGGGTAGAGACTCGATATCATTGTTTTTTAATTTTTTTAATTGCTTCTAAATATCCAATTGTTTTACGTCAGTTTTAATAAACTGTAACAATTAACATATTTATTTAATGCATAAGCATTAATCGATACGACCTAAGTAGATTGTCTATTTTCTGTGTGACTTGCTTTATATTCCTATTAGGACAGTGACCACTCTTTCAGTTGAAAACCGAACCCACCCACCGATTAAATAAAAAAATTTAAACAATATTTTACGAAAACTATATTCATAAGGTTTTTGTCAAGGAGTTTGAATGATTACAATCATCAAAAAATTATTTTACAAACGAAGGCACATATTCATCTCGGCATCCGCCATTAAGCGTTTTCTCATAATTAGCTCTCTTCTCAAAATAAATCCGTCTAGTTCTACCGTCTGTACGCGTCGTGCTCATCCTCTCACACCTCGTAAAGACTGTACTAATATATACCAAGTAGAAACTAGCATTTGTCATAGACAACCATTCTAGTCTTGTGAAATTTATAGTGTATGAAAAGTTTATGAATTGTCGAGCTTTTATTTCTTTGTATATGACATATTATTAATATTCTTATACAATTGTGTTAATGCTTAGTATTAAAAACAGAGTTATCTGTTTTATAATTGCTGCAAAAACGATCTTAATCTAATATATAAATTTAATAGATTTTTTGTAGCTTCACGCTTTATCCCGCACATAGCAGGGGTCTATCCTGATTGAACTGCAGGAACCATACGAACCTCGTGTTAAGACACTCCGTTACTTAGTCCCTGATCTCTCCGTTCCGCTTTGTTTGAGGCATTGCGTGTTGAGTAGCCTAGTTTCCAGAGCGAAGAAAATGGAAATAGAAAAATCCATCGATCGATTCCGAGAGTGGTAATAGAATCCACAAACCATCGCGTTTACAGGCAGACACTTACGCCTCTGCGCCACGACGGTGCTCATAATTTAAATATATTTCTTTTATAATTTTGCCTCCGAAGATATAGTACTTATTATTATTAGCAGCGTGCAGCTTCAAACACGTAGTCAAAAGAATAAATCTAAAAGTTTTGTAAATCGTATGATATATATTTCAATTGTTTCAAATATGTACGTCTAGAAATATTGAGTTTGTACTGTTATTATTTTGTAGATTAATATAGATTAAAAGTGAATAGTGAAAGTAAAGTTAACAGATTATGAAAGCAACATGCACTTATGCGTAATAAAGATAATAAAAACTATTTTCTTTAAAAAAATTTTGAATATTTAAGAGAATTCCTTAAAAAGATAAAATTTTGAACTCCATTAAGAAAATAACAATTTTTGAAATTTTACGACTTAATGTTCCTATGAAATTCAATCAAAATATCACATCCACTTAAAAATTTAAACATAGTGGGAGTCGAACCCGCATCTTTTGGAAACCATCCAAACGATCTATTAAATTAAGCCGTACTTTCTTATCAAGATCCTTTTACGCTTGTTACCTTTTACTTTGTTGTTAACATCTCAGTAGGGAGATTTATTTCTAAACGAGTGCTACTCAAAGATTATTCCTAGAAATACAAGTTATTAAATATTTTTAACCTATTTGATATGTTTTTATAACATTTTCTTTAAAACGACTTTCCTAACATTGCTTCGCTATTTATTTCCCAACTATTTATTGTCAATGCATCATTTACATAATTGTAGAGTATGAAATTGCATAGACATATTTTCGATGCAATCTTTTGCATTATTGCAATTTATTTTTGCCTTTCATAATAAAATTATTACGATTCAATCATATTCAATTGAATAAATCAATATACAATGTACGTTCAAACAGTTTCATATGGCATTGTAAATTAAATATTGGTATTATGCTATCGTAGCTCAATGGAACAGTGTATGACTCTAAGCGCGACAGAATGGGATTTTCTTATATCGTAGTGGGATTTTTATATCGCAAGCGGAGAACTAAGTGTCTTAACACTAAAATTTGTTAAAATTTGATAAATAATATATAATTTAATATAATTTTTTGTAGAATCTGGTGCTATTTCACTAACTTCTTCACATAATATACATATATTGCAAGTTAATTTTGCCTCATCAATACAAAACAACGTTAATAAATTATGACCCGACTTGTAATTGTATATCCCAATTATACCAAATCAACTATCTATTATTGTGGCGTTAGTTTATTTAAAACTATGAAAAAGCGATACATTTCTTCAATATTCTTCAATACTGAAAAATAACCTACAAACTCTTAATTCGTTAGAAAATACGTTTTCCACCAATAATGTGAATCTTCAAAATAAAATCTTTAGGTATTTAAGTCTAACTAGATGCAACTACTTTGCTGGGCAACCAACACCCAACAACCATTGATCTAACAAGTTTAAAATGACGATTGAACATTTCAGTAACTTTCAGGGCATAAGCTTTTAAAGATTTTCAAAATATTTATAGTTAGTTTACCTTTTTTTAAAATGAAGTAATGTTACAATAATAATAGATTTTATAAACTGACAATTTTTTATTTTGATTCTTGATGCCTCAAAAACCTGTATTGAAAAATTTTAGAAGTTTATATATATATATATATATATATATATATATATATATATATATATATATATATATATATATATATATATATATATATATATATATATATATATATATATATATATATATATATATATATATATATATATATATATATATATATATATATATATATATTGAACTTAGCACAACTTATTTGATAACTTAGAAAGCCCACCGAAGCCTTAATAAATAGGGAAGCTGCGGTTGGTCGTGCCCATAACGAATACAATTCCATAAGATATTGGTCACATTATTAATATTAATTGCTGTTCCGACCAGTCCATGTTTTATAACCGAATTATCCTTCCGAGAACGATCGTGACCGTGACTGAGTCACAACTTGCTTTGTCCTATCATATAAGCTCAGGGTTGACAAACTTCGTATTACGAAGTAAATAATCATATATATATATATATATATATATATATATATATATATATATATATATATATATATATATATATATATATATATATATATATATATATATATATATATATATATATATATATATATATATATATATATATATATATATATATATATATATATATATATATATATATATATATATATATATATATATATATATATATATATATATATATATATATATATATATATATATATATATATATGACACAATTAACGATTCGAACGATTTTTTAGAATTTTGATATAGATCTAGTTAGTACGTTGTTATCAAAATATGTCTTGATAACCCTGAATATAATGTAATACATATAATAGTTTTTAATTTAGATAGACCTTGAAATTAGCATGTTTGTTTATACAATAAACCGTTTATTGATTTTCAAATAAACATTTATTGGCCTTAGAGAGCGCCCAGAGTAAACACGCTCACTAAGACACAATAACACGTGCTTAGTTCAGCATTCAAGCACTCAACGCTGCATGATGTCTTCGCCAACACAAGAAAATTAATATAACTTATTTCTCTTGACTGGAGATTGAACCCATAACCATTTACGATTGCACCACTGCTAGGTTCAAAAATTAAAAAAAAAAATAATTTTTTCTCGTGTATAATTCTGTTCAAGTCCCAATTCCATAACTCACACCATAAAATCAGTTATTATATAAATAAATAAAAAAACTCTTCTAAACTTAACGTAATGCATGCATAACACTTGCTTTTATTAAAATATTTAGAGAACCATGACAGATTATAATAAGATAATTTTAGTTAAAAGAAAAAATTTACTATTAAAAATTAATTAAGAGGACCGTCGTGGCACAGAGACGCAACGTCTGCCTGTAACGCGACGGTTTCTGGGTTCGATTCCCAGTCGGGGAAGATGGATTTTTCTATTTCCATTTTCTTCGCTCTAGTAAACTAGGCAAAGTGCGGCGTTGAGTTCCGCCACTCAACACGCAATGCCTCGAAAAAGACGGAAAGCGGGGACGGAGAAAGCAGAGACTAAGCAGTGTCTTAACACTAGGTTCCCACGGTTCCTGCAGTTCCCTCTGTCTACCCTGCCATGTGCGGGATAAAGCGTGAAGCTACAAAAAAAAATTTTTACAATTTAAGAGACTATAGTTTTACTTTAGAATCTATCCTAAAGATAACACAAAATATTTAATAACAAGACACTAAATATCTTTAATAAAACAAACAAGTAGTTTAATATTTTTTTGATTAAACTACTTGTTTGTTTATTCCAGTAACGTAAAGTTAAGAACACCTCTTCAATAATTTTAGAATAAGTAAAAATTGACCGCTTAATGGTTTCTAAGACATGGCATGTTAAGCTAGACATTAAAATATTTCATTTATTGCATAAAGAGAAGAAATTCTGCAAGCGGTAAAGGCAAAGATAATTTTCCAATGAGTTATGAACAAACTGAAGAGCATATTACACATATATATATATATATATATATATATATATATATATATATATATATATATATATATATATATATATATATATATATATATATATATATATATATATATATATATATATATATATATATATATATATATATATATATGAAATGACCGAGTGTACATATATACTATATATGATTATATAGTAATTACGTCCTTTACATTATTTTATTTATTTCACTCGTAATATATCAAATATTAATATATACATGTGCTTTAAATCCAATTATGAAAATTAATTCATTTTTCGTTTATAACATACATAATATCACATTAAGAGAAGATTAATAGGAAAATGTTTATTATCGGCATTCGGCAGCAATCACGACATCAACGAAGCTGGAGTCCTAGAGGACATTAGCATTTGTCGAGGGGCGGCGGACGGAAATAGCCGGCCGCGTCACCAATGCATCGCTTGCTTTATGCTCAGTTATTGCAAGCCTCACTTTAATTGCACCTAAACGCCATTACGAAGATTTGTGCGACGTCACATTTGGCGCGAATCATGACAAATCACCTGTCATACTTGCACAGACTATATATATATATAGTACATATTAGTGCGTTCCATTTCATTTTTCATTATTTTTCATTTTATACGCTATGTTAAAAAAATGCGATGCATATTGAACGTTTTTAATTAGCATGTGTTAAATTGCTTTTCCATGTCGCTATACGATTTAGGGCGGTCCATTTATTTCAGGAATAACAAAGTGCATCCATGTAACATCGGCTGTATTAAACTTTTATTGCCTTCAGTACCATTCTTTAGGCGCGAGTGCGAACACGCCGTTAATTACGACAAAAACCATTTAAAAAGATTTATTATATTTATTTCGAAAATTTTAAACAGTACATACTCCGCTCTGTTGCCTCCATAAAAAATATTGAAACGTAAATTAACAATAGGGTGTAATATTGTTACGAAACGTTATTTAAATTTGCAACTTAATATATAATTATAACGTTTAAATACATACATATTTATGACAGACATTTCTGTACAAGTCGTTACATATCAAAAAAGGTCTAAATGTTTACAAACAGCTTTCATACAAAGACAACTCGCTTTCATTTCAAAAGTGCATCGATGTCAACTAATTTTAATAGCCTTGATTTTTTTCTCTCGTCTCATGTTTACTCTCGTTTATTCGCCACGATCTCAGGGCTGCGTGCGAAGTGCATTGCCCTGTACCGAAATAAATTGTCGCGACGCAGTGTCGTACCGCGTGCGTACAACCGGTACCGATGTATCGCATAAGGAATTAGGGACATCTCATAAAGACGCTGAATTTGCTTTTTATTTCAATTATTAAGGTGTGTTATTATAACTCTACAGGTAATGAAGTTGATTTAATTTGTTAAGAACTTTTAATAATAATTTAAATATATGGCATTGTCAATTGATGCAGTTCACTATAATTTGTTATACCACGCGATGTTGTGTGGGCTTCGACTCCCATGTAGATGACTTAAGATATACAAACTACAAAATTATTATATCTTAGTCTAACTAGACAAATATAGGTTCATGCTTTATCGTGCAACTGCAGGAACGGCGGGAACCTCACTAGGTTCCCTGTAACACTTTACAGAACCCCGTTTCCCACTTTCCGCCTGTTTTCAAGCTGTTGCTTGTTGAGTGGTGGAACTCAACGCTGCGCTTTACCTAGTTGCCAAAACGAAGAAAATGGAAATGAAAAAGACTAATCTTAAAATAAGTACAAGCTTTAAATAAATTATAATTTACAAAAAACTATATTTTTAAATTAACAATTTATAATTTTGTTTGCTATTCCTTAAAAACCTAAAAAAATATATATTCAATGCAACTCTAACTAAAATTTACTCTAATATACTTTTCATAAAATGACAACTGCATTCCCGCCAAAACGGGCTGTCATTTCACGTCACACTCGTATAGATTACTGTGCCTTAGCACACACACACTCAGCCTACACTACAGAAGGCGAGCGAAATACTCTTTTTATTTCCGCGTAATGCACGTTTAAACGCGTGTACCACTTTTTATGCCCCGTTGACACTTACTTCACTTTTTATAAAACATCTTCATTTCATTGAACGGTGTTCCCCAGATTATAAAGTCGATGTATTTATTAATTTTGAATTTTGAATGAAACTTTTTGTTACAAATGTTAAATGTTTTAATATAAGTTTTTAAATGTGGTACGCGTTGAATAAAGTGTATTATGTTATTCATTTTTGGCATTTTTTAATGAAATATAGATTATATATATTTTTTATATGTACTAAATGCAATTGTTGTTTTTGTTGTTAGTAAAAGTAAATAATAATGGAACATTTATTATCAATAAAGTACTCAAATTAATGTGATATTAATTAAGTAACAAAAAAATCTCTCTCTTTTAAATTTTAAATAAAAAACTTTATACTAACTTAATAATATATTAATTTATTATTATTAGTTTCATACATAGTTTCATTGGAGTTCACCAAAGCTTTTTTGTTAATATATTTTCCAACATATTATATTTCATTCACCAAAATTTAAAAAATATTATTAAATAATATGGCATATATATATATATATATATATATATATATATATATATATATATATATATATATATATATATATATATATATATATATATATATATATATATATATATATATATATATATATATATATATATATATATATATATATATATATATATATATATATAAACTTTCAAAACTATCCTTACTATCCTTTAACATAACAAGTATTACTTAGTTCACGTCGCGTAACTTTAAACACACTTGCGCGAACGTGAGTCAGCGTATCCCAGCATCCTGCTCTTATTGTCGATCAAGTTAACAAATGAATCACCAGCTAAAATAACTACTGGTCATGCAAAGAAATTGTATGAATCTTAATGTGTACAGCTTATTGATAAATTTTAAATTATAAAGCTTAATGAAATGTTTTTATACGTTTTACAAATTTTACTATTACATTAATGCCACTTTTAAATTGATTTATTGAAGTTTCAACGATAGCTTTCAATTTATTGAAATTCTAATACATAGAACTTTTAAAACTTGAATAAGTGTAGCTAACCTAACAGGATAATCCTTAAATAAATTCTAATTATAAACGCTTAGCACAAAAACGTTCGGACCATCGTACTAAAAAAAAAACTATATATATATATATATATATATATATATATATATATATATATATATATATATATATATATATATATATATATATATATATATATATATATATATATATATATATATATATATATATATATATATATATATATATATATATATATATATATATATATATATATATATATATATATATATATATATATATATATATATATATATATATATATATATATATATATATATATATATATATATATATATATATATATATATATATATATATATATATATATATATATATATATATATATATATATATATATATATATATATATATATATATATATATATATATATATATATATATATATATATATATATATATATAAAACAAAAGAGAAGAATCACAGCCCATTGCTCAATAATACAAACTATTTGGTAATCAAAAATAATTGTCCAAAAACCAGTGGACAAAACCACAAGAACTCGTGTAGATTATGTTATTTTACCCATTCGATCTTATAGCAAATATTGATAACTAATATAGAAATGTAATTTCAATCTTAAATCTTGAGAAATAAGGGTTAGTGTTAACTTTGGGACTTGCAAGGCAAACCTTGTCGTGGTTTAATCCAGTGAGTCGTTGTTCGGCGGGTGACGGGTTCGACCATCCGTGAACCCTAAGTACGGTGCGCATATAAATTAGACTATATTATTTATATATGAATAATAATTTATTAAATATGTCACTTAGTAAAGTATATAACGTATAATATATTTTAGGATATATTTATTAGGATGCATAAATTTCATAAATTTCAATTTTTTTTCAATTCTATTATTATTTTTTTACGTAAAGCGCTCATTTACAAAGATATCTTTGTATATCTAGTGATATTTTTTAGTTTAAAAGGCATAGTACTATAGATACCTGACTTTTATCTGACTGTTAATTCAATCTGGCATTCTTTTAACTTCTTTAAAAAAATAATCGCAAATCTCTCATAATATGGTAATTCATGGTTAAAAGTGTATTATTATTTATATTTTTAAGGAGAAGGTTAGGAAACTAGTTCGGTCAGTGGAGGTAAACGATAATGCGCACTTCAAAGAAGCCATTAAGCCTACTCCTGAGTTGCAAGTTCTAGGCACTGCTCTAAGCCTAACTTGCAGAAACAACTCAATCTTTAGTATCCAAAGCAGTTTCTTTTACGATATTCAAATTTTACCTCTATATATTATATTAATACCTCATATTACTCAAAACCAGCAATCTAAAAACATAATAATATATTAAAATAAGAAGATTATAACATACAAATTCAAGACGATGTCTTAGTATTTTGCTATCTTTACAAGTTGTAGGATCAAACGCAGGAAGGGGCGGTTCGTTTCGGACCAGTTTTGCCCGCCACGGCCACGGCTCACCACTCGATCACCTCGCGAGTCGCGCACCTCTACATTCTACATTCATACTTTTTTACCATACTACTGTTAATAACTAATACTTCATACAAAGGGAAAGCTTATTATAATAAGCTTTTGTTTGTTTACTTCTTTTATATATAAAAATTGTAAACAAAGCATTTTATTATTTATATATCTTTTAACTTGACTAACTGAAATTTAACTTACTTTTAATTAAATTATTACACGATGCGACGAAATCAACACTGTCTCTACCAGCCATAAAAAATGTAAATATCATTTAGAAGCAATTAATATTTGGTTCTCAAGACGTACTGAACGTCGTAAACTGTCGTACACATGCTACGCAGCCTCATCAACGTCACAAGTGAAAACGAAACGCCTTTACGTGTTTAATGTAAAAAAAAAAGAAAAAAAAACTAAACGAGCTGGCGTGGAAAGGGGAGCTGCATTCCCATAGCTGCTGCGTACGTCAATCGAACGTTATAATTTAAAAAGGGTTAAGACAAAAAACTTTTAATTCAAAGTGACAATCCCATATGTGAAGCCATCCGGCCGAAGATACAAGATTTAAAGCCGAACTACGTCATTAAAACATCGCTGTCAAGTGAAGGAATCATTTGGACTCGCGTTTCCTCCCGTATTATTTATCCGAGAGATTATAAACAGATGTTATTCGACCATAAATCTTTGTCTCATGGCACATGAAAAGATGTACGGTAATGTACTGAAGATTTCTGCGTCAGTTTCGCTTTAGTTATACGAGTACGTATGTAGGTATTGCGAATTTACAGGAGACGCGACGTTCAAATTAAATTATAACTATTTTTGAGGACCACCGTGGCGCAGAGATGTAGCGTCTGCCTGTAAACGCGATGTTATGTGGGTTCGATTCCCACTCGACGTAAATGGATTTTTCCGTTCCCATTTTCTTCACTCTGGCACCCAGGCAAGTGCTGCGTTAAGTTCCGCCACTCAACACGCATTGCCTCAAAAAAGGCGAAAAGGAAGAAACGGAGTGTCTTATCGCTAGATTCTTATACTCCTATTCTCCCATTTGCGGGATAAAACGTGAAACTAAAAAAATACTTGTTTAAATCTTTAAATTATTTAACATTATATTAATGAAAATATTTTCAAAAATCAAAATACGTTATTTTTCTATCATACAGTTAGCATGTTAATTGTCATAAACTCTTATAGTTGTAATAAAGCGCACATTTTATTTGAAAATTTACAATAGCGTATCAAATAAAAAATAAATCGCGAACACAAACGATACTTACGGGTACAAAGGCTAAACGTTGGTAAACTAATTGGATATTTTATACCGAGGAGTTAGGTCACGATCATCTTGAATCAAGATATCGACGAAACGATAGCGACTGTGATAACTATAGTAGTCTTGGTAGCGCGATCTTATCGGCCTTTAACCCATCGTAGTTATTAACGATGGACGGACGCGAGGGTTGGAGCATATTTTTTGTTTCGAGTTTAAAATAAGTTATGTTTATATTATACACTGTTATAATGAAGTAATTTAATCTGTGGTAAATATTAGTAAAGAATATTTTGTTTATGAATGATATTTTGTATATACAGATATATTATACATATAAGTCCTATATATTGATTTTATTTGTTTATAAGAAGACGTAAAAGTGGGTTCTGATCCCCTATAATTAATATAGTGCGGAAATTTAATTACCAATTAATTAAAATAAATGTATTAGTGATCTTGGAAAGAAGTGGATAAAGCTTTACTTTTTAATACTATAATAATAACTAGATATTAAAAATTATTGTTAAACAATGTGAGTAAATACAATGTAAAACATCCTAAATAGTATTTGTTTGTAATCTTATAAAAACGATTGAATAAGAAAACAGACGTTAATGTTGTTATACTTCCAGATATGGGAATTTACATAATATTTCAAATTTAATCGAGTAACAACGCGGTAGCGCCGACACGATAACGGCCGGACTACTAGCACACTCGCATTTGCATTCTCCTTTAGACGGGAAAAGAAAATAGTCACAGAGTTTTTATATAAGCTCGATCTATTGAAAAAGTAAATCATTAGAAATTATGTTTTTTTTTATATAAATTTCTACGATTTACTCTAGCACATTAAACACAAAGTGTATCTAATCATGATATATATATATATATATATATATATATATATATATATATATATATATATATATATATATATATATATATATATATATATATATATATATATATATATATATATATATATATATATATATATATATATATATATATATATATATATATATATATATATATATATATATATATATATATATATATATATATATATATATATATATATATAAATATATATTATCGTCATTGTATCTGCTCTAAATCAAAAAGATAGTTTAAACTTGATACATTTTCGAAGTCAAAGCGTATTATGAAGCAATGTAACCATCAACATGTCTCAAAGTATAGAACGTGGCATTTTATTAAATTCTTACTTATTTGGCAGTGAGCTCTGCAGCCGCGCGGCACGCGACATTACGACGACTGCACGCTACAGTCGCGATACTCTGCCGATTTATAACAGCTTTCTTTTGCTTTACCACCCCCAACCGCTTTACCTTGTACGTGAACTGTATCCTGAATATTTTGCCAAATTTACTTGTCTACTTGTTTTAACTGTGTGTTTTTTATTATTTCCAGACACGACAGCGCCTTACGTGCTATATAAAGATGGAGTGGAGCGCGCTCCGCCTGGCACGCAATGGGGTGGCGCAGTATTGGACGGAGGCTACCAAGCTATGCAGCATCAGAGTCCTGGCGGTCCCTCTCCGCAGCCGGAGCCCCAGCTCGCCTCCCCTGCCCCTTCTCCGTATCCCCCCGCTCCGCCCCCTCCCGATCCGTCCGCGGACGAGGCCGCCCAGCAACTTGCTCAGCAACAAGCACAACAACAGGCGCAACAACAACAAGCGCAGCAACAACAAACCTCTCCCGAGCACTTACAAGTCGACCAACAGCTCCAAAATCAAGCGCAACCTCCGTCACAAGATCATCTCGACAGAACTCCATGCTTTGTTCCGCAACCGGACCTTCAACAGCAATACGCAACTCCTTATTTCAAAGAAACAAGACCGACGAGTCATATGCTAGGAACGGGTGGATTTCCACTGCATTATTTGAAACAAAACGGTGGCGTGCTATCACTAGAGGGTCCACTGGACCAATATGCGACACCAGACTTGCGCCACTTACCAGACATAGTACAACCCGAGCCACCTAAACCTCGGAAACACAATCCAAATTCAGAACTTCGCCTGTTCAAATGCCTCACTTGCGGCAAAGACTTCAAGCAGAAATCAACATTACTCCAGCACGAGCGGATCCACACGGACTCGCGGCCGTACGGGTGTCCAGAGTGCGGCAAGCGGTTCCGCCAGCAGTCCCACCTGACGCAGCACCTGCGCATCCACGCCAACGAGAAACCGTACGCGTGCGTGTACTGCCCGCGCTCGTTCCGGCAGCGCGCCATCCTCAACCAGCACCTCCGCATCCATTCCGGTGAGAAGCCATATACGTGCGGCGAGTGCGGCAAACATTTCCGCCAGAAGGCCATCCTGAACCAGCACGTCCGCACACACCAAGGCGAGCGCTATTCACAAATATATGCCCCGCCCCGGTCCCCGCGCGCGTCGCCAGCACTCACTCGACGCTCCAGAGTCAGTGCCGGCGTCGCTTGCGACTCCACCCGCCCCCTACACGTTCGGTTCGCATCCATTGGCCTTCCTATCAAACAAATTCTCGGTCCCCTCGTCGCCCACTTAGCGATGGGCGTTCGCGAGAACCGATCGCCGGACGCTCCTGTAACCGTCCTAAGTTCGATTAACCCACTCGTCGATTATTTTGCGGACGAATCGGACCCGTAACTTACCAAAATGTTCAATTTTTACAGACGTTTCTCCGCATCTTATCTTCAAGAACGGGACGACGCCTACACTGTGGCCCCAAGATGTTCCGTTTCCGCCGGATGAGAACAAAGAAGAGGTGCAGTCAACGTTTGGAGACACTGACGGGCAGAACGGCGAGCAACGAGGATCATGCTTTTCACCAGGTGATACTGCACAATACCCAGCCTACTTCAAGGATACAAAAGGCCTCAATCACGCGGTGTTCGGTTCAGGACTGTCACTTCAGTACCTTAAAGGGGGGAAATTACCCGATGTGCTTGGTGGTCGAGCAATGCCCCTATACGTCCGTTGCCCCATTTGCCAAAAGGAGTTTAAGCAGAAGTCAACGCTTTTACAACACGGCTGTATACATATAGAGTCACGGCCATATCCTTGCCCAGAGTGCGGCAAACGTTTCCGCCAACAGTCACACTTAACTCAGCACTTACGCATTCACACAAACGAAAAGCCGTATGGTTGCGTTTATTGCCCTCGATTTTTCCGGCAACGGACGATACTCAACCAGCACCTCCGCATACACACGGGGGAGAAGCCGTACAAATGTACACAGTGCGGAAAAGATTTCCGACAGAAGGCGATCCTCGATCAACACACGCGCACGCATCAAGGCGACCGACCTTTCTGCTGTCCTATGCCCAACTGCCGCCGCAGATTCGCAACCGAGCCCGAGGTCAAGAAGCACATCGACAACCACATGAACCCGCACGCGGCGAAGACCCGCCGGGACTCTAAGACCCCACGTCCTCTGCCTCCCGCGGCCGTCGTGAAGCCAGAGCTTTACTTCCCCCAATGTTACGCGCCGCCGTTCCAGCAGTTCCCGGGAGCTACGGAGTTCAAACCGACGGTGGGGCCCGGCTCGGTGACGTGCCTGCCGGCGCAGTGACCCGCGCCGCCGCGGTGGCCGCCGCCCCCGCCCCCGCACGCCGCGCACACCCCGCACGCGCCCCACACCCCGCACACGCCCGGACACCACGACCTGTACATCACAGATCGTCTCTACAACTAGATCCGTCTTTAGAGGAGAGTGACCGAGCAGATCAGATCGAGCAGATCGAGTGAACAGTGTATTTGAAAAACTTTTCTCAATGGCATGTTTAGTAAAATGTTATCAGGACAAATATTGAATGAAATTCAATAATCATCAATACGATCGCTCGCCTCTAATGATAGATCAATGAAAGAAATCTGTAAATTTTTTGCAAAACTGTCGTTACAAACTTGCTATTAGTAAATGTGTTGATCGAATTTACTTTAGTGTGTATGTGTACATATGTAAGAATAACACGTAAACACTTGAACCATCAATCTATAGTAACTTAAATTAAGATTGACAGTTTTGCAGTCAACCAATACCATAAAAAAGGGTCGCAAGATCTTCAAGTAACAATGCGCGTGCGCAGAATACGGCTGCGGATATTCAGTATACGACTCGTTAGCGCGAGCTTTTACAAACAAAAAGTAATTGATAATCGGATCGCTGTAAAACACGCTTCGATCTGTAAATAACAAAATACTCTATCGAAATTTTTTCGCGAAGAGGAGTATGCACACCATATATAGTGTTACCGTTCAAAAAGCGAGTATAGATAGCATTTTTGCCCCGTAATATTAAGTTACCACGTAAGAGTTAGGTGTCTTGGTGATTCTGTCGGTTATCTCGTCGATATCTAAGCGGATCCGAACAGATGATAGTTTTAAAAACTCTTCGTTGAAATATAAAAAAATAAGATTTGCTCTTTTACCACATTACAATTGTATTTCGCGATGAATGATTTCGGTACGTCGTTGTGCCTATTTATAATAAATATATACATATTTTTTAGATATTATGTTAACTTTATTTAGGAATGTTAGGATATAAATCTGGCAGATTTAGGATGAGGAAAATGATAAACAATGCTCAAAATTCTTTTAAGTTTAATATATGTAGGTTTTATCGCGTAAAAATTTGGGCCAAAAATTTAATTTTCTTGCCGTAAAATAAAAAAAAAATAAGGATTCAAAGGGAAAATAAGAATGCAGACCAAAAACATAGGTTACCTTTTGCCATCCATGCATATTTTGTTTATTAGTAGATACTTACAAATGTTCTGTAATCTGTTGATTTTAAGGATGCATTTTATCTAAAGTAGATGATGCGTTATATACGTGTCGTTGCTTTGCAGGTGCCAAATAAGGAAACTTTGAATTTGCTCCGTCAGCTTATGTCAATAAGGCCTAGATTAGGTTGTTACCAGTTTTTTCAACAACATGACATTTGAGATGCATTTACGTAGAGGAGGAAAGGGTCAGACTGAGAAAGGACTGTGATAGCTAGATAAGTTAGGCGTCTATTTCGCTCACTTAGCATATAAAATTTCGTGTATCGTGACGTGAATCCTTTTGAAGTCGAGTGAATGTTTTGAAATTGAAATTCTTACTTTCGTTCGTTTTTAATGTCGACTCAATTCGCCAAAACTTTAATAACTTTTATGTTCCTAAAGTAATCGAAATTATGCATTTGTTTAGGGGAAGCCGTGCGCCTGCGCCCGCGCTGGTCCTCGACTGATCGATAAAGTTATCGCAAGAGTGAGATTAGCGAATTTTACCAGTTTAGGTAACGTGTGTGATGTCGCCAAGTGCTTTTTGATGTAGGGATCGGAGGGAGGGTATGCCAGAGACGTGTTTTACTTAATTTTAGCTTAGTCTATCGACTTTCGAATTACCAAGCAATTCGGCCATTCATCGCGAAATAAACTTAATATTTAGGAAGAATAAAGATATATATGAATTTGTGTGTCCGACGGAGTGTTCTGCCACCGAACGAGGCCTCGGTCATGTCGCGTCCACAATAGATACAGGTAGACACTAGACTAGAACTCCACGTTTATTTCATTACATATGACAGTATAATATAAGTTTCTAACAAAGTGATATATGAAATATATCAAGTTTGTTATCACAACGCCGTTGTTAAAGCGCTCTTACGAGTCTCAGTGACTATAAACTGAAAGCGGTGACAGAACAATCCGAAGGTGTTTTTAACGTTTTATCATCTCTGTTTGTATGTATAGACGACTTATATAGCTTATTTTATGATATTATTGTGATGGTTTCGTTTTCCTACCGCATAAGGAATGTTACGTATTAACTAGTAGTGTAATAGAGTGCAAGTGGAGTCTTGGAGTCACAACACTTGGATGCAATTCTTATGATTTGTCGCTCATCCGAGTGATCGATGCAATATTATTTTAAGTGGATTCTGTGAAATTACGACAAATTATCGCTCATTGGACAATTATGAAAAATTGTACGCTCTACAGTTTTGAGTGCTGATTTGAAAATACATAAATCAACACACGTAGTAATCTGTGTGAGAATCTACTTCACTATTCAACATTCGCACTCAAAACTGTAGAATAAATCCGTCACTTTTATGTTTCTGATTAATTTTCCTATCAAACTTTTGGAGGTTTACAATGAACAAAAAAAACACCATTTCGAAGAAAATTTGATACAGTTATCTTCCGTGACTAGAATTTTCCACAGCATTAATATGTGATCCTCCTAAGGGTCCGTGTACCGCTCCCGAGGTTTTACAATACAATACACTAGGATCCGTTTTTGAAGGTAAATTTTCTTGTCTGACTGCGTTCACCCAGTGACCGACGAGCAAAGCAATTGAATTTAATAGACTATTTACTTATCTATGAAGGATGTTGATATTATGAAAGTCATAGATGGAAACGCTTCGTCGATCTCTACAGCCAATACCGAGCGCGGTCAGGTGAAAAAAATTGAAGCTCTATATATTTTAATTGTACGTACCACAATACAGCAGCCTTAACAATAATAGTTATAAGTATTTTTATACAGTTTACGGTAAATTATTTCGTTATGACCGACCGACGGGAGCGGCGCTCGGGGCCGTAGCAAGTTTGAATACAAACATACAATACAGTGCCATAGCCGTGAAATAACCTCAAATTTATACTTATTAGATTTTTATACCGATACAAATGGATTTAATTTTTAAATATAAACAAAAGTGATTAAGTATACAGAGATTAAAGATGATATTTTATACATTTATTACAAACAATATTATTAAATGTGGAATAGACTTAATTATACCTAGTGTGTGCGACCGAAACTAAGTCACGAGAGTGGCTCGAATGCCTTAGCGCGGCGAGTAGTGGCAAATTGACGAGAACTTATTATTGCAGTCAAGTTGCCACTGCTTCCTTTGTCTCAGTATGGTAGGGTCGGTTAGCATCGTTTAGCATCGGTTATTGTACAGCGATGTTCAGTTTCCAGCGTGGTTTGTGTACATACATATCACAACAGGCAGTGGTGCAAGCTCAGGCGTTCTGGTCACAATCGACGTGGGTGTTTTAACCATTTTAGACCAGAATAAGTGATTAATTATTATATATAACGTAGACGCACGCCACTATCCTCATCTGATACCCCATAGGTTTGGTTCTTCTCGTATTGCTCACTGTTACGTTACGTTTTGCTCAATTGTTCGTGTATTACCTTAAACTACTTGTAAACATACCGTTTTACTTTACGTTTACGTTAGTTTACGTCATTTGTGTATCATTTAATTATTTTTTTTTGTATAAACTTCGACTAGAGAGCACGGTTTTGCTTTTCTTATAATATATTGTATTATTACTTGTTAAGAGCTTGAGTTATTCTTGTCAGTGACAGTCTTATTCTGCAGTTCAATCCGAGTACATAATAACGTTGGCACTAAATGCCATTTAGAGTGTACGTTTGAAATAATCAAATTTGTAATTTTATCACATATTATATTTGCCGTCCGATGTTTTTTTATTGAGAGCTCGATCATTATTCGTTTGCTTTAAAATTAGCTTATCTTGTATGATGCAGCCGTTTCCACTGACATTTAGTTAGGTTCGTATCATGTTCCTAGCCTTTAAATACGTAATATTTATTTTTATCACCAACAGCCGTTCCAAAGGCGTTCGAAATGAATTATTTGTTCGATTCTATTATATTGTACTTTTCTGTGCTGCGATCTTTGTTTTTTACAATGGAATGAAATTCCGTTTAGCTTTTACGATACCTGCTTATAAATATTTAACGAATGTACTTTTGAAGCAACAAACTCTAAGCTTTTTACTTTAAATGTAGTCGAGTGACACCCCGCTTGTGTACGTATGATTAAGTTGTTACAAATAAAAGGAGAGAATAAGATTGCATTGTAAAATGTATACTTTGCATAAATACATATTATATAAAACAAGAGCGTCAATTGTATGAAATACAATGTAAAAGTAAACTTAACCAGTGCTAAGCTTAAATAATTTAGTTAAGATAGATATCTTGAAACGCATTTGTAGCGGAATATGTTTCTCGAACTAGTTGGCCACCATGGTAACGGAAAGGCGCCTAGTTTCCAAGAAATTAGGGCGCGAGCAAAATTTTTTAAAAAAATCTCACATTTTTCTGGAATAATAAAGATATTTGGCTAACGATTGTTTAAAGCATGTGGTAGTCGGCTAGTTCAAATTAATTCAAAATAATAAGCATTTATTAGTGATCTCAGGCGTTAAAAAAAATCTTTTACCTATAAGACATTTTTGGCATATAAAATTAAGTATGTGTTTTTGAACAGTTTGTAGCTTTTATTTTATAATGTACTACTTTATGTGATACGGATATATTCGATAGGTCCGGTACATGAAGGTACACCGCACTGACTGGTTGATCGATCGTTTGATCAACTTTATAACCAATCAATTATGTATATCACATATATATCTATTATTTACACGACGACGCCACCGAGCAATAAGTCCGTAAACACATTTTGGGAAAATTCTAACCTAACAGGTATTGGCAAATTTATTTTTGCCGTTTAACTTTTGAAGTTGGCAATTACAGACTTATTCCTTGAGGACGTCGCTTTATACACATATACATTCAAATTACAATATCTATAACATGATATATATAAAATTTATTTACTTTTACCATTCATACAAGAAAATGTTATATTTTGTGAGTTTCAGTTTTCAATGTTAAGGCGGTATACTTGTATTTAAACCACACCACATCAAGTATGATATAAAATAATGTTAAATGATCCATTACATAAATATATATATACATACACATAATATTACAGAAACAACCACGCGTAGTGACTAACGGAAAGTTATAGAGATAGTTGGCTACGAATTATTTAATTGTCTTCCATTTTATAGTAGTTTTATGTACAGCGTTATGATCTGTTCCGCTTTGGGTTGTTCGCTCGACGGTGGGCAAAGTGGGGAAAAGTGGGGAAAGTAAGCAAAGTGGGAAAAGTGGGCAAAGTGGGTAGAGGCATTGTGCAATATACGTTTATTTCCCGGTTATATTGTGTGTGTATTATTTGAGTACTCGAATAATTGGTAGCCAACAAGGAAGGCCGTAAGGCACAGGTTAGGAGGTGCAACAGCATCGGTACACTCACTGCCACACTCGCCAACCGCTGTCACATACATATATTATTAAAAATAATTAATTTTTATCACAATAGAAACTTGTTGAAACAGTTCCACAATAAAAATAAGAGTTGTTGAATTTTTTATATAAAAGATGAAACATATTAGATATTATGATCTTGTAGTCTGGATTGAGTTTTTTTTACAGATTTTATTAGATCCGACCGGGAGCCGCGTCGCCCATTTAGCTTATTTTTGCTACAATACTTATTTACTACAGAATGTTTACTTATACCTAATAGTACAATAGATATACACATTATACAAAATATACAATACATTTTATACAACAGAGCCGTGATATATGAAAGATTTTTTTTATAAAAAGCGTAATGGGCGGCGGCAGCTCCGGCTATATATATGGTTTCCGTGAAATGGGTGCTGTTATATTATTGTACATATTTATTGTAATATACGACAATAGACTGGTAATTTTACAATGTTGTTAGGTTTCTACAGATGTATCCGCGGGGCTGGCGGGACCCGACGCGACACAGCGCTTGTTGTCTTCCATTCCTTAGTTCCGTGCAATACCGTATAGTACCGTATACACCGTTTAGTTTGGACGTCGTCGTGGCCTAACTCCGGGCGTGCGCGTGCGCAGCGCGGTCGCCTCTCGCCAGCCCGTCCATATGTTACAATAGAGTATATTTTCTTACAAGCGAGACACCGAAATAGACTATATGAAATTGATTTCGAGACAATCCCAGAATACAAGATCGACACTTTTTACACAACAGTTCAAAACAGATTACGATGTTTTCGTTTGTCCATAGATTGTGTTCTTTAAACAGTTGGTTGCGACTTGCGACATGGTCACAAACATCCAGGCGAATTAAAATTAACACGTTGGCATAATTGAAAAAAAAAATTGTAAATATTTTTCTAGTTCTTCCAAAATGATATCAGTATTAAATACAAAATTCAACTTTGGTTAGATCAAAAATGTATGTGTGATCTATAGGGAATTTTGCATTAGACCTTCTTGGTGTAATTTTTATAATAGTTGTATTTTTTAATTGTATTATTATTATTATTATTATTTCATTAAGATATATTTTTTAATTGAATTGTAACGATCTTGCCTAGATTTGCATTTATGTTAGTTACGTATTATGCGTTTGAAGTTGATACCATCGTATTTATGTATATTATTATTGTATTAAGGGTTTTGTTTGTTTTTTTGTCATTAATAGAAGTAAAATGTTGTAAAAAGTAAGCTCGTTGTATTTTATCAAATAAACACTTTTTAGTCCAACTGAAGCAATATTGGGCAGTTTTATTTATTACCCACAGTCACCTGTTATTTTAAATGATTAAAAAAATCCAACATATTTTTTTTTTAATAATTAAAAATAAATAAAAAAGGATATTAGGATATTTTAAGTTCAAACATTATAATTTGAACTCACAATAGACAAACAACTGTGCGTACTCTACGCACAGTGCCATCAATAATGTAATCAATGATATAATTTACCGCTGGTGTTTCAAACCTCTTTCCTCTTCTCGACCAATTAATTGATGCCGTTCCGCAAAAATTCGCCTAATCTGGAGTCAAAGAAATTTTTCACCAAAAGATTACGTCATTCATGTGGCTTCACACAGAACAGAAAATACTGTAATAATACGTACGAGCGGCGCAAGATAATATAGTGGTACTGAAGGAACCTCCCGTTCGAGCTTTTGAATTAGTTTTATAAACTTGAGTAACATGGGGCTTGACGTTGTAGTGAAGATTGACCATATCGATCAGTAGAATCGCTCAATAGAATTGCCTAATTTAGGCAGTGTAAAAGTGTAATTTAAAGCCCCTAGTTGACTGTGGCATTCTTTTCTAGCATTTACCATGCAATATGCCCTCCTAGTCCCACCAAACATATATCATATATGATATTGCTTGGATGAAAGTCCAGCTTGACACTCGGCTTTAGTGTTTTTTTTGGAGCCATCCACTCTTCTATTTACTTCATATTGATACATATACACTATTTCTCATCTTCCTTGATGATTCGGTACTAAAAGAGCTATTTATGTTCTTGTTGCGTGAGTGAATACTTACCCTGTGCCAAACAGCAAACACTCATTGTAAAATAAAAGAAATAAATATGAGGTTTTAAATTAGACAGGTACAGTTTATTTATTTCAGATTAAAAGCAATTTTTCAATTTATTTCAACAACAAAGACACTGAAGCTTAATTACATCAAGTTTGCCTGTAAGTGTGACGGTTTGAGGGTTCGATTCCCACTCAAGGAAGATGGATTTTTCTATCTCGATTTTCTTCGCTCTGGCAACTAGGCAAAGCGAGGCGTTGAGTTCCGCTACTCAACACGCAATGCCTTGAAAACAGCGGAAAGCGGAGACTGAGAAAGTCCCTGACTAAACAACGGAGTGTCTTAACACTAGGTTACTATGGTTCCTGCAGTTCCCTCTGCCTACCCTGCATAGAGGATAATGCATAAGGACATGAAAAAATGTTAAATGAAAGATAGAAATCTTTATGAACAGAAACATTTGCTAAAATTTCATGTCACAAACTACACAATATAAACCCACAAAAACAGTATAGACGTTGATTCGGAAGGTTTTTGTATATTAAAGACCTTACGCTACCCCAGCGCCCCTAACGGTGAGTGACCTAAATTATATTTAGACACAGAGACAATCAGAAATTATGTAATTTTACTTCACTATAAAAAATATTATTAATTGAAATTAAATTAAAAAAAACAAAATTTGAAGATATTGTATATACTTACATTCGTGGGCACTTCTTCGCAAACACTACGCCCAATAATATATTCTCCAGAAAGTTCGTTCACTGGTTCCCCTAGTCCAGGTTGCCTTAACAGTTCAGGAAGCTAATGTGCATTACAGGCGTCTTATTTTCATTATTTTATTCAAAACATACCACAACATTCAACACACAATAATCAAAACCTAGTGACTTGATGACTGGCGGAAATCGAAACCCTAGGTTCCCAGGGTTCCTGTGGTTCCCTTTAACCCTGCTATAAGCGGAATAAAGCATGAAGCTAAAAAAAACCAACAAGATAATCTTTCAACAACATTTATTCACCACGCTTTAACAATTTATTAATACTATCCTTATTTCTATATATACAAATATCCATAAAAGTCAATGCTAGAAGCAGACACGACCCCAACATGTCTTTCTGTAGTTCCTTCAAATTTCTATATTTCTCCACAAGGCTTTCAGGAACGAAGACGTGGTTATCGGATTTTCTGGAATTAGCTTCTCGTAGGATCTCTTCGACTGTTTGATCCGTTGACACTCGTTCATTGCCAATTAAAGTGCCGTATAACCTAGGAAATCATAAACGTAAAGTATATATACTATAATATTAAAAAAGAAATGCAACATATCTGTTAAAATTGTCAATAAAAATAATAAAAATATACTCGTCAAGCTAAACACTTTTAATATCTATGCTGCCATAATTAAAAAAAATTAAAATTTTAGTATCTTTTTATAAAATTACCATAATAATTAATAAAAAAAAAACAAAATGAATTTCTGATTGTCAAACTAAAAAGAAATTAGAAAAAGAAACAAACATTCATAAATGAACTGAATTCACTATTAACTAGTAGATTAAATAAATGAATTATCTATAAACAACTCAAACCAAAGATTAGTAGCGCCATCTAGAGTTCGCAAAAAATATCTTTACAATTGAGGCATCAAGTACAACACTAAACATTTGAAAGAAAAACACAAACCTAGAATAAATAACATTTATTTTTATGTTATTCTTATAGATATTTTTATTTACTATAAATCAAGTTTAAGCTGCGTCCCGTACAATACTACTAAAGCGATGAAATAAACATTCCATTGGCCATATTTAAAATAATAAAAAACTTACCTAAAAGGCAAAGTTGGACGCAAAAAATACACTCTCTGCTTAAGTGGTTGATTATTTCGAGCCGAATCTTCGTTAGAGCTGTAATAATACAAAAATATATATATATATATATATATATATATATATATATATATATATATATATATATATATATATATATATATATATATATATATATATATATATATATATATATATATATATATATATATATATATGTACGGAACCCTTTCCACACGAGTTCAACTCGCACTTGACCGGTTTTTTTATATTTGGTTTTTCAGTAGTTTCAGTGATTAGGAGAGGGAAATGGTCAATTTTCGGCTTTTTTCATGAATATCATCGAAACTATTTATTTTAAAAAATTAAAAAAATATATTCGAGATCCTGATAACAAGCCCTTTCATTTGATATATGACTCAGTAAGGTTCGCAAATTTTTTTTAATTACCTAATTTATCCCCCGAAAATTACCCTTATTTCAAAAAAATATTTTTTACGTTACACATCTGTGTTCGGGTCAGGGCATTACACCATCCTGCCAAATTTCACCTGATTCGGTCTTGTAGATTCAGAGAAAATTGGCTGTGACAGACGGACGGACAGGAACACGAGTGATTCTATAAGGGTTCCGTTTTTTTATTTTTCTACGGAACCCTAAAAAGGTCACAGCGCAGAAGCGCAACGTCTGCCTGCAACACGACGTGTTTCTGGGTTCGATTGGGAAGATAGATTTTCCTATTTCCATTTTTTTGCTCTGACAACTAGGCAAAGGGCGGCGTTGAGTTCCGCCACTCAACACGCAATGCCCCGAAAAAGGCGGAAAGCAGGGACTAAGCAACGGAGTGTCTTAACACTAGGTTCTTACGGCTCCCTTTGCCTACCGTGCCATGTACGGGATAAAGCGTGAAGACAAAAAAAATATATTTTCACTTATGTTTTATATTTTTCATAACTAGTTTTAAACTGTACTAAATATTATTTTAATAACTAGTTTTAAAACAAAGGCATATAAAGATTTCCGTACAATCTTACCTCATTTCATCCAATCTAAAACTCCTAGCATTCAATAAAGCTACAATCATAGCAACAAGTTGCGCTTTCTGCAAGTTAATTCCCAGTACTTTGGGATTGTTGGGGTCGCTGCCTGTTGCTCTTAGTGTTGTCGCTTCAGCCTTCATTACATACAAGTCTGCGTGAGGCATTAGCTTTGATATATTCCAGGCCTAGAAATTTAATTTACAATAAAATGTTATAGATAATTATGGATAATCGTTAAAAATGCCATGTTTATTGGTAAAATTATAAAATTGTAACTAGTTATGATTTGCTTTATAGCATTTTGAATGAGTACTTAATGAGTTTATCCATGAAATTTTGGCTTACAAAAATAGTTAAATTTATAATTCTTTACTGTAATAACTCACTTGAATGTGTAAAAAACCATGCATGAACAATGTCATATTTCAGATGGCTGGCGAGTTTAACTAACAGCTTTTTAATATATTTTTTCTACCCACAATACCCATAAGTTACAAAGTTTTCATGCAATGTGACATTGGCGAAGTGAATTATGCTCAACTGGCACGCTCAGAAAGCCATTACCGTAGAACAGAACAGAACAAAGTTTTCATTATAATAAATTATAAATAAAACATAATTATAGACAAACTTACTGTATTTAAAACATCAGTAATTTGCATCTTTTTCCCATCTGGATAATCAATTCCGTGATATTTCCATTCGTTCACCACATAATCTTGTTTTTGTACAAGTGACCAACAAATTGAATTCACTGTTACATACACTGCTAACACTGATTTGCATGACTGAAATTTTTTATTTTAGATCTTATTACTATATATGTTTAAATAAAAAATGTTACTATGAGGATTTCATTTATAGTATCCATATAGTGTTTGTTTTTTATCACTTTATTATTTTAACGAGAGCACAATACTCAATTTACTTTTAAATGTTTCCTGAAAAATATAATCAAGAACAAGTATACATATATTCATATTGCCACTTAATGTCTAACAGGGTAGTCTACAGCTTTCAAGAAACAACTGTGGTAATATAAATAATTAGTAAACATTAATGGATATTGTATATGTATTACATTTGAGAAAAGAACATTCAACATTTTAGTTAAAGTAACTACTGGAAAAATAAAGTTATTATTTAATCTTTATACACCAGATTATCTTGTGACATAGGCCTACTCCAGTTATAAGTTTACTCTGTCCAGTTATAAGTTTATTCTGCTCACATTGAGTTATTGACCAGGGGCATAAAGCAAAGTGGAAAACTAAGAGTAATTGAATTAAGTAAAAGAACATTTAATTTAATACCTGCCTGTCACTTTCACTCAAAGCAGGATGTAATATCTGTCCTTTAATTTTTTTACTTATATTTTCATTTTCTTGTGGTCCATTTAAAAGACTTTTAAAAAATTTGGTTGTTGTTTTTTCTGTGAAACCATCAATAGTTTCTACTTCAGATAATGTCTTTATTACCCCATGTTTCCCTATGAAATCTACTAGTTTCTTTATTCTAACTTTTGTTATGTCATACCTAAAAAATATTGATAATTATTTAATTGAAATATAATATCATAAAATTAAAATTGCACAGAGTTAAGAAATAATATAAACCAATTCTATGATAATAAAATAAAAACATTTATTTACCTAGATAATGAAGAAATATCTTCGTTTAAAATGCATAAAATCTTTTCTTTCTCTGAGTCTGTATACTTAGTTTCTAAAACGCTACCAAAATATCTTTGTATTGAAGAAAATATTCGAAGCCGTGGTGGCTAAAAACAAATTTAGGTTATTTTTGCAAAAATCCTAATCTTCTTCTTAATAATTTTCAAACTTTTGCTTTACCGTGAATATCCTTTGACGTGATAATATTCCAATCATCTTAAATTTATTTTATTAAATATTTTATTGTTTTGTAATTTGAACCTATCATACTTTTTGTTTATGTTCATTGACATTTACTATTAAATTACGAATAGTGTTACCACTTCCGTTACAGAACTTTTTTATTTATTGTTTTTTTTTTTCAACGAAAATTAACATATAATAAAGACATTTATTCAATAATTTAGCAAAATTTTATATGTCTATGACTAAATAATAAATACGAAATGAAAATTTAAGCTCTGCAGTTACAATATTTCCACAAATTTATATACATTCATTATATAGTGGGAATTAATGTCAAAGATTGTATCACCAAATAAATTTACATATTACTAATTATATTCTTTTTTTTCTTAACAGTATACCTATATTGTTTTAAAAATTATATAAATACAAAATATTTTTAATATAGTTAAAGTTTAATATACTTTATAAATTACTTAAATAAAGTTTTTAAATTTTGAAAGATATAAAAAGTACAGTAATCACAATTTTAATTTTAAAAAATATATGAGTCATCTGCTTATACAGTTAAGAACTATTAAGTAAAGCTTAAAATATACTTGATGGTTCTGTAGCAAAAGTACAGATGGCGCTACATAGTATTTTAGGTCAGTAATGTCAAAATTATTGTAAAATTTTATGATTATTGATTAGGATTTACATGCTGAGAAAATATCCCAATTCTTAATAATTTACTATTTCACGGAAATAAAGAAGATATAAAAAATAGCAGCTAATGCTAATTACCATTAACAAATCAATATTTTAATTCATCCAAAATCTGAATAAAATTGACAAGCGCCTGTCTTCTCGTATATCTTGTAAGTTAAAAACATCAATTAGAAATATATAAAATTCGGCCAGTAGTAAACAAAAAGAAAAATGTACATAAAACCTAGGAAAACAATTGAAAGTGCTTATGTCAATAAATAACAAAACATTACACGTAATTTGATGGACAGCTTAGCTATATTAGTTTTAAGGAAAGAAGAAGTTATCTAGCAGTTATAAAGAAGGAGGATTTATAAATAATTGCTATAACGAAAGAGCGAGATAGTGATATTTTCTGCCTCTTCCGACTCATGAGGCAAGCGACAACAAAATGGCGGGAGCGGTTCCGCGCGGTATTGGCGCACGACTGTACATTTGATTACCCTCTCTCTTCTGATGTACTTCGAGCGTGGCTTCGGACGGAACCTGGCGAATTGGATATACTGACAGAAATACAAACATTTCAACCCCACTACAGGATATTGGTATGTATCGAAGATAATGACTTTTTCATTTTAGGTCTTCTGTCATAAATTAGAAGAATATGCAAAAAACAAATAAGTAGAAAAGAAACCGTATTCTACTAATTTGTGTTTTGCATATTTAAAAATTATCAAAACTTCTTTATGTACTTAAGACATCTCAAATTTCATCATTTTACTGACATCGGACTGACTATGTTTCTTCTTAAAAACTAAGAATCTAAAACAAGTCTGCCCAAATATAAATACGTCTCCCAAAAAAATCTTTTTCTCATTCTGTCATTGGAACTGCTAGGTATCGTAACAGCACATTACGGCCAACCAATTGACTCATTTCCATGGACAGGTTATTGACCTGAAATGTCAAATTGCTAATAATACATTTGTTTTTAAATTTATATTTAAGTACTAAAATTTTAAAACTATTCAATTTATAAATTGAATAAATACAGAGTGACAGGTTGTCGTGAACATTAAATAGGTACGTATAAGCAACGATCGTCGTTCCTATATCTGCCTCTCGAGGGCTAAGAGCGGCAACGTCGCATTTCGTTTCCAACCTGGCGAATGCGGCGTTGCTGACATGACGTGCCCGACTAGCCACACACTTTTATTGTGCTGTGATAATGATATTTAGATCACACAGTATGTGCAATAAGAAAATAATGACATATCAAAGAAATATTATGTTATAATGAATGTTTCATGCCCAAAGTTATTCAAAATTAGATGATCTTTCCTTTGAACGTATAACTTAGAGACTCTTTCTCTTCTTTGAACTCTTTATATCTTATCAATCATTGCACCAAAAGTGTATACATATTTACTTTAAAATTAATTATATCTTGAGTCGTAATTGGGCTTCTCTCCACACATTTTGTAGCATTGCAGATATAGTAATTTGTTATCTAGACGAGATTGTATAGATTATTTTTTATTATTAATATACTTATTATAAAATAAACGTAAAGAAAAAATCTTACAAATTATTTAACCTTGATACCATCGTCCGCCATTTTGATTTCCATCGCGCTTCATACTCTACGTCCGACGCAAATTCTTTGGTTTATTTCTATAGGCACGGATTATTAATAAGTATTTAAAACAGTGGATTTTTTTGATAATCATAATGCCAAAAACTTTTTTTAATATCTATGTATGAGTAACTATAGTTATAAATATCAACTAGATCTTATTTCTCTTAATACACTTTATTGACAGTTTCTAACTTCTAAAACTTTTTATTTTTTTAACCAGCAGTTCTAAAAGTACAGGCAGTGAGTTAAGATAATCCGTATTGTATCTATTATTCTACGTATTCTATAGATATCTTACTACATCTATTGCGTAAAATATGGGAAAATATCACGTAGTTCATGAGTAAAAGCCGCAATGGACTCTAAGGATATTGTTTTGTACATTTCTAGTGACAGAGGGTACTGTTTGAATGTAAAAGTTTAGTTTATGAAATAATGTGATTATATAAATAAATTTAATTTCTAAATTTTTTACGATTTTATTTTACTTTTGTAACCGAATTTAATAATGCTCATACAAATAAATAGTCAATTTTTTTATCTTTTTTAAAATATAGTTGTTATCAGCTTATTTTTAGGCTGCACAATTTGGGGTTACCGTCTCAAAATTAAGTAACTTTGACTAAATTTGATTTTTTTAATTGTTTTCATTCATAACACGACTATTACAATAATTGCGCATTGAATTGGATAAACTTGATCATTTTTTTACTCCGTGATAGTATGTGTTCTGTTAGAGGAGAAAGTCTTTTAGAAAAAAAATTGAATATTACCCTAGAATGATCTGCCTGCCACCAGATAAATATCTAATTTAGTGATGACGTTTGGGTCTGACCTGACTAGGCGTGTATCGGCAATTTTCGGCCTTGCTCGGGCAGTTTCGCATCGAGTCAGGCACTCGACGTTGCCCTGTGCTGTACAAAACGGCAACGTCGCGTGATCTCAATAATGTAATTCGCATATTTTACCATGTTTTTACTTATTCTTTATTTTATATAAATCCATTATCAAGAATAAGTATAGTAATTCTAAACTAAAATAATTTGAAGCTACCTGTACAAAAATACTAATATTCCTAAAATGATCTGCATTCTCAACAGCATTAGCTTATATTTGGTACTGTATCACGAAGACATCAATATTTTTACTTATTATAGACATGACACTTATCAAAAAGTAGAATACAAGAGAATGAGTCGACGCAGCTGTACGTATGTAGATATCGCCAGAACGACCGCGCTTACCGCGTAACGCCCAGAGTAGTGTGGTAAAGCTTGAAATGAATACATTATGATAACGCTACAATATTCGCCATCTCTTTCTGTCGCACGCTTTACTTTACTAGGCATCTCGCTCTCACCCGGGTACAAATATTCCGGTATAGTGAAGCCGATGTCTCTGTAATACGTTTTCTCTGTACATTTAGTTCCTATTGTGGACACGCGCAGCGACACTTTGTCGGCGGCCATTTTCTTCTCTCTCCTTCTGCCCGTCAGTACGGTTTGAGTCACGTTGAGGTGCGTTCGTACGTCGTGTTTATCGTATCTTCTCATTCGTTCTTCTTCGTTCTCGAGTGACATATGCTGACGAAATTATTGGATTTCCGGTAAATTAATGATATAAATATTGCGTTGAGTTCTTAATATATTCTTTTGAGGAACTTTGACGTTAGTTATTGCTTTTTTTTCTGGTTGTAATACATACTTTTGTTTTCGGATTTAATTACCTTCTGTGACATTTTCGTTTTTATAGTATGTTAGCGGTTTCTACGAATATTTAGAAGTTGGATTGATAAATAGGTGTATTTTAAAAAATTAAATAAAATAAAAAGTTATATCTATGTTTGTTCAGTATTTGTATGTAATGCTATTATTGGGAAATATAGATTTCTCCGCCAAACGACTATTTTAGGAAATATTCGGTGATAAATTTGAATTAAGTAATACCGTAAACAACAAAATCTCTTATTCCTCTGAATCAACATGAAAATAATATGGTCATTAATCAGAACCGTCATTATTAATTTGTGGCAACATTGTCGTTTGAGAATTAAAATATTTTATTACATTGTATTTAATAAAATAATATTATCGGTCTTTTGGTTCCTCGCCCGGCGTGAGACCTTTTCGGTCCTTTCCACCATCACCATAATTCTGGTGTTCCATCTCACTTCTACACGGTACTCGTACTATATACTAAGAGAGACAATAAACGTTGCAGGTTTCGTCGGCAAAAGACTGACGAGAGTGCAGCTCTTTGCCAGTGGGCGCGGAATTTATTCTCGTACGTCTTGTTAATCCGCGCGGCCGCCATCTTGCTTTGCGATAACAATTTGACATTTCTGTTGTTTTTTTTTACGCATTATTTTTTTTTTGTATTTTCTGCGTTCTCTTATATTTCTCTTGATGATAAATAAAAAAAAACGTGTGAAGATTAATAATATAAACATTTATTAATATTATTTAATACTTTATTACACCTACATAACAAGAAAAAAAAAACATAAGACACAGGGGACAAACAAAATGTGGTGTAAAGGCGGCCTTATCACCATAGGTGATCTCTTCCAGGCAACCCTTACCATAGAAAACAGAGACAGGCATATAGATTTTGGTAGGTGTACAAACACATCGTTTAATAGGTATGTAACCACGTTACATATTTATGTATAATAAACAGATTACATATATAAATAAACAAATAAATAATAATAATAATATATACACAAACATACATACACATACATATATAAATACATTATTACACATACATATACACGAGCAAAAACGTTAGAATGTTTATTTTGGAAGATTTTATAAATTTAATTTACATTTTTTCAAAACGAACGAACTTCCTTTTATTTCATTTATAATTTATGCTGCTTATTTAAAAGTGCTGGCTTCCTTTAAAAAATGTGTATTTTATTTGAGTTAAGTTATTATTTAATACATATTAAACTAAAACTAGTAAGTTTAAAGCCTTCCAGTCTAAATGACTGATTAAAAACTGCCAAGGCTTTAAATGGGAGTAAACATAAAGTTTCCCCATTTATCCATTGGACGAATATCCGGTTTCACAACAAGTTTTACAGAAAAGTACTAATAACAAAGTAAATTAATTAAAATGTTAAATTCGGGACAGTAAACTTAACATTCTTTTTGTGATATTACTCGCTCTTAAATATTTAAGCATAATGTTACTTAAATGACGTTTGAAAGCGTATTTTTTTGCGCTGTACTCAAGTAAAAGAGTAACCATGTGTTCACTACAGGGTAAATTAAAAAAATCTCTGAGCGAGCGAAGGTTTCAATTTGGGAGAAAACGTTTACATATGCCCGGCTGTTCTTTACAGCTCGCATTACACAAACGATAGTCGTAACACTTTGCGAATGCGTACGTTAGTTGGATTCAAATTATTGGCGAATTTAGTTCTTTCAAAATTTTAAAACTTGTCCAAAGATCCAATGATTCAAAACAGATCAATTGTTGAATGAACTATTGTACCAAAACATCTTGTGTATTTTTTTTTGTCACATCTATCATAAAAGTTACTTCATGTGTTTTCGCCATGATAATGTTTTTACCTAAACGTTTTTTTTATTCGACTAAATCCTGATTATATAATATATATTTTAAAGAAGAAACCTAATTTTATAACTATAATTTTATTTTTATAAAGCTTAAGAACGCGGTGTAAAATTATTTAATTAAAAGCTATTCAAAAGAAGTAGTTATACGAAGTCTGTTCTGTTTAGATCTTAGTTAACTAAACTATTACTAGTCATTATTATTATTGTTTTTGGTCTCCAAAATAGAGACAAATAGTATAAGTCTATAGGTATCTATTATGTGTGTAATTTCTACCTGCAACTTCGTCCCTGTGATCAATTCGAAATAACCTATAACTTGTGCACTTGACATATTAATTGCCCCGAGGTAACCTCCGACCGCAGATACGGTGGGTTACATCGTGATCGTCAAGTAATGTAGCCTAAGTTTTTATTGTTGGGGATTCCGTTTATAGGGAAAGGCTTCACCCATAAAGACTAGCCAATACAAATAGAATTTTCAATTAAAGCTCTTTACACTAAACCAACTTTATAATGTTACATATTATGATCCATTTCTATTGATTTCCGATACCATTACGCCCACACTAGATATGTGTCTGCTATATGTGGTATCTTCTTATTTAGACGTGAATTAGAAAGACATACCTCGCGTTGGCGTAGTACCTATTTGTATTGGAAGGAATTGCGAGCTTGCAATGTTGCCATAATTAAATGATTATTATATTATAAGACTTAAAGAATAAATCGCTTTTAATACTGTTTCCACTTCTTCACTCTTATTCTTCTGTTGTTTTGTTTTACAATACATTTCTTATTTTACTTAATATGATATAAATTACCATTGTGATTCAACGTTGAATTGTAAAGGTAATGGTTGTGGGTTAGATTTCTACTCCAGTGTGGGTTAATTCTTCATAAATTATAGTAATGTTTTTGTGTTTTTTTTTCAACATGTACTATTCTATTATAATCGCATATTTTATATATTTTAAAAAGACGTCGAGGTTAACTATGTATCCATACTGCATTGTCGTTGTAAGAATATATTTAGATTTCAACGGCTAAAATTGTCCATTTTCATTTTCAGGTAAATTTTCCATCCCTGTTATGAAGAAAAGTGACATGCTGAACAATGCAATTAATTTTAAAAACTGATGCAGATATAGGTATTGGAAGTAACATGTCAGTACTTAAACAGGGTTCATTTTCATTAAAGAAAAAAAGTGCTAACAATGATGTTACAGGCAAATTCAAAAATGATACTCCCAGTGTTACAGAAGTCAATGCAATAACTAATAATAAAGAGAATTCGACCGAAAGTGACATCTTAGAAAAGGATGGAAGTTTAGTTAATGGTAAGGTAGAAGAAAATCTAATTGAAATCAGCGCCCATAGTGAAAGCGATCAAGAACTTTCTGTTAAATCAAAGGTAATTAGTAACAAAGATGAAAAGGTTGATGAAGTGGAAGACAGTATTAACAGCAATCATGAAAACGAAAATGACACAACTTTGCAAGATAATTTAAAAACATGTGACAACCTAAATGAAGAACATGAAGATCAATCGTCAAAAATAATTGAAAACCATGATATGAAAATCAAAAACGATAAAGAGGAAAATATTTGTGACGAGATAGATTTAGATAAAAGTGAGATTATAGAACAGGGACAGAGTGAAACAAGAGAATCTAACTTATTAAATGAAAATAAAAGTGAACAAAATATGACATTAGAAACGGCTTCGGAAAATGTATCTTGTAAAGAACCTGATTCTAGTTCAAATAAATACGATTCAAAACAACCAGAAATTCAAAAAACTGTTGACGCTGAAACTATACATAAATCAGAACAGCCAACTGAGAGAAAAGATGAAAAATGCAAATCTGATAAACAAGACGTTACCGAGTTAGAATTTACAATGAGAGTAAAAAATGTCAGTGAAATAAACGACAAAGTAATAAATGACAAAAGTCAAGGCACACATTCAGAAAGTAGTAGAGCTGAAAGTATTTCATTAAATAAAACTGAAAATCGAACTGATAGCCCTGTAGTAAATGAAGCTGGAAGTAACAATGATAAAATATTTGATCTAATAACAGAAACGAATATTGAATCAAAGCAAAATAATGATGCAAATGCAAAGAATGATGAAGTAATAAACATAGGTGATGATAAAGATGATGAATGTGTAACTGTAGAGCACGATAAATCCTCTAAAGTTGAAAAAGAAGCAGAAGAAACACAGAAAATGTCAACTTCAGAGATCTCAACTAGCAACGATAATGATGAAATAAAAAATGATGACAAAAGTACCAAAGAAGAGATACGTGTAGAAAATATAGATAAGGAATGTAATAAAAATAGTGACATATCAAAGTTAGAACAAGATGAACAAAAATTAGATAATGAAATAATTAAAGATAAAATTAAAGAAACATCATCAAGTACAAATGCCACAAAAGAAAAGAAACCTCTTTTACATATAAGCAAATTGTCGAACACCCTCGATATATTATCAGACGATGACGAAGAGGAACCGGTTCCTGAAGTAGTACCTGAAATCAAAGAAACCGATGAAAAACAATGCATTAGTATTGAAGATGATGATGATATAATGTTAATTGATGAAGAAAGTCCTAATGATGACAACAAAACTTGTAGTTTATTACCACCTGAATGTGACATGCCAGAAAATGAAGAAACAAAAGATCAAACTACAGAGAATGATAATGATGTTACTATGGACGTTGATAAAAGCAACGAAGGTATGATTTTGATTATTTTTACTTATTACTTTATTATTTTTTATTTACTTTGTCTATATGATAATTTTTTTTTTTTTAATACTGTTTTTTTTTTAATTGATGTCTTCATTTTTTATGTTAAAGGAACCATTCAATTTTTTTTATTTCCGTCAATAAATTCTCCTTGTTTTTTATCTTTTAATTTTTAGATAATTTTACACTTTTAATTTAAATAAAAAGTAAATTCCAAATCACGAGAACACACCACGTCATTTTTCTGCTAAAGATATTGTTTAGTAGAAAAATTACGTGGTTTGTTTATTATAGGCTATTTCATATTAATTTCATATTTTCAGAACTTACGCAGAAATCAAAAGTTGATGATGAAAAAGTCAAGGAGACGGGAGAGGAATCGAAAGATGAACAATCACATGAGAATATAGAAGAAATTAAAGAAAAGTCTTCTTCCCCAAAACCCCTTTTACCAGTTAATTTCCTGAAATCGTGCAAAAAGAATTTTGCAGAAATGACAAGAGAAGAACTAGAAGAGTTTTGCGTACTTAAAATTGTAGAAAGTGTTGTAGATCGAAGTAATTTGAGTGAAATGAATCTTCAACTAAAAGCTATGTCACAAAATATCGATGATTATAAGAAAAAAACGAACACTCTGTTGAAGCAAAACCGAGATTTACAAGTGGTATTAAAATCCATACAAGAAGAACAAAAGAAAAATTCCGGACAACCTATAACTCCATTAAAAATAACACGCTCCGTCGGTATGCAAGTTTTCATGATTGAAACGCCGATGGCAAGGAAGAGGACCGTGCCAGGCAATAAATTCCCAACTAATTCACCTAACGCTGTTAAACAAAAAAGTCAGAGCCCCAAAACACCAAAAGTACCAAATAATCTACAAATTCCTGTACCAAGATTGGTTCCAGCTAATAATAATGCAGTTACTAATAATAAACAGGCATCTACACCAGTTGCCAATAAGGTGCAAGGTGTACCTAATGGTGTGAAAAGTTCTCCACCGACGACGAAACCAGAAAAAAGATCATTTAACAAAATGCAGCAAGGGAATTCTATTACAGTAGACTTAACAGATGATGAACCTCCTTCTAAAGTAGCGCCACGTAACGTAGCGCCGCCAGTCAGATTGGTACCACAGCAGTCGTTGCTGACGTCTCAGAGACCTCAGTTTCTAAATACAGCGAATATTCCCAGAAAAGTGTACATACCTATAAGTGGTTCACAGAACCCAGCTAGTCCGGGACAAACAATTATGTTGAAACAAGTGGCACCTCATGGTAAGTTAATAAAATTTAATAACATCTCCTTAAATATGAATAACGTAGAGTAATATATATATATATATATATATATATATATATATATATATATATATATATATATATATATATATATATATATATATATATATATATATATATATATATATATATAAAAACTATTTACTTGTAAATATGTATTGACAGTTGACTGACTATGACTATGATAATTTTTAATAATAAAACAATTTGTTTTAGTCCCCAGATTGCGAGGCCCAGGAGCTCACAAGTCTAGCAGCTCTGTACGAATGCCAAGGGTTGCTCCTAAGCATCCTGCACCTCTACCAGATTCTATGAAACAATACCAGCCTCCAAACTGGAAAGCATTGCCACCCCCGCCAGAACTAAAACTATCTAAAGTAGAAAACGGCATAGTCATTTCATGGAAAATAGATGGCTACCAAGAAGAAAACCATGAAGAAATAGCTAGTTATCAATTGTATGCTTATCAAGAAACTTCATCACCCCCTAGTACTTCACTGTGGAAAAAAATTGGTGATGTCAAAGCTTTACCTTTGCCGATGGCCTGCACACTCACACAGTTTATGGCAGGATATAAATACTACTTTGCGGTAAGAGCAGTAGATGTCAGATCTCGACTTGGACCATTCAGTTTACCTGGAAATATACTTCTTTTAAATAAAATGTAAGACTGATTAAGTTACTGGGACAAATGTGGAAAAACAATGTTATACATTGTAGTCATTGTAAATATTTGGGATATGCTTGGTTTATTTATTAGTGACTTTTTCAGGATCTTATTTAAATATATCCTGTATGTGTTAGAACATTTGTTGAATTGTCACAATTGTAAATATAATCTCGACTAAAAGTTCAGCATATTGCTATCTTTTATTTTATTTTTAAGTACATACTAGATTGTAAGTAGGAAATTTATAAGAAATATATTAATGTAAGTAGTGTAACTAAATACTCTTTAAAAATTAAAATAATTAAAGTTTTGCTCAAAATTACTTTGTTTAGCATTTAAATTAACAACATGAATTATTTTAATAACCCAAAGGACAACAGTTGGCTGTCACTTTATTTTTAAAAATTGATATCCTATGTTATGTTAAACAGAATGTTGCAATTGCATCTAACTGTTAATCTCACATTCTAAGCCTAACCTTTTTTTTTTTTCGATATTAAAATTTTATTATCTCAATACATAAATATTTTTATAATATTCAAACTTGACTTGCTGATTTGTTAGATATGCCAAAAAATATTATTTTGACAATCATTCTAATTGTATTGGAACACGAAAGTGAGCAACCCTCTGCACGAAAAATGAATTACCATGTGAATTGTGTGTGACACATTGCCGAGCCAAAAGTAAGTTTATTATTTTTTTAACTCTTTATTTGTGAACCATTTTCTTCTTTTTTATTTAGTGCGTTTCGAGCGTGCGAGTTGAGCAAATGGAGAAAACACAAAGAAGAATGTACGATAAAAAAGAGATATCATTAGATACTTGTACAATTCATATTTAAAAGAGATCCGGTTTAAATCTTTTACCTATAATGAAATATACTACTGACAACAAATAAGGTTAGTAATAAATAATATTTTACATGGGTGGTGAAATATTTAAACTTGATCTCTTTTAAGCTTGTATTCTTTGTTGTGTAAAGCTATCTCTCTTTTACTGTACATTATCTTTTCATTTTCTCCATTCAACGTGATATTGATGAAAAGTATGCTAAATAGGCACGCCCGAAATGCTATAATTAAAGAGAACTCTTTGTTATATTAAAAATTTATAAAATATGACAAGTTATCTCCAAAGATAGTATGTTAACATTTTTATTTATCAACTTTTCCCGATGGTGTTTATATTTTTATTATTTTCTAATTAATGTCTTGAGTTATTTTTTTTTATTTAAAGAGCAAATTGAGAGGATTTCATTGAGAGTACCTGCTAAGAGGAAAATCGCGCGCAATATTTAGATGCACCGAGGTGGAACTTTTTCAAACAACCAATGATATGTCGTATCATTAATATTTAATAGTATATGATAATTACAAATATTAGTATATTCATTAATTCATATGTGATAATGATAAATATTACTTATAACACCAGAATTTATTATAAAGTAAAATATTCTCCATTTTATGTAGGTACCATAATACAAGTTTTTATTCGAATAAATTAAGAATCGACAAACCGTTACAATAATTTAAAAATTAAAAGAGTAAGAAAAAGCAACAAATTAGTAAATCAACAAAGATAGAAAAAGTAGAAAACTAGATGTTAGATTTCACACTCTTTTAATGTATTTTTAACGTCCAAATTTTATTCTCAATTACTTTGTTTTATTTTGAAACAATTTCTTATTAAATGTGTTATTCGTTTCGATGATTTTAACATACTGATATATTAACCCTTACAGTTACAGCTTTAATAATATTATAAATAATTTGTTATATAATATTTTTTTAGGAAATATTATTGTTTGTAATTAGCACAAGTAGTATTTTTTCTAACGCCAGGTTGTGGTTGATGGAGCTAATGTACATATGTTTTGTTATAACATGGTTTAAAGTTGTGTTAACTTTTTTTAAATGCTTTGAAAAAAAAGTAATGATCGAGTAGTATAGATGTGGTTTTATTTATTCGTTTTGTTAATAATATAATGTATAAATATATATTTTATACTATTAAGGATTATCTAAAATTAGCCTATACTGTGCCATTTTTCTCTCCCTCTAGTTTGTGCTATTGTTTCGGCCTATAATAGTCAAACTTGTTCCCCTCCCGCCATGTCCATATCCGTATACTCTTTCGTCTAGAAATTACAATTTTTGTTCTAGATTCATTAAACAGTCTCGTCCAATTCCTGTTTTATCGAAGCAGACTTTATATTCACAGTTAAGTCTAGATTACTCTACGTGTAAGTAATATAATATTATTTAAAAAAAAAACGAAAATTTTGAACCAATACATTTTTGTAGTATGTGCTAAGTAAGGAAAAATAATAGAAACGTATCTATTTAGCATCATTCTATTAAATGTGAAAATTTCTATTTTAAAGAAGATTCATTATAAAATTATTTTGTGTTATACCTACGTATGTAAATCTTAAATAGTAATTTAACGTAATTAATATAATGATTTATTTTATTAACAATATTAGTAAATATATATTTTTCTTTTTTTTGCAGCAATTTGAGAAATATATTTTTACTTGTGCCAACTTCTTGGCTGTCATCTGTCACTAAACGTCAGTAGATCTGTACGTATTACATTTTTGGTTGGTAAAACTGGTTTCATTTCCAGTTGTCGATAGAATCGTGTCGTGGCGGCTTGTACGTCCCGTGCTATACGCAAGCCGAACCTATTTATTCGTAAGCTTTAACACTATCATATAAAAATATATTATCTCATCGTGCGATTAGAGCCTCCCTCAATTGTGTTAATTCTCTCTTAAATGTTTTTGTTAATGCATTCCAGATAATTTGACGTCGATTGACATATCGTTTCGCAAGTAGTTTCCAGTGTTTCCACGGAGGTGTTTTATTTGTGTACGTTTTGTGAAAAACATCCGCCAGGTGTAATTTTTGTGATATTTGTGTAGTGTGTGTGTGTGCTTGAGAAATTATTTACTTGATGTTAGCTGCTATTTTTATGATCGTTGATGGTTAGTGTGATAGTCAATAGTTAGGTTTTATATGTTATTTTCTTTATGTGTGTCGATAAAAATATGCGTCGAGAGAACTTTGACAACATCATCATGAAGGTAAATTTTTAATTATATAAGTTTAATTATTATTAATTATGATACAAATTTAATGATTATTGTAGAATCAGATGTCGTCTCTATAAAGGAAATTTATGTAGGAATATGTTTATTTTTAAAATATATTGTTTTACACTCAATTAAAATGCCATTTTATGTCTATTAAGAATATATAAAACAGTTTTATTGAAGTATGAGAATAAGGTTGTAAGCTATTGTCTTTTTGCAATACAAAGAATCATAAGCAGTATTGGAAAGTGTTTTATGTTTTAACTTTGACTATTTACTAACTATTATTTATTAATAGACTAACATAATTTTAATTTATTTAATTTTAATATACTTATTGTTTTTAAGCATTAAAAGAATTCAGTGAAGATTTTCATACACAAAATGTCTAACTATATTTTCTTATATAATTTTAATGTTAAAGTTAGTTTATTAGCATCATCAACACTTGACAGTGTTAAAAATAACCAATAGATTTTTCTGAAACTACAACATAAATGAAATATATTTATTTTAGTAAATACTTGAGTACTTCTGACTTCATTAAGTAAATGCACATATGTCTTGTATAAAGGCATCTTTTTCTAATATTATATTTCAAAGAATTTTGAAAATATGTTTTCATTATAAATTACAAAATAATTTAACAAACATAATTTATAATAATCATTATATAAAAATAAAAATAAAACACAATAACTAAACTTTAATTAACTTTAAACCATTACATGTAATAAATCAATTGTATGACATTAACTATATAACATGAAAGATAGTAGTGAGCTTAATTGTCACTTGGGGTAAAGGTTATATTTAAATTATTTTAATTTCTTCGTCTGGTAGACAAATGGTTGGGTTGTACAAATCAAAATGCTTTGTCTCCAAACTTGAACATAAACACAGTTTACAAATTTCAAAGAAAAACCAGGCAGTCTACAAGGCTGTATAAGTCTTATAAGCCAATAGACAAACAAAATTCTTTGTCAGTCAGTGCAAAGATATAGTTGAGCTATTTAATATTTATTTATAAAATATCTTACTTAAGAACTCGTGTTTATTCTTGTCTTGAATTGTCTTCGTGTTAGTGATAACTAAGTAATGTCAAATTTGGTATTTAAAAACAAATTGACTATATTCTTAGTACCAATGATTTGATTTTGTAACCATATAAATTTGAATTACAATAATTAAACAGAGAACATGCAATAAGAAAAATGGTAAAAATAGGTTAACACAAACTATGACAACATCCCTATTATAATGAAAAAAATCCTGAAATTCATTTGCATTTATTCATTTATCAGTAATTGGGAAAAAAAAATAACAAGACAGATATTAATGAAATTAAAGCAATTTGTAGTAGTTCTATATAAATTGACTTACTTATTTTACGTTTTTCTATATATGTACTATGAAAAGCAGTTGAAATATCATTTACAAAAAATATACATATAGATTATTAAAATATTTGTTAGTAACATGAACATTATATAACACGTTATATTGAATTCATTTAAAACTATTATTTACACGTGACAAGATCAGGTCAGGATTTAAGCTAAGCAAGGGAAGAAAGCCGCTGCGCCGACGATTACGTTCGATAACTTTCACCCGCTCCTGACAACTTTCGCCGATCACTAGTACGTCGGAAGCGACTACACTGCACTAAAGATATTAATATGTAGATGTATTAACGTCATTTAGTTGTTAAATATGATAAGAGCATTCTAATTTAACTATTAATATTTCCTTTGTTTAAAAAATGAAGATAGTAAATACCAGCCTAGAATCACGTATAATAAAAGATAAGACGACAATTGTGAGACTGTGTAATGATTCACTTACGTTACTAATATATCTGTATTTGAATTTCGAGGTGATATCTGTTTGGAAAAATTGAAAGGAAATGAAAACATCTATGAAAACACTTTAGGATACGGTATTAACTTTAAGATGATTTCTTATTATGCCATATTTTATGTATTTAGTGATAGTGGGAGAACAGAAAGGAGAAAAATATTGTGTATAAACTGGTAGCCGCTCTGCGATTGCGGCAGGCTTCTACTAAATACTTTGATTCAACGCAAAATATATTGAAAAGCAATTAGGCAGTGACATTTTAGCGTAGAAGACAAATCGATAGGTATTACCTCCATTAATGAACAGTCTCCTCATATTACTATTATTACATACAAAAACTTTATATAATACATTTGTGAGAATAGTAATACACTACGAAATATTCCATAAGTTCAAACGGAAATAAGTCAACGTAACATCCCTTTTCCACTCATATTGAGACTGTGGCTTCAAATCCCATTGGGAAAGATTCGTTACAATACCAGGCAGCAGTGCTTATATGTGTTGAAACAGCTTGCAATGTGAACCACCTTTTAATATGAGAAATAGCAAAATGTTTCATCCATATTACGTATTTTATTTATCTTATCTTTACTAATGTATTATAAGTAAGGAAAAACAAATTTTGTGATTTAAATTATTATATCTTCACGCTTATGCTATTAGGAAGGAAAGTTAGTAGCATGCTAGTAGGAACCTAGTGTTTCGACACTATTTTCCCCGCTTTTCACTGTTTCGAGGTATTGCGTGTTGAGTGGCAGAGTTTAATGCCGCGCTTTGCCTAGTTGCTAGAGCGAAGAAAATGGAAATGGAAAAATCCATCTTCCTCGTGTGGGAATTGAACCCACAAACGGTCGCTTTTAACTTTGCACCACTATAATTAATATTGGAAATTAATAAAAATATTATTAATACTGTTGACGCCATCGTATAGCTGCTTGACACGTAGTTATGAGTCACTAAGCTCTTTAAGTCTATCGATTCTCGCTTCGGTCCCTGTATACCTTCGTCTCGTCCACTGTCATCAACCTCTTAATACTTGCTCTCCAGGGGAAGATAGTGGTCTTCCCGAAGTTTAACCGACATTCCCCTGGGCTAATTACTTTTGCTTCATCATCTTTCTTTCATCTCTCTTTCTCTTGACGTGCCTAAACCTCCTAAGCACTTTTTTTCTTATGTCACATTATTTAAGCTTATGCAGTAGAACTTAAAAAGACGAGAAAACAAAAAATGTGTACATAGGTCATTCTTAATTATTTTACTGATTAGTAAATAAACGTCATTTTATGGTAATTATGTGTGATTTCTTCGCTGATAAGATAGTTTTATCTTGAGTTTGATACGATATCGTGTTGACCTTGTCTCAGCTAATGCAATAAACACTTCGTTTGTGACGATAGCTTCTAATATATGTAATATGTTATTAGCTAAAACTTCTTCTAATTAGGAATCAGTTCAAGAGTATATCATAATTAAATTTAAAAGTAACTTGGATATATTACAATTTGTTATACTTTTTATTTACTTATAAATTTCTTGGGTTTTATTTTAATGGCAATAAGACCGTGAAAAATTATTAAGACCGCTTGGAATTTTTTGGGTACAGAAAATTCGTAATTTAGTCATCCAATAGCATCAGCATGGACCCTACAGCATTTAAGTTTATGCATTTAGATTTAATACAAATTTTGCACAAAAGGGTAAAGTTTTGACTACGTTTAAAAAAATAATTATATACGACCCTAAAGATAACACCGGGGCAGCTCCGTACTCAATACGAAACAGCTCGAATTTTGGCAGAAAGAGAGCTGGGATACGCGGGTTTGACATTTGGTTCTCAGCCTACCCTGCTCTATGGGATATTTAACGTAATGATATGTAACGTAATATTCGAAATAAAGATGTACAACGTATTACGTAATACTATATATGCCATATTAGTTAAAATAGTTCAGCATACTCATATATGCTCATATTTTTTGTTTTTTTTTTTAGTCATGCTTTATTTCACTCGTAGCAGGATAGTCAGAGGGAGCCGTAGGAATTATGGGAACCTAGTTTTAAGACACTCCGTTCCCCGTTTTCCGGTATTGTGTGTTGAGTGGCTGAACTCAACGCCGCGCTTTGCCTATTTGTCAGAGCGAAGAAAATGGAAATATACAGTTGATCTTCTCCGAATGGAAATCGAACCCATAAACCGTCGCATTTAAAAGCAGCAGCATGTATTGAAGTGATAATTTTACATTTCAACGGAACGTCATATTGCGCTGGAAGGTCGACGGCAAAGTATTTACATAATGGAAACATTAAATTTTTTTACTATCGCACACACGTCAATAAAGGACGCAAAATTATGATAATTTTTCACCATTCGTTATCAATCGGACAATGCCATTGACCAATTTATAATGCCATTTAGTTTGACCTTACAAAGGATATAAATATGGATTTGGTTGCACAACAATTTTTAGGGTTCCGTACTTCAAAAGGAAAATTCGAAAACCTTATAGAATAACTTTGTTATCTGTCTATCCATAAGGCATTTTTCCCAAGACCTTACTTTAAAGTGGATATTAATATCAAATATCCATGTCAGTAGTCCGTCTTAGCAATTCTATTAGTACATTTTGCGTTTACGAGCCTTTATGCTTCTTTTTACCGCATTTTCTTATTTACCTATTGACTTAGAGCTATATAAATACAGTAAGTAAGTTATAACATATATTAGTATAAGTTTATAGATTTATATCTTTACTTAATTTCTTAAAAATATGTTACGTTTATGATTCGCGTATTAATATTTTCCGTTGACTTATATTTATAAAAATCATACAGAACCCTCTTAACGAACATGACTTGCTCTTGATATAATTTTCTTTAAATATGAAATTTGTAATCTAAATATTGCAATACGTATTGTGCTCGCATGTTTTTCAAACTTTCCGCATATTGTCAGTTTTTTCTAGTAGTACGACACGGTTGTTTCGTTACATTCATTGTGTTGTAGATAGGTTCTGTTCTTAGATACTTAAACAAATATAGTGTAAGAGATCTTTTGTTCCCTGCTTGGCCTTCCTCTGAGAATTCTTAAGTCATTTCTTTTATACAATTCTTAGTGTTTTATAAACATATGTATGTGTATTTTTAATATTCTTGTTGTTAATGTTGGATGTTATGTAAGACATGTGCTATATATACACGTGATAATAATTAGTTTAAAGCATCTGTTATTAACATAATTCAATAATCCTGTGCTTACCCTGCTATGAGCGGGAGAAATCGTGAAACTAATGAATTCTTTTGAAACAGACTGGAATTCCACTCATTTTTGGTGTCGCATGACGAGTCTGGTAATGTTTTTCTCTTCTATTTTGAAAGTATTACCTATAAGGTTCCTAAACTTAATGACACATCTAATCTCACTAGCAACACCTCCCTATTAAGTCAAATGTACTTAAACAATTGGTATATATTCGTCCTGCGATCAATGTAAACATAATTGACTGAGGTTTAAAATAATAAGGAGAAGATGACAGATAAGTCATCTTTTATGCCTGGAACGATCTTTGTATATATTGTTGATATTTACATAACAAGCCTATATAGCTTGTTATAAGTAAATATTTTATCGACTGTTAATTAAAACAGTGTTTGACATCCTAAGTTCTTCTCCGTCATATATAATTAAGTATATATTTTATGTTATATGCTTGCTTTTCAATGGTTTAATAAATTCTTATTATGACATCATCAAGTAATAACGTGACGCCAGCACGGTATTCTAAATACATATTTATAATTATACTTTATAATTCATTGTTATTTTGCCTTCGTGATGCAATTTGAATGTGTTACCTGTAGTTGGTTATGACTGTCGTTGCGCAGTTGGTCTACCTTTGCTTGTAAACGTAATAGGCATGAGTTAAATTCCCATGAGGGGGAACATTTATACAGTAAGATCCAGTTAATATGATCCAACGATTTCGACAGTTGCTCCCACTTTAGAAATGTTTTCATACTTTTCAAAGTTTAAAACGTTCTACATTCCGCTTATTACGCTTCACAATCCTTATAACATATATTTAATCTTAGGAAAATAAAATAATAGCAAACCACCCTCGACCTGTGCCTGAAGTTATTCGAATCATTGCAACGGCATGACATACCTAAATCTATTTAAGTAAAATTGGTTTAAGATGGCGGAGATTCAAAAGATGACCCAACCCGGGTATTGGGTCAACTTGCCAGTCCAAGACACGATGAAATGTCAGTCTTCAGAGCGGTTACAAGGCTCATTTTTACAATCAGTGGCGAGCTCTCTTTTCTCTCCGCTCGGTGATTGGTGAAGCTGTTAAGATCGTTCATCATTTTGAGGTCGATAGAAGGAAAATAAATATGTCACTAGGTCTCCTGCCTACCTCTAACAAGTAGCAGGAGATAAAAATGATACACGATCTGTGGTCTACTTGGCACTACTACGGTCATTGTTTATGTAATTGATAAACTCGTTCTATTTATAATATATTACAGACGATAAAATATACTTGTTTTGTCAGACATTTATGTACTTAATTAATGAAACGATCTGGTTTACTTGTGGTTTCATTATTTAAATTCTTGTAAAATTAATGTACTTAATACTTAGGTACTTATATCAAACTGGAAATCAGTAATTAGAATAAAAACAAGTTCCGTTTATCACTTTGTCGTGTTTTTCACAATTATATTTTTCTTTTAATTGGATGACCTCTTTAAGTGAAATATTTAAATACCCGAATGTTTGCTTAAATTCTTTTCTTTACCTTGTGCATTCTGAAGATATATATTGTTTTTTTTAAATACCATGTGATTTGTAGTAGCTTAAAATGTTCTATATTGGCGTCATCGTCACGTCACATCCTACAGTACTCTAGAGATATAATTGGTGAGTTGGGCAGTATTTTTTCTATCAATTTGAGCAAGTGTTATATTAGAGATATATTTACACCTTTATATTATGTCAGACGTGTGTGAAGATGAAAATATAAATTATGTAGTACATTTTAAACTTGTTAATAATAAATAAATTGCTGTCGTGACTGAAACTACTGTTAATGGCTATAATATGAATTATGTAAACCTATATAAAACGTCATAGCAATTTTATCATGCTATATATTTAGTACTAAATATACACATCAAATAATGATAGTTTACCCATACAATATATATTGGAGATCGTAACAACTTTGTTATATATCTTTGTTATTAATATAGTTAGTATTTTTTATTATTTATTATCTCTCTCTGATCCGTTGTTCAGAATCTTAATATTTTTCATTTTGGTAACACTTTAAATAAGTCCAACTCATCATAGGCGATTTTCAAATACGTTTCTTTACAACAAAAGTAACTGAAACCTGGTTAAAATAATTTGTAACATGCGTAGTATGAATCTACGAAGCTGAATAAGAACGTATGGCGAAGGTTTATACATTTATTTGTAAAGGTATTTTTGACAAATGTGTGAACACAAAAATATGTTAAAATTATTTTGTTTTGTTTTCAGGACATCGCAGTAGAAGACCTTCAAGACACCACCTCTTCATAATGGTTCGTATTTAAGCAACACTTATTAACATTTCAAGTTTTATTTCCATACTTTGCTTTAAGTGACATTAACGAAATGAAAATGAGAATAAAAGCAGATATATTTATACAATTCCTTGTCAAACGTTAGACATATATTTCTATCTAAGAATCAAATTTTTAATTGATTGTAATTAAATATAAAAGTTAGGTAGGGTTCAGTCTTAGTTTGAGGCAGTATAGCTTCATTTAAAATTTACCTAAATCAACGAAGCGTATATAGTAATAATTAATTATATATTATTAGAAAGCTGTAGTTTATTGAAATATAAAATTTAGTTATAAATGTACATAAATTCGACACATGATATTTTGTGGTTAACACCAAATCTCAACGTATGTATATCTCGTTAGGAATCATTATTTGTATATGAAAAGCAATTCGAGCTAAGCAATCAAGGCCGTCTGCCCTTTTGGTTGGTGAAACGTGTCCCCTTTATATAGCGTGTTGTGCTGTGAATAGATAATTGCTCTATTACATGCATTAACACAAAAATGCGATGGATATTTGATTTTATAACCACTAGTTTGCCTATTTTTACACATATTGTGTTATTTTTATGGTGATTGTCATTTTTTTTTTAATTTTTAGTCAGGTTTTAGTTGTAGGTATCAATTTTTTTTTTTAGTCATGAGGTTCTGCGGATTAGTTTTTTTTGGCGGTGTAAAAGATATTGAGTATATACAATTTCTGAAAACTTTAATTACCTACAAAGCACTGTTACTTAGTTAACATCTAACACAATATATCTTAACATCACTGCTAAGAAATAAAATTATGTTGAACCATCACAATTATAAATTCTTTCCAATTCTAAATAAACAAAAAAAAAATTACATGGAGCTTTCGCTTCACCTTGGAATCCAATTAAAATATTAGAACTTTTTTCATACACATCAATCATCAACCAATATATATAATTAACCGAAAAAAAAAAAGTGTGTTTGTACATTAATTGTTTTTCAATATATGACGGATAATAAGGAAACGGTAAAGGATAAAAAATGTCCGTATTTAAGTTTGTTTGCACGCGAACTAATGGACGGATTTGAATGAAACTTTTTTGTTATATAGCTTATCATAGTTTATACAGGTTCTTATAGAACCTGGAAACCATCTGATGTAGAACATTAAGGGTCCAGTTTAACTGTACACGAACTATATATAGTTTATTATGCCTTAGCGAAAGTTATTCGGGATATACAAAATCTCATGTAATACTCATGGAAGCGTTGTAATTACACACTTAGAGGCTAGGTTTTTGACCTAGAATTTAGTTTTAACGATATCGAAAAGGCAGATTGTTGATAAAAAGATAGATAGTATTTAATGGTGGTAGAGCCAACCTATAGCAACAACAGTAGCTCAAAAATGTTAGGCTCGAACTGGGTGCCACGCTTTAACAGAATATCGTCGTAAAATAGCAGCATATTATTGCTGGTGTGCAGATGAGTAAGAGCTACTTGGTTGGTACATCTTCTCAGGTTGTGGGTATCAAGGGGTGAAGGTGTCCATTTAACATCAGGTGGCCCTTCTTCTCGTTTGCCATCTTATAAAATAAAAAAAGATGTTCGAATTTAAACAGATGAATTGATAATTGATTAAACTATTACTATACGTTAGCCAATTGGATTGCTTGAAACAATTTGCGCGCGCTTTTTGTCACTCTCAAAACTTTTCGACGAGGATCAAGAAAAAGACAACCTAGTCCACTAACTTGTAGTTTGCTAATGATCTGTTCGAAATGTTTTCTTAAAAAAACATTTCTACCTTTACCATCACTAAAGTGTTAAGTTAGTAAAACGGAGCGAATATGCGCTCGTAACCTACTAGTATTCTTTTTTTTTTTATTTCTAGCTTCACGCTTTATCCCGCATATTGTAGGGTAGGCAGAGGGAACTGCAGGAACCATTTGACCCTAGTGTTAAGACACTCCGTAGCTTAGTTCCTGCTTTCTCCGTCCCCACTACTAGTATTCAATTATATAAAAATGCTAATTATATTTTTAAGCCAGTTATAGTTGAATCTATATCTTTATATTATATTAGTTTCCATAAAGACATGTTTCACATTCCTTAGCATCATTTAATTATAAAATATTTCCATTCTTTATATTTCACTTGTCTATAATATATTTTTCGTACAATATATGTGGCACTATATGTTATATATATTTTTGAATCGCAAAATATCATGTCTCGGTAGTCTTTTATTTGATCAGCTGGTCTCAAAATTATGTTTAGTCGAATGACGCGTAAGCCCACGATGAATTTAAAAATAGTTCCGAACGCTAGCACTAAGCTATATGCGGCCGACATGTGCGTAGAGACTTAATGTACAATTTCTTAAAACTTTTAATATAATACTATTAAATTAGTATAATTATTATTATTATTATTAAAGTTACTAAAAAGGTTTATTATTAAATAGCTTAAACTCTATGAAAAAAACGCTACATCGATTATATTTGAGGACCGTAAGCAGAGGCGTAAGCGTCAGCCTGAAAACGCGACGGTTTTTGGGTTCGATTCCCGTTCGAGGAATATGGGTTTTTCTATTTCCATTTTCTTTGCTCTGGCAACTAGGTAAAGCGCGGCGTTGAGTTCCGCCACTCAACATGCAATGTCTCGAAAAAGGCGGAAAGCGGGGACGAAAAAAAGCAGGGACTAAGCAACGGAGTGTCTTAACGCTAGGTTCGTATGGTTCCTGCAGTTCCCTCTGCCTACCCTGCAATATGCGGGATAAAGCGTGAAGCTTAAAAAAAAGATTATATTTTTATAGAAATAAAAAGTATATTAATCAGGTTGGCTATAGCGCGACGTTAAGTTCCGCAATCCAATGTCTAGAATGATTACACGCGACCATCTTATAAAATATAAAAGATAAGATAATATAATACGATATCGATTATTTAATTCTTAATATCAAAATTTTCAATAATAATGATGATAATGAATATCGATGTTTAGCATAGCGTTTAGATTTATTACAGCACTCTTGGCGCCACTAAGTAAACACACGATCTAGATCCGGCCGGATTGACAGTGTTATAAATATAATAGAGCCATTATGTGCCAAAAATGTGCTCTAAGAAATATATATTATGACTATATTTTGATCTAATGGCTGATACCATATAAAAACATCTATTAATAACAGAATTGAATTTATTTGTGTAATATTTTACGTTTGTTTGTTGCTCTTAGTAAATAACAAGTAAGTAATTAAATATTTCATTTACAGTAGTACTATTTATATGGGTCTGCTTATAAAGGCGAAGGTTTGTGGGTTCGATTTCTTCGCTCTGGCCGCTATGCAAGTGTAGCGTTTAGTTCCGCTACTCAACACGCAACGCGAAAGGCGGGGTACAGAGTGTCTTAACACTACCTGCGGTTCCCTCTGACTACCCTATTTTGCGGGATAAAGCGTGAATCTAAACACTTATTTTATGTATTTAAATTGAATTGCTAGCAATTATTTTACTTGATTATCAATTGCCTTATTTCAAACTCACTTGGGCTGTTTAGTTTTATTCAACATTTTGGTACTCGTTTTAAATGTCATAGCATCTATATAAATATATGTAAATATGGATAATTTCCATAGGCTAGTTTAAATAGTGCTATTGAACTATACAAAAAGTGGGGACTGAACCAAATAATTATATATCTATACCATATATTATAAAATAATTTACTTAACTCATATGCATACCTATATGTTTTTAAAAGGTTTGCCACTTTAAATTTTGGACTAATTTTCAAGTTATTCCAACTTTTTAATAAACAGGTTTTTGGAAATTTAATACGTTTTAAAAACCCGCTCTTTAATATATTTTAGGTACTTTTGGCACAACTTGCGTCTTCTCTTATCTTGGTATAATTAACATACATATTTTATATACACTTATGTGTGGGTGTATAATTTTTGTTTTTTGTATTTAGTTAAATATGTATGTATAGTATGGGAAAGAAACTTGTAAATGCGAATATATTATTATAAATTTTTATCAACTATTTTGTATAATATATATATACTTGTTTTTTAAAGGTATTATAACATGTTTTTGTTATACCTTACGATTTTATACTTGCTTAGGTCTTGATTAGATTTTTATAATGGTTACATATTGGTATATTACTTAAAACAGTAAAAAAATCGTATCTGTACATAAAATATTTTTACGAAACAAAATATGTAGAGTTATTAAGAAATGAAAAAAGAGTAAGAATTCGAAAAAAAAAATGTTGTCTTGTAGTATGTTTGAAAGTTTGTCTGTTTGCGCTAATCTCAAGAACCATTGGACGGATTTTGATGAAGAGAGGGAGGATTTTTAAGGTGGTACAGGGGAGGGGCTTGTATGTTGTAACGTTGGTTTAGACCAAACCACAATAATAGTATTTACTACCTAGCATTATCAAGACTGTGTAGGTAAATGTTACGAATTACTAAGATACTTTAAGCCGGACATATCGCTAAAAAATATAATGTGCGTAATACATTTAAACACTGCGAGCGGAACCGCGGGCAACACCTAGTAACAATATAAAATCTCTGAGGATATTGACGTTTTATTATCCAGACCAATATGGTCCTGTAGTCTAGGGAAGTATAAACTTGTAATACTCATAGAAATATAACTAGAATTCAACTTTTATATTTAAAAAGCACTTACTTATAATATAGTAACACAAATAAAATTAAAAGATATAAAGCGTTAATTACTCTTAATAACATATGTAATATTCGATGAATTTATGTTAATAATTATTAAGAAAGTACTTCGAACTTACTAACGAACGAATCAGTAAGAAGTTTGGTGTTAATCTGTACACGATATGACTACTATATAGTGGAACACCTAAAAAACCTGCTATACTGCAAGATTCTAGCTTGTCTAGAACTATAATCTGTTTGATTCTAGAACGTTCGAAAGCGTCACTAGTAAAACACTTCGGTCCGGGTAGGCAGAGAAAGGTGCTCGGACATTTTTAAGGGGCCCCTTGAGGTTACACTTGGTACGCTACACGGTGAATCGTGTAATGAGAAGAAATTTCTTTTCTTCTTCATTATAAGTAATTATACTTTTATTTTTTTACTATTTACATCGAATATATATTTTATTTAAAAATATCGTGACCATCGTGGCGCAGTAGTCTGTCTGTAAACGAGACGGATTTTGGGTTCCCTTCCCATGAGAGGATATAGATAGATACATAGATTTTTTTCATTTTCTTAGCTCTGGGATCTAGCTAAAACGTGGCGTTGAGTGCCACCACTCAATACGCAATACCTTGAAAAACGGAAAGCGGGGAACAGATTGTCTTAACACTAGGTTCCAAGTGTTACTGTGCTTCTCTCTTACTATAAGCGGGATAAAGCTGTGGAGCTAAAAAAGAAAAAAAAAAAAACAAAAAATATGTCATATATATAATTGGGGATTTTCTTATATAAACTAGTTGATATTTACGACGATACTCAATAACTAAGTATGGCCGCACATTTCGTATCACAGAAGGTATTAAACATGTTAAGTCAATACCTAATACGGAAGTTAGGCTTCTCAAGGCTTTAACGCTTCACTGCACCGCATTGTGTAAACATATACTATATACTATAGATATATTAAGTACTGTTTGTCGAAAAATGCTATGTGTCCTGAATATAAATTTTATTTATTTAAGTATTAATATTTTTATTATTTGAATCTGTAATGGAAGATTTTATTTCTTCTTCTTCTCCTTCTACTTTTTATAAATCGCGTTTTAAGCGTGCCAGTTGAGCACCATTCACTTTGCCAATGTCAGGTTGAATGGAGAACTCACAAAGGAGAATCTACGGTAAAAAGGAGATAGCATTAAACAAAAGAGGAAAGCATGTTTAAAAGAGATTTACTTTATTTTATTATTTAAGTTCTCTTTTTGTCAGACATTGTCTCGCCGTTGGGTATGTTAAGTTTTAATGGCAGTGAATGAAAATTTTTAAGTATTATATTATTATATAGCGTTGAGTTTCGTCATCTATTACGAAATATTATTATTTTCGCGGGATGTGAAGAGTTGGTGTATATATGTATACTCGTTGTGAGGCCCTCAATAATGTCACATACGAATAACATATAATTATTTATTTAATATCATTATTACAATTTAAATATTTTTTTCAAATAATCTATACATCTGCCCTAATATTATAAACATAAAGAATTTGTTTGGTCAAAAGTGCTAAGCTATGGCTTATAGTTTAAATATATATATATAGGGGAAGGTTGCTATCATTGGACCACCTAACTTTGTGACATCATATCTCATGAAATGTTACCTACAACTTAAGACAATTAATGAAATGTGATGCTTTTTTATGTAAATTAATGATATATAAATTATTGGCAATGAAAGTTGAGAGGCTTTAGAGCTATTCTAATATAACTTTTCAATGCCGAGTTGCTTTCTTTGGACCACCGTCGCCTTAAATGGACCACTAAGTTGCTATCATTGGACTTTGAAATATTTGTATTAATGGTCCAATGAAGGTGACTCAAATGAAACACAAAATAAGAATTACTTTGTTATTCAAATTTTTCTTCTTAAATCCAGTTGCACTGCTCATACATATGTGGCTCTTAGTTGACGGGAACTTATATCTACAATACTATTTTCCAGGAACTTCTTTGGTTCTATTAAAACGATGTTTAATTTCATTTTTCTCAGCTAATTGGAGGCAAGCACTCTGACAACTTTGGGAGTAATATAAAAAAAGAATTCTCCATTTCAACAACGTGATTGCTAAATTTAGTTTCTAAAGCCTCCGCAAGATCTACTTTTGATTCCACTATTTGAATTTCTTCAATATTTTTTTTATTTTTCCCATCTAATTGTCTTTTTAATATGGCTTTTGGAACGCTATACGTTCGACTTGCTTTATTTAATCCAATAGTTTTTTTTTTTAAAATCTATAGTTACTTTCATACTAGGAACCAATACTATTTCGTCATTTAACAATAATATTTCCTATTCCTTCCCTCTGCCGACATTCTGGAATATATAAATATAATCCAATTACATCTAAAAGGTAGGTATTTATTAACGTTGATATAAGTTTCTTTGATTGGACCGGTCCAATGATAGCGTCACCATTCAGGTCCATTGATGGCAACTAGGCATATAAACAGAACAAAAGCAATTATTAAAAAACGTGTAAAATTAAGTTAAAAGTTTAGTAGTGTTTGTAAGCGCAGATAAATTTGCTATTTGGATCTAACACAATCATTAAACATTAATTAAAATAATGTGATTTACATGACTTTGTTGATGGCTCGGTTATTGTATCACGGTCACCATTAACACAAGTACAGACCTCACTCCCTACCACGTTTCGCGAGCGCACAGAGGTTTGGTGGGTAGGCAAGGGGTTCGGTACTGTTGCCTAGCAACGTATTAAACTTGCTGTGACATGTATAGTTTTTGAAAAAATTGGGTGGTCCAATCAAAGAGCCGGTCCAATGATCGCAACCTTCACCTATATATATATATATATATATATATATATATATATATATATATATATATATATATATATATATATATATATATATATATATATATATATATATATATATATATATATATATATATATATATATATATATATATATATATATATATATATATATATATATATATATATATATATATATATATATATATATATATATATATATATATATATATATATATATATATATATATATATATATATATATATATATATATATATATATATATATATATATATTAGTTGTCAAAGATATTGTGCCGTCATCCATATCTTTATTTATTCCCGATAGTTAAAATTATAATAGAGTAGTGTATTAGATTACATGTCATACATAATCTAAACAAAGCTTTAACTATGTTTAAAATGATCTGTTCAGTTAACATTTTTTGAACATATTATAATCTCTAATCTGCGTTAACGTATGTATAGGTACTTATATAATATACAATGATGAGGTGATGATAATTAATTAACAACAGATTAAATCATGTTGCAATTTAGCAAATAAAGATCATAAAAATTAAATGTCAGACATTGATAGATTCTATTTTATTGCACTTTTGATCGAACATAAGTGTTGTGACACTAACGAAGTCGAATAAATAGTATTAGAAAAAAAAAACACGTTTATAATCTTCTCATTCTGATGTACAAAGTGCAGTGTTAGGTTCCGCCACATGAATTGTCAAATATTAAGCTGAAAATGAGGAACAGAGTAATTTATATACTTGTATCCTTTACAATTAACTAAAAGCTAGTGAGTTACCCACTCTTGATTTTATTAGCATAACATTTTTAAGGATGGTCAAGTTAGAATCGCTTAATTTCAATAAGATAACGAGTAGAATTTGTCAAATGTACATATTATCAGCTGAACCGTTCAACTTGAAGCATCGGCTATATTTTTCACCAATCTTCTTTTTCGCGATCTTTAAAACGGTAAGAAAAGTAAAATTCTAGGTTAAAAGATAATAAAGTTCTAAGTGTGCGCAATTAAAAGGCTTTTACAAATAATATATAATAATAGTGAATGGTTTTTGCATAATTGTATTTAGTTCCATAGCTAGGTAGTACCCACTCTTGTTTAGTTGTTTTTTATTACCCTCTTGTAACAGTGGATGCTGTCTTATTTGTCACAGATTGATGGATCATCTCTTAACGTTTATAAATAAAACATTTAATGTATTGTTAGTGTACATGAGTTTGTATTATTTTTTGTGTCACTATAATGATTCTAACTTTATTTGCAGTATTTAGTCAGCCGTACTTTTTTTCATACAATGTATGAATGAGTATAGTAGTGGTTTTTAGAATAACATTCTTACACTAATTTCTGCTTCGTTTATTTATTATATACTAGTCGAGAAAAATAATAAGAATTTAAACCTAGACCACCTTTATCAAGTTCGAGTGATTTATTTTTAGAGCAAACTTGATTCAATATTCATCTGGTCAAACTAGTTCACGACTAGTTTAATAATATACAATAACTAGACACTATTTTTACAAAAAAAAAAAAACTATAAAAACTGATAAACTGTATAAGTATGCTGCTCTGAATCTTTTAAATCTATTTTTTAATGTCGTCATTGAAAGGCTAGGCGTGGATAAACATTGTTGTTTTTATATCCAGTATTTAAAACATTTTTTATGCACATAAATAATAAAGGATATCCTGAGCTGTAAATTTAGGAAGTCAATAAATATACCTTAGATCTCGATGTAATTCTCAACTCTATAATTGAGTTGCATTTTAAATACTATTTGTAAGTACTTTTTAACATTTAAATAAAGCAACAGACCGTTCGATATAAATTAGTTTGCTTAAGCCCTCATCAGTATAGTGATTAATTACGTGACGTCACTCGGACGTTGTTCAGAAAGAATAGTTTGTTTACGGATATGTATACAAAATGATGAAAACCAATACCGGCGTAAGATCTACAAGTGTTTAAAATTAAATTTAGGCAAAATATTTTTGTTTTTCTTGCAAATTTTAATATAAACAATATTTTTGTTTTACATTGCCGTGTGAGCAGAGAATGAGCCATTTGTATAGAAACTTACCTATGTAAAAGTTTCTGTTTACCTTTGAAATACATATGCACGGAAGTTAGGCATAGAATATTTTCTTGTTATATTAATGTAATGAAAAATGTATGTATATTAAGACAATTTCAAGTTTTTATTTACGTATGTTTTTAATTAAGTACTTATATATATTATTTAGTTTCATATATGTAATAATTAATTTTTTATTTGTATACGTTTCATATAGACTGACCATGATGTAAACTGAAACAACTAATGAAAACGTTATGTTTCCATAAAGAATTGCTCTATTTCAACTTAAGGACGGACGGAAGGACTTAGCATTCTATGGTATCACCATAAGGATGCCGGGCTCGTCGCCTTGTAGCAACAAACTTGCGACCTAAGTGTAGCTTTAAAGGCCATTTAAAGTACATTAAAAATAATCATTTTCTCGTCCGATACACAACTATTGTGTGTATTTAAATTTAAGCATCAAATAACACAACGGGTATATCAAGATGTTTATATTACAAATATTATTCATTAATAAATTCAATATGGCCTTGCCTTGAACTTATAAATCTAAGATTATTAATCATTTAATTAACATTGATGACATTTACTAAAATTTTACTAAGTAATTTATTAAATTATCATTTTTAGGTGCTCTTATTGAATTAAGTCCCAGGAAACCCCACCCGCTTTAGTAAGTAAAACCCCTACAATACGTACAGATGAGAGTACAAGAGACTAACAAGATTAGACTTTTGCTTTATATTATAATTCTATTCGTAAGGAATTTAATCTACGAAGCGGATTAAACAAAATTATTTTCGAAACGAAAGCTTTTGGAGTAAAGCTTCAATCAAGTAATCAATAAGCTTAAAGTATAATAGTCCTTCTAACATAAATACAAATTATATTTTCATATTAAGATATATCTACGTTATTTATTTTTTAGTGTGTTGAATGTTCAGAATAAATTCACTTTGTATGTATAAATATATAATTTAAAAATATATTTCAATATTTATTTATTTTAGCATTAAAAATGCTAGCCATACACCAACTATAACGAAAACAAACGTGACTGCCTCACGTTCATTTTTTTTCTTTAATTAGTCAATTAATCTAACAATCTATGACTTATTTGATTGACTGATTGGTTGAATTAAATCGTTTAATTTATAAAAATTGTATTTCCCAATAAAATATAAAGATAACCTTTCCTGCTTTTAAGTACAAGTGTTTGACATTGAAAATCCCGAATGCAATTAAAGAAAATAATATTAAATTACTTAAGTATATATAAAAAGAAATAAGTCTATATTTTTTTATTATTTCAGGAACTTAGGTTGTATTTATTTTTAAAAGTAGGTTATACAAGTGAATTCGTCACAGCAAATTAGTATTTCCCCGCAATCAACGCATAGGTATCCGTGACTTACTTGGGTCTAATATGTATAATGTGTGTATAGTAATCATCTATTGTTTTCCAATGTTATATAGATACATGTGTTATAATATATTATCTTCTATGTTAAGAGTATATATATATATATATATATATATATATATATATATATATATATATATATATATATATATATATATATATATATATATATATATATATATATATATATATATATATATATATATATATATATATATATATATATATATATATATATATATATATATATATATATATATATATATATATATATATATATATATATATATATATATATATATATATATATATATATATATATATATATATATATATATATATATATTATATATATATATATATATATATATATATATATATATATATATATATATATATATATATATATATATATATATATATATATATATATATATATATATATATATATATATATATACAAAATATTTTTCACGTATATATGTTACATATCATAGTTTATAGTGTTAAAACAACTCTTTGATATTTTAACTATTTCTACTTTTGATAAGTATGTTGCAGAAATGCTTATTTTTTGTTTTTTTTATTATGAAAAACTACCAAAGGAACTACGGTTATGACAAAAATTTTAAGTCTAAAGTAATATATAATAGAGGAATATATATTTACATTATTATACAAATAACAGTAAATTACTACTGTTTATAATCAGTTTCAGTGAAATAAGTTTAAATAACACTTTTAATAATATGCAATGAAAGATTCTGGGTATTCCAGCAATTAAATCTTAACAATGGTTCTTTATTATTATTGTAAATACATTATACTTAACATTTACTTCGAAATCATTCATGCATATATATTTCACTCGAAAGGAATTTAAATGTAGTATATTATACTAATTATTCTTTTGTTTGTTGCAGGGGAAATATAATAAGCGGCAGCTTTACACCGCCGCCAACAATGTTGCGACCGGAATCGCCACTCGCTGATCACCGCAGCCTCTTGCCGCGGCGCCTGCTGCCGGCCAAAGCTCAGATAGCACCCGTCGATAAAAAGAAGAACAGAAGATCTCTAGAACTAAACCCTCCGTCCAATGAGCATGCACCGTACGACTACCCCAAACTTCTTATCTCGAAAACCACCGATTCTCTAAACACAGAATGCCCCAGAAAACTGATAAACAAACAAGATTCATCTGACAGTTTGAAGAGAGCGTTATTAGCAAAAGATGATAAGAAATGTCAGATATCCGATAAGAAAGCTTTAAACAAGCAGGATTCCAGTGAAAGCTTAAAGAAGTCGTTGCTATGTCGACAGGATTCGAACGATAGTGCGAAGAGGCGAGACTCGGATCCGAAATGGTTACAGCGACAGGATGAGAGTAAACGGAGTTTGGAAGTAAAGCGTGGTGGTGATAAGAAGGGTTTGCTCGAGACTGACATAGATGACACTTGCTGTAAACGGATATATGAAAGGAGGACAGGATGTGCTCGTCCTACTCTACCTCCCGTGGCAGAAAAGGGCGTTTCTCCTAAATCGCCAAATGGAAGTCCACAAACTCCAGGAGTCGCAGCCGTCGCTGAGGGTGTAGTTCGTTGGGGAAGTGGACTGCTTTCCCCAAAAGATGAACCGAGGCTTAGACCTGCAAGAAGCTGGTACGGATACGGGACGCTACCAACTGATAGCGATAAGGTAATTGATTTTTCTATTATTTTTATTGAAATTACTGCTAGTGTATTCCAAATTATACTAAATTGTCAATTGTGCTTTTTATTATATACGGAAATAGCTAGAGAATTTTGCAAAAATAACGTTAATATTTTTTTTTGTTGAAAACCACATTATAATATTATTATTATTATGCCTACGGGCTGTGCAATGCCGATAAAGACATCGATTGATTTAAAACTTTGCACATGGCCTCCGTAAGCTTCCTACCACGATATATATAAATTAAAATATTCCAGAAACCAGAAATAATCAGGTTGTCCTAATTGTTATAAATATACATGAATGTGTGCATATGTATCTATTTATGTATGTATGTATGTATGTATGTATGTATGTGTATGTATGTTGTATGTATGTGAATATGTATCTGTGTGTATAACTTTATTAATAAATTCTACTAATCTATTTAAGTAAAATAAATTTGCATATTATTTGTACCTGTATATATATTATATTATATTTTATAAAAAAATAATATAACTTGACTATAAATGTGAATGACGTAGAAATTGTTTTTATGGATGCTTAGTTTATTGGGTATATTAATGGATGATATAATGCATAATTTGTTTAGTGTCTGTTTCCGATTGTGATTTATACCCTGTGCGAAAAATATGATATGCCTCGTACGGCAACGCAGATATTTTTATATAAAATTGTATGAATACTTTTGACTAATTGGATATCATTGATGTTAAATATTTTTATGATTTTTAAAGTATTAATTCACACTAAGGATCGCTCACAGGAAGAAATCGGGTTCAAATCCCGCTGCGATGAAAAATTTTAATGTTTTCTTGAAGTGTTTTTTTTAATAATTGATTTCTTTTTTAATCTAAAGTTATTAACATATTCATATTTGATGTATAAACAAACCTGTGCAAATTAGATTAGTTTAATATTCTTTTATTATAATAAAAACATATCAAGTCACGGTCATCGTGGCGCACCCTGAGAATGTGATGGTTGTGAATTTGATTCCTACTTGAGGGAATTCATTGTTTTGGATTTGGGAATAAAATTAATTGCGTGGCGTTGAATTGCACACACAATATTTTGAAAATTGAGCCAGAAAGTGGAGAATGGAGTGTCTTGACACTACATTCTCTCAAATTCTATTCTAAATTCAGAAGAAGGCATATAAATTTATTATTTTTTTCATAAAATTAATCAGTATTTACATATATGTTTTCATATTATTTTAAAAAGATATCATATATTTATCATACACTTATGTATGTAATCTTTATGACAATATATACTTACTTACCTATTGAATGTCAAGCGAGTTCTTTCCTCGTATTTCTTTGGTTTTACCCACCGTTCTTTGCTCAGGGCATTCCGGGTCGATGTTAATTATTATGAAATTGGGCAGAAAATGAGCAATGGGGTGTCTTAACTCTTAATGTTAGGCATTATATACGCGCCAAAAGTGGCGGGATGCCGTTTATTCATTTATTTTGTTGACTAGCTACCCCGCATAATTTCACTATTTCTTTCGTTCTTTTTTTCCAATTTTTTCTACATTTATAATATGTCCAACTATCCTAGAGGCTTTTTATCATCGATACACCGCGACGATTAAAGGTTTGATTCCAGTTTGAGTAAAGAAATTATGTTAGCAAAAGTGGGGACTTTATATTATATTTTTATTTCTTTATATTATATTACCTATAGTAAAAATAATATATAACAATGTTACATTTTCAAAAAAATAATTTAGTCCTTTATGTATATTTTAAATATTTGATAAGTATTAAATTTAAGCAACAAACAGAAAGTAAATATCTTCCGATCGGTTCATTATTGATTATTGATTCAAAGTTAGACAGTATAAAAATTACAACAGACGTTAAATCTGTTTTATACGTATCTAAGCATCATATTTCATTACTTTAGAGAAAAAAAGTTAAATCCTAGTTGTTTTTAATATAAAATATAAAAATATATATTTTATATAAAATATAAATTTATTTTCGATACAAAGTTCAGTTGTTATTATAAATAACTTCAAACAAGCAATCTTTTACGGTATAAAGATTTCGTTTTTGTTTTAAAGGCTTCCAATTAAAGTTTGAAGTCTTTCTTGGGTTTCACGAAGCCGGTGAAGAAATCTTTGAGAAATATATTCGAGACAATTTCTGCTGCGAGTGTACAGAAATATATATTTTTAATACAGAATCAATTAACTTTTGAGAATGACTTATAGAACTTCTCATGCTTTAACTTATAAACCTCACAGTCAGTTATGAAAATAATTAAATTCTATTGTATAAAACAAGGTGTTTTTAAATATATTATGTTTCTTGATTTGTTTGCTATGACCCGTATTTTTTTTCATAGTTTCTATTATGGTAATATGGTGGATATCTATTATGGTAATGACGTTTAATATTTACTAGGGGTGGTAAAGTTAAAAATCTTTTTTTGTTAAAAAATAAATTTCTTTTCAATGACATCTTTTCACTAATTCGCCTCTTCGAGATTTACAAAACGGTACCAAAAGTAAAATTCTAGGTCAAAACCTCGCCTCTTTTAAGTGAGTTCAATTAAAACACTTCCGATAATAATATACCTACATATAGAGATGGTTTTGGGGACTGCGATACATTCAATGTAGATACTCGTGCTAGACATCTACACTCTGGCCAGATTATTTGCTTATAACATTATACATAGCTATAATTTAATTTTAGACTTTAAATAAATAAAACATTAATATATGAGTGACATATTAAGTAAGAGGAAAAGATAGGTTGTTATGTAACCAAATAACATATATTATACAGGTTGTATTTCGATAATTATATATATTTAAAAGGTTTTCGTTGTTGCTGTGTCACAATAGGTAGAAAGGTTTCGACACATGACGTCTCCTGCCAAAAAAGGAGAGCGGAGTGATTTATTATTAAACTGTTATTATCGTTGTAGGAATTTAAAAATATATTAAATGTTCTATAATAAAGTTATACATACATATGTCACGAAGTAACAAATTTGTTACTATACATTTGGATTCAATAAATTCTCAACTTTAAAATAGGCTATTTAGTATGCGGCGTCGACACCATGCGGGGCAACTGTTCACATAATGAATGGCAATTTGTTCTGCATGCGCCTGGTTTGAGATATTATGCCGAGTGTAAAATTTAAGGTAACACTTATGTAAGTGATTCGATTTCAATATGAAAACTTTCTAAAATCCCCATGACTCCTATATATCATTATTTTTTAAATTATTTGTTTACCATTGTAAAGAATGGTCTTCAAAATTTTTGTGACTACATATAACATTTTTATTATATGTATATTTACAATTAGCAGTCCATTATTTCGCATCTCTGTCCACCGAACCCCTTGGGTGAGAACCCCATTGTGTAAGTAAATTACTCAAAAAACTATGATACGGCGGAAACCAGGAAACGGAGTGCTCTACTCTAGGTTCCTGCAGTTCCTGCGGTTCCCTCTGCCTACCCGGCTACATGCGGGATAAAGCGTTAAGCTATAAAAAAATTACGACACAGGATGTGTCATAATTTTTTATGATATTAAATATATAAATATATAAGAAAAAGCTTCAGTACTTATCAATGGATTAATCTGATGTATTTTGTTCTCAGGTTATTTAATCTTGTTTGTAAACAGTACGAACAAACTTAAGCTTACCGTCTTTCACACGACTACCGTCTTTTGTTCATAATTTGTCTTAATCTGAAATTTAAAAGAAACTTTCAAATATCCTGCCATTATATCCACCTATTCGTGTCACGGTGCCGATGTGGGTCAAACTTCATTGTTCGTGGCTAAATTAAGTGAGGTGACTAGCCTTTGACACCAGGTCATCTCAAATCTTGGTCACTCCGTTACGTGAATAATGCCAATTATGTTTTTAGTTTATAAGTTTGTAGTATAATTAACTCAATTGTATTATTTTATTTTAAACTAATATTTACTGGCAGCTTCGTCAGTTTATACTACCTTTACGTTTAAACTCAGCATCACTAAATAAATCATTAATACGATCAATAAATGAATAGCTTTACGCCATTTCTTGCAAATATGTACCTACATAGAAAGATAGGCAAAGGGATCTAGACATTACGTTTCGTACGTGTTGAGAGGCGGATATAAACGCCTCGCTTTATAGTTACCAGAAAGGGGAAATAAAAAAATTCTCCCCGAACGGGAACGACTTAAATGACTAAATGAATCGGACCTAGTCGTGTTTATTTGTGTTTTAAACGTTTTGCCGCTGCGCCATGACTGCCTCAACTTAAATAACTATTTTCTTTAATCATTCTATTTGAGTTACTTTTAATCTTTTTACAAAGGTAGACGTTTGTATAATATATGTATATATTACACGTAGGTATTACTTTTAAAATGAAATCATGCAGTTTATAAAAACTCATACTTGAGAACCGTCATGGCGCAGAGGCGCAACGTCTGTCTGTAACGCGACGGTGTCTGTGTTCGATCCCCAGTCGGGGAAGATGGATTTTTTTATTTCCATTTTCTTCGCTCTGGCAAACTAGGCAAAGCGCGGTGTTGAGTTCCGCCACTCGACAGGCAATGCCTCGAAAAAAGCGGAAAGCGGGGACGGAGGAAGCAGTAACTAAGCAACGGAGTGTCTTAACACTAGGTTCCTACTGTCCCAGCAGTTCCCTTTGCTTACCCTGCCGTGAAGCTAAAAAAACATCCATGCAATAATACATTGCTTGTTCGAAAACCCAGAAAGGAAGAAACATTTTTTGATTTCATCTATAAATTTAATTTTAAAAAGAGCTTTAATGGAACGTTTGTTGGTTACAAAATTATGTGATTCAGGTGCTAAATTAAATAAATAAAAAATATATATACATCAAAGATTATTAATTATTAAAATGACATCGCCAACAAATTGCCTTGAATAAATAGTTGATTATAAATCTGTCATTTGCTTATTAGAATACAAATATATAGAATCTTTTTAGCATTTGACGAGTTTAACTAAACTAAACGTAAAAACTGAAAGGGCTTAAGTACGGAACCTTGTCAGTAGCTTAAAAACAACATCTTCGCAACCAAGGAAGCGTTAAATACGGACACGGAACTACAATTAACAGTTCTTTATGCCTTATCAAGGAAGTACTGGGATATGGTTGGTATTTTGAAGCCATTGACATTATAAGACGCGCGAGCGCCGCGCGCGGACGTGTGCGCAAGATCACATATCTTGTTCAATTAAAGTTTAATTGTCGTCTATGAGATTGATCTTGTATAGTAACAAGAAATTTGAGTGGTATGTGAAGTGTTTGTGTTGTGATAAGGTTTTATTTTCTTTATTTCGATTGTAAGGAAAGTGTGTACAATGCCCAATGATGTTCGGAGAACTAGGGTGAGGTTTATTTACTTAATTGTGTATATTTGTAATTTTTTTATTCAGTATGTAGACTAATGTTTCGTTTAGTTCGTCTACTTAACGGATAATATCTCCGATTAAGGCTAAAAGTTGTGAACGAAGTGTCTGCCTATACAGTAGACCTTTAGGAATTTGTACTAGGAGTATAGAGATTGTAACAGGGAATTAGAAACATTACTTGATATACCTTTGTAGCGCCACTCTACACTCGTCTGCTGATATCCACTAAGTTAAATCCATTTAATCCAAATAATAATTAGGAAATTTCCTCTGGACTATAAATAAATTATAAAGTCAATGTGAAATATTTTAATTATGTGTAGTTAAAATAATTTCGGCTTCCTCGTATGTCCTCAGTGTTTAGCTTTGTTGTTATCACAGTTTATCGTATGACCGTACCGCGCCGTGAATATTAGGGCTATGCGTCATCTGCCGATATCATGAATTGTAACCGTATGTTATATGTTATTTGTATGTATATGTATGTATATATTAACATGTGTTCGCAAGGCGGAAAATCCAAACATTAACCTCTAAAATTAGAAATTCCATTGTTTTTGCACGCTAAAGCAATGGTTCGTTCGGCGTGAAATTTTGCAAAATACGTCCCACTTCACTCACAATACACAGTTAAAAATTTATTTTAGCTACACCGTCGTGAACGTATTATGTTAATTTTAGAGATTTTCTACGCAAGAAATTGTTGCTATTTATAATATTTATTCATAATTTGTGTTTAACGTACATTTAATATAATAAAATATACTTGGTATATTACTTTATTTAGCTATTCATTACTTACAAAGCGATATAAATCTCTTTTTACCTTCATATTTGTAAAAAAGTTAACTGTTGAGACGGATGCTCTAACCGTTGAGCTATCGAGCCATAAAAGAAGCAGAAGAAGGTATAGTGGAACAGCAGCTGATTTTAAAACTAATGTCAGTGGGTTCTTCCCTCTTAAAGTGCAGAATTCTTTAGTAATAAATTATTCTAGTAAGATAGATTTAATTTTGATATTCACTTGTAATTAATTGGTAAATTTAGTCAAAAAGCGGTAATCGAAGTATTTCACTAAACCACCTGCCTTTGATATATATAGAGTATGCTTGAAATTCAAAATCTTTGTGAATTTTTTTAGCTTCACGCAATTTTTTTTTAGCTTCACCATGGAACCTAGTGTTAAGACACTCCGTTGCTCAGTTACTGCTTTCTCCGTCCCCGCTTTCCGCCTTTTTTCGAGGCATTTCGTGTTGAGTGGCGGAACTCAACGCCGCGCTTTGCCTAGTTTCCAGAACGAAGAAAATAGGAAAGAGAAATCCATCTTTCCCGAGTGAGAATCGAACCCTCAAACCGTCGCGTTTACAGGCAGACGCTTACGCCTCTGCGCCGCGACAGGTCCTCTACTATTGTACTATTTACCTAACAATAAATTAGTACTAAGTAATAGATATTAAAATTTTCCTTTGTTTTTCTAATACATACAACATAATAACGTAGCTTTCGCATTTATATAAATCTTTAGAATGGTCTTTTACGATTCGATTCATTTCCTGTTATCGTTACCGCTAGAAAATAGACATACGTTCTTGTCTCATTCAGTAAAATTTCCACTGTATGTCACGAACTTTATCTAAATGGCTGCTTATTGTGACTTATACTAGATAAATGCATTAATATTAGATAGAAATATAAATAGATGTTTGATTTGGAAAATAAAACGAATGCATATTAAATACATTATTTTTCTAACTGATTTTTATAAATTCTCACTCTGTAGTATATAAAATAAAATCACTTTCCGCTTTCTGTCCCTACGTATGCTTACATCTTAAAAAGTTCACAACGTATTTAATTTGGTTTATTGAGATGATTTAAGATAAAAGTATGTATGTATAGCACATGCACAATACAGTACAGGAACACTGATAATTTTTAAGGTTTCTAAAGTGATATCTTTCGCTTGGCCTATTGTATGCAGCTGTTTTAAAAGTTACTTCTAAATACAATGTGTTCGCATTACACAAGGCGATTATTTTTTTTTTAGAAATATATTTAAAGTCCATCCATTTTTTCATTTCATTCATTCAAAAATGTTGTCAATTTTTAGTATCAGCACTGCACTCGTACAAAATCAGAGCGGGGTCACTAGTATCATTAAAAAAATAAAAACAATAATTGTCAATTTTGTTAATATTTTACTTATATTGAATATTCTTAATACAAATTACTCATGGTCCAATGGAATTGAACTTCCGACCACTTAACAACTGGACCGCATTGTACTAGTAATTAGAGGACTTGCGTCCACTTTCTAATTAAAGGAGACCAAACAACGGAACTATAAGCATTGTAAGTTTATACACTATGGGATTATTAGAATGAAGCGGAGGCAATTAGGAGGGAAACGGCCTGTAGGTAGATCTTATACATATATAGTATACAGTACTAGCTTAAACTTGCGGCTTTACCCGCATATATACAAAACTTTCTCAATATAGACACTTTTTTTTAAATTTGGCAATTCAAGCCAAAATCTCTCTATAATGCAAAGACAGATAATTTAAATTTACAAATAACTTGATTTGCATTGGTCTTGACGTTTCTTGTGCGTAAATAAAAGTTTTTATAACTTAATAAACTTAAGTTTTTGCTTTATTAAAGTATTTAATTAACTTGCCATGATTACGGGAACGTAGACATATAGTTATCTATATATTTGTAAAGTAATTAGCTTTTGTTTTAGCGTTATTATTTTCATTACACTTTAGTTTTCATATCCTAGTTCTCAGAGTATATTTATGTGAATGTTCTCAGTAAAAGTGAAACACACAAACAGTGGTTATTTTGAGTATCTATCACATTTCAATAGTGATTTTAAAAAAATATAATAAAAAATATTCATCAAGATTTTACAGGATTTTTACAGCAGATTTTATTTAGATGGTAACTTTTCACAGATTGTGACAAATATGGTTTTACGTCTGTACATCAGTTCTTTGATATAAACTTCTTATACAGATACATATATTATATATTTCAGATGTTTAGTAGAATCGAACTTGTTTCCAACGTGTATTTACGGAAATGTTATATATATATTTTTGCTAACCAATTCAAAATTAACATAGCACCCCACGTCATCATATTTATCGCAGATTTTCACGTAATTCTTGTTTACAAAAGCAAAACGTTGGTAGTTTACTTTTGCTATTTCAGTATAGCGCTCATTACCCCAAATTACTCAGAGCTGGTAAATGTATACTGTGGGATAAAAACTAGCAGTGACCTTGACTCAACTTACAATGTTACGAAATCTTCCGCATCCAAGAGAGCAATGCGTCTCCAGCTGGGACTATTGCCAAGATTTTTGTTTTAGCTCCGTTGCAAAAAAAGTTTAATGTATGAATTATATTGTTAAAAGTATGGTTGGTGGAAGCTTTAGTTGGTTTTTCTTTAATACAGGTATTTTTGACAGGAAATTAATGAATATGCTGGCATCGTCGTGCCAGTAAACGCAACAGTTTGTGGGTTCTATTCCCGTTAATGAAATGAGATAATTTTTTTCATTTTAATTTTCCTAGCTCTGGCAACTAGGAAAGTGTGGCGTTGATTTCCGCTACATAACATGCAATGCCTCGAAACGGTGAAAAGCAGAACGGAGTGTCTTAACACTAGGTTCCCACGGTTACAGCGGTTCCCTCAGCCTACCTTGCTTTGAGTGGCATAAAGCGTGAATTTAAAAAAAATAATAATATACTAGTAGATTATGTGTGTGCTTGGAATTAGTCTTTCCGCTTTAAATTTAGATTGAGATGGATTAATTTCTTATTTAATTTAAGACATAGGTATGTTTTTTTAAGTTGATTAATATTTGTTTACTAAAAGAATTTGAAAATCTTTTTGACTAATATTAATAAGTATTTAGTGCTCGATATAAAGGTCACATTAAACCAGCGAACAATAATCGCTATTAAGTAAATATATCAAAAAAAATCTCTAAAAAAAAACTAATTAGGTGTAGTATTAAACGCATTGAAGAGCACGCTTTTTATTACAAATGTGACCTTTTGTAATAGGAACAATAGATTATACGAAAGTGATTTGACGATTGCACTGTTTTCTATTGAAACTGAAACGGAAACCTTGACTTAATGCCCATATCGTGAGTTTCACATTTGTTTTATATATATTTTAAGTTATTTAAATGTAATTGAAATTCAGACTATTTCCTCATTGGTTTAATTCGTAGGTATTATTACAAAATTAATTAGAGCGAGAAGTTTTGATGGTAATTTGTATAATATATTTAATTCGGTGTAACAAGCAATTTGATATGTACAGACCAATAAAGGAAATATTACATTTTTTATCATTTCCTTTGATATATCGAGAATACAAATTTAAGATTCTACGGTGCGTTGTTGGCTGTAAGGTGTGAGTCAGTCACTTAGTAGAGTTAATCATGTATTTATATTAATCTTGATACTGCATGTTTTACAGCGAATTTGTCCGAGTAGGCAAATAGAATTTAGTCAATATATTCCGTTCTCCGCTTTCCACCCCTTTTTGAGAAGACACATTACTTATCTACACCACAGATTTTTAGTGTCCGCGCTTTTTGGTAATTTTCTTGTTATTATTATGATTTTTAGGGTAGGGGTAATCAGAGGGAACCAAAACGACACTCCGTTAGCCGCTTTCCGCTTTTTCGAGGCAATCGTAGTTAAGTGGCGGAACTCAACTGCCTCATTTTGCCTTACTGCCAGAGCGCAGAAAATGGAAATAAAAATATCCATCTTCCCCGAGTGGGAATCGAATCCACAAACCGTAGCGTTAACAAACAGATATAAATTAAAAAGAAAAGAATTGCGTATTGTATGACTGTTGTTTCGAATTTTTATTCCCCAGCATCATTCAAAGCTTCCTTTAAATATACCCAAACAAAAAACTGCAATTTACAATGTACGTAATGTGTAATGTTTGTTCAGACAGGGTCAACTGAGTCATTGGGTGTCACGGATACACTGTTAACTGAATTATCTCGATTGACCCTAATAAATATTTAGGTTTCATTTCTAACGAACACGAGTACGTATCTTGTACCTACATGTGGTATTGCGTAATGCGATTTATTTTTTTTTGTAATTTTTTTGTATGTCTTCGCACTTTATCCCTCACATGGCAGGGTAGGCAGGGGAACTGCAGGAACCATAGGAACCTAGTGTTAAGACGCTCCATTGCTTAGTCCGTGCTTCCTCCGCCCCTGCTTTCTTCCTTTTTTTTTTCGAGGCATTGCGTATTGAGTGGCTGAACTCAACCCCTCGTTTTACCTAGTTTCCACAGCGAGGATAATGAAAATAGAAAAATCCATCTTCCTCAAGTGGGAATCAAACCCACAATCCTCTCAAATATTTCCTAATAAATAAAAATTTTGACTCGCAAAAATATTTAGTATTGTACAAGTGTGTATAATTTTTCTTCATATTTGATTTATTTATGAATGTAACGGTACATATGGATTATTTGACTTTTAAAGCATTAACTTATTGGTCTTAGATGGAGGAGAAACGGTGATGTTATAGGTCGTAAGTTGTGCTGTGCTCGATCCATCAGCTTTATCATGATCTTTTTCAAAAAAAGTTATGTTTTAATGTATGTCATATGTGTTTACATGATATAACCTGGGATGATAATACAATATATTATATGTATATATATACATAATTATATTTATGTATAAATATATGAACAGTTTTTACGTCAGTATCTCATATCGTTGCATTTTCAGCGGAATAACTATTGATGAGACAAAGACATTTATTATCATAAAGCGTGATGTCATCAATTTTTGCAATATTTTATCTTTATATGTTTTTTTATATTTTATATTATTTTAATACATAATCATAATATATATCTTAAATCACTTTGTATTAAAATTATTTATTGAAAATTTAAATAAAACTGAATTGAATAAAATAAAATTGTATATAAAAAGAAAAGCCATTGTTATGATGTTTATGAAATTTGACTACTTTATTTTATTAAAAATAGAACTAAAAGAACTTTTTTCTTTACATTCTTCACAAAGGGACGTTCAGTTTAATGTATTCTGAATGAGATTTTATCTCATAAGCGTCACGAGCCCTTTTAAGTCGAGAAGCTTTTTGTTCAATATTTTTGTTTTCAGTACAATAAAATATAAATGTGAAGTGAAATTATAAAATATTTTTTCGCTTTCAAAACAATGTCGTTGTTTTATTCATAAGCCATTTTATTATGATGTATTGAGAATTGCAGGTTTAATGGCGGCTTCATTAAATGTATTCAATTTAGGCGTACTCTTGCAATTTATTAGGTTAAATTATATCTATATATGTAATTTGATTACTGCTTTTTTGACTTTGCGCAAACTAATGATATAAAAAACTTACTTAAGCGAGTTGCAAATATTCACTCCTTAAAATGTTTATTTATTTTAGTACAGTAGGTTATCAGATAGCGCCTTACATTTAATTCGCCATTCAAAGGGATGATTTATTTTGATTTCTCTGCTGTGGCAAGACTGAGCGAGCCGTTGAATTACCCCAATTAACGTACAATATCGTTTAAAACACGGAGGTTAACACTAGGTTCTCAATGCAGGAAAAAATATGTTTTGCGATATAAAACGTAAAGCTATAAATATAACTAGACCGAAAGATATATTTTTGAGTATAAATCAAAGTCAACTTATTTGAAACTACAGTTACCGTATATAAATATTAAAAAGAATTTGATACATGTCTGAAAGTATTATTATACGGATCACGATTATAAATATACTTAAATAACACTTGGCAAGTTAAAGTTACCTAAATTCCATAAAATTAGGTTTAGTTAAGTTTTTAGTTTAGGTAAGTTTCTTGATCACGGATAATCTTCATGTCACACATTCATACGTGTATAAGTACATATGTAAATCCACTGGTCATACCGGTAAGCAAAACAATAACACTATTAAAATTACTGAGAGCGTGTGCGCACTGCGTCGTAAATATTTATGATAACATCAAAGTGCATTGGTTTAAATTAAATATAAGATGTTGTTGTGATTTCACTTTTGTGTTATGTTGGTATGTAAATATTATGTTAAAATTGAGTATAGTTTAGGCCTAAACGGATTTTTATACAAAAAAATCATTTTGTTTCATATAAACCGTTTAAATGATGCTGTTATTAAATAGGTTAGTTACGAATTTGATCTGCGTTAGACCTTTTTATTTTATTTATTAGAAATTTTAATATATTTGATAATAAGTCAAATAACCAAATATATACTTTAAAATAGGGCTCTTTAGATTAATTTTATAATACTTTTTTTTTATATCTTTTCACGCTTTATCCCACACATAGCAGGGTAGGCAGAGAGAACTGCATGAACTGTGGGAACCTAGTGTTAAGACACTCTGTAACCCGCTTTCCACCATTTTAAGGACATTGCGTGTTGAGTGGCGGAACTCGACGTCACGCTGTGCTTAGTTGGCAGAGTTAATAAACCTATATTTTAGTAAAAAATTATCAGTTAAGATAATATAATCTTTGTTTTCTATGCACATAGTCACGGGTTTGAATCACATCCCACACAAACATTTGTATGCTATTTGGATTTATGATCTGGCCTTAGAGATTATGTTATGTGTTTGTATATATACTACGTGATTAAATTTCAAATTAATTTATGCTAGGTATGTATCATGTACACACTTGTACTGGAGGTTCATTTATCTTCTCCAACTTTACTATCGAATCGTGTTTAGGCAGAGGGAATCGCAGGAACCGAGGGAACCTAGTGTTAGACACTTAGTTACCTGCATATATATATATATATATATATATATATATATATATATATATATATATATATATATATATATATATATATATATATATATATATATATATATATATATATATATATATATATATATAATAGTATAATACGAAACTACAATTTTAGTATAGTTAGGCACGACCAAATACAAGAATTACGTATTATATTAGTAAATATTGTACATAATTATGTTTACTATAGAAAAAACAACGCTCATTATTATGAAGATTAAATTGTATGACATTTTGTAACGACCGCAACAATTTGGTAAAGTCAATTAAACAATGAGGACCGTCGTGGCGCAGAGGCGTAAGCGTCTCCCTGTAAACGCGACGGTTTCTGGGTTCGATTCCCACTCGAGGAAGATGGATTTCTCTATTTCCATTTTCTTCGCTCTGGCAACTGGCAAAGCGCGGCGTTGAGTTCCGCCACTCAACACGCAATGCCTCGAAAAAGGCGGAAAGCGGGGACGGAAAAAAGCAGAGACTAAGCAACGGAGTGTCTTAACACTAGGTTCCTATAGTTCATGCAGTTCCCTCTGCCCCTCTGTGAAGCTATAAAAAAAATTAAACAATAGAAATCAATTTATATGTTGTTTCTCAGAAATTTAGGAGAGCAACTGGTGATAATAATTATTTCCCTTTAATTTAAATGATTCACATTGAATTTAGTTAATATATGTATAGTTTCACACTTATATCATGCACAAGGCAAGGTAGGCAGAGTGAACTGCAAGAACTATAGGAACTATAGGAACCTTAGTGTTAAGACACTCGGTTGCTTTGTCCCTGCTTTTCGCGTTTTTTTGAGACATTGCGTATTGAGTTGCGAAAATTTAATTAATGTTATAATGTATTGCAAATATGACTTCGTCTTGATATTAAACAGTTGATGACAGTTCCTGTTTTGCAAGTATGACGAATGTTTTCCTTCTTAATGAATACAACAATAGTCTTTATCTTAAAAGCCGCTGTACAACGCGGTGAGTAAAGATATATCGCGGTGCTTCTGTGAACCGTTTGCTTTTTGTTATCGTTTTGTCAATTGGATAGTCAATTGTTTGTATTTGAATTGTAAGTACGGAAACGAATATATACAAAAATAATTTTGCGCTTTTTTTTACGTAAATCTATCCTCGTGGCATAGTGAGTATGAACTAAGTATTGGACTTAGTGTTATTAATATAGACGTCGTTCTTCACGTTTCGCCAAATTTTTGATTAATTAGATGTTAAGGGGCGAAATTTGTCGCTGCGCTTTGTCTTCCAGAGCGGGAAAATTAATTAAGTAAGTTAAAGTATTTCAATCTGTGACTATCGTGTCTGTAGTCGAACAGTCTCATGGGGCCACCTCAGTTTCAAAACCTACAGCATAAAAATAAAAAGTATGTTTACTTATATAGTTCTATTTGTATTTATGTAATCAACTAATTTGCATGTCTTTATGATAATAAATGTCTTTGCCTCTTTTTATATACTTTATATAAATAATTGCGGCATCAAACATTAGTTCAGTACCTATTTTTATATGTATTAAAAACATCTATTTGTTGACTTTGCCTTAACTAAATATTTACGAAGATTCATTTATATTAATAAAGTGGGGACCTAAAAATATTTCGTTTGAAGATTTCCTTTCGGATATTCCCAATAGTGTACAACTCGCGTGCTACTTGATTATATCTGCTTAAAATATTGAATGAGTGAACGGAATACGCGATGTTTAAGCAGGCAGCCTGCCAAAAAATGAAATATCATTTTTAGTGCAATAGCACTAGCGGAAAGTTAGTTTATTGGGAAACATCCAATTTGTGTGATCGTTTATATTTTGTTTATCTTTTATAAGCAATTCTGTGTATTGAGCGAAATAGTTTAGCAGAAAAAGGTATAATAAAATATTTTAAATTCTACTATATAATAGCCACTAAGTAATCCACGCGATTACTTAGTGGCTCCCTCTAAAGTTTTGTAGGTCTAATATATCGGATGTTGTGTCATTCAATATTTCAATAATTATTAAAGTAATTCATAAAAAATACTTACCGTATATTTATTTTAAATTATTGTTTTTTATTTATTTCCGCATAGTAAATATGTTTGAATGGATATTTTTAATATGTAAATCTATTTATATCGATTAATCCTGCGGCTGTCCCTGCCCTATACCGGTGTACCGGTTGTCTTAGAATTTGTGTTAAGTAATAAATGCACAGTATCACAGACTCCCGTAAACTGTAATCACTGAAATATCAACACTAAGCTCTGTACCTACTACACTAATCTATCATATAGAGAAACTGGGGCAGAATTTCATATTTTTTACGGTGTCCGTAGTTTCAGAAAGTGTTTTTTGTGTTTTTAAATGCAAACTTAATTTTGACTAGTTAATAGTTGTCGAAGGAACTCTTAAAATTGGATGGAATGCGTACTAATTGGCCATCTTCAACTAATTTACATTTTTACATATCTAGGAGTAGTTAAGTCACGTTAGCTTACATTGATATAAATCTTGATAAAAATATTTTAATTGTAATACCATAATTGATGTTTAAATTCTCCTCTAAGTACCATACATTCTTTTAATATGTTTATTTCTTTAAAATATGTTTATCAGAGTTGTTTATTTTATTAAATTAATACTATTTTTTATGCAGATGGGAGCAGGCACGAACGGTCCCGGAGGTCGGCGAGCTCTGGAACTAATTCTAAGTGGTGGTCTCAAGTCCCTAGCAAGGCCTGCAAAGCCTGTCAGACGAGCCGCTTCCCGAGACTCAGTGCTGTCACAGCCACAACCTTTGCTTGAAGGTAAATACTTATTTTTATGCTTGCGGTGTTCCACTTTTTTGTAAATTATAGGATTTTGCGTGTTTTTATTAATAATCAATCAATCTTGCGTTTTATATTCCAAGCTGCTTGAAGTTGTGTTTTACAGAATTAATATTGTATATGAAAATTGATGAATTTTCAGACATTAAGGTAGCAGTTAATGCTGTCTACCAGATAAAAGGCTTTTCTGTTAGATATTTTTATCCGAGACCTATGAAAACAAGATTTGTTGTCTATCTGCCAGGCAAGAAGCTTATTACCTATCTGGAAGTGGTGAAACCGGCCTTACTCTCAATATTGAATATAAAATAGCTTATATATCTAATGGTTAACAATTAGCCAATTAAAATATTGTAATCTCGGCTGTTAAAAACGGCTAACTGTTAGAATATATATTGTGAGTATAAACATTTGCCATAATGACGTAATATATATAAATGACTGATGAATACGCCAACCCTGTCAATGTAATCGGATGTTAACAGCGTTCAATGTTTTATGTCAATCAATATTGACGTTAGGCTTAACTTGCGCTTTATGGTTTAAAAGCTTGTATGGGAACGAACCACGTACTGTGTTACGTCATCAGTTTGGCCTCTCCATCCCGAGCCCTTGGAGAGCCCATAGTAAAATATTATCTTCTTTATTTCTATCACCTGCAGTTAAACCTTCGTTTTGTTTTAGTTGCTTTGTATTTAGTTTTAAGACAATTTCGTCTATACGAGTCAGGTTTAGGACTAGTGCTTTATCAGAAAAGTAATACGTAAATATATTCTAGGCGATAAAATTCTATTTATATAGGCAGACAATATGTCTATGTATAAATGCATAGGTCATTTCGCAAAATTGACTATTTCGTGATATGATCGAGTGCTCATGGACATGAAATGTGATTATTTTAAGATATGCTTAACTATCCAAAGCCTAAATCAAAGTCAAACAATTTTATTGACAATAAGAAGTACAAGCTTCATTTTTTTAACGTCAAATAATTAATTCAATTTACCACTGGGTAGCTAAAGTTAATGCCTCAGTTCTTCTCACCTCTGAGAAGAACCGGCGCAAGAAACTCAGCGGGACTTAATCTGTTTTTTTCTTTGTATTTTTAGTTTTCCAAATATTTACAATTTCACAATTTTTATTATTGACAACTATACTCTTGAATTACACTGGAGCGAGCATTGAATAGATGATGATGTGCTTCGACCAAATGAATGGCAATTTTTAGTTTAACAGTTATAAAATCTTATTTCACTTTTATTTTATCGAATATTAAAATATTTTACATTTACCGACAGAAAGTAAACGAGGAAAGCGTTAAAAGTATAGCACCTTTCAGACTTTCTGGCCTCCTTACAAGTAATCAGTAAATAACATGTAGCTGTGTGTTAGCTACATTTTAAGAAGAACATTAAATTTAAGTTTAAATTTATTAAAGGCATTTTAATATAGTTTATTCGTAATAAAGAAGAAAAAATAAAGAGAAAGTACTTAACGAAAAAAAATGAAGAAAAAGAAAAAATATAGAAGATCAGAGCACGTAAAAGAAAGCGGAATTATTAAACTATCTATTCTGTTAAATAATAATATAGCGTTGGCAATTGTGTTTGCCCAATTAAAGGAGAGAAGGACAATTTAATTGATTACAGGATTATTTGTTTGTAGTGACTTGGTGTAAAATCCATTTACATGAAATTTAAAATAACAAAATGTATACCAACATGTTGATATTTAAAATATTTAAAAACACTTGCAATAAATTTAAACGTAGCGGGATTTGAACCTACGGTATCCGTGTATTGTTAAAGCCTAAGGTGCCAATGTCAGTTGAGACATGTGCTCTTATCGAGCTACATGTAAATTCTACTACGCTGGAAATTATTTATTTTTAATAGCATCAGTGGGTATTTAGGGAGTGATAAATGATGATAAGAGCATAAGTATCATTTAAAAATATTTTTCCATGCTAAGGAAAAAAAAATTAGAAAATCTTGACATATTTTAGCTACATTTTCCTCCATTTGGTCTTATTTGTGTTTTCATCGAGTATTTATAAAATTGAGTATATATATATATATATATATATATATATATATATATATATATATATATATATATATAATATATATATATATATATATATATATATATATATATATATATATATATATATATATATATATATATATATATATATATATATATATATATATATATATATATATATATATATATATATATATATATATATATATATATATATATATATATATATATATATATATATATATATATACGTGTTGAATTCCGGAACTCAACGCAGCGCTTTGCCTGACTATATGTACATAATATGAAAATGGCGATTATATATACATAATATGAAATATATTGACGAAATGTTCGTTGTTTCTTCGTATCAATCGATAAACATCTATTTATATTTTGCAAATGCCATCTATTCTTGAATATTTTCTTATATATTCCAATGGAAATCAATTTGTAACCAACTATGATTCTACGTGACCTTAGATTAGTAAAGGTAAATAGGGATTAAATGAACTTTGGTCTCATTAAGATGTGGAGCTCGCTGATAAAGACATATTTGTTATAATATTAACGTAGTAATACAAATATTTGAAAATAATTAACGTATACATTCCAATAGATATTTACGTATATTGTTATTTTTGAAGAAAGAAAAGCGTGAAAATAAATAAATAAATAAATATATATATATATATATATATATATATATATATATATATATATATATATATATATATATATATATATATATATATATATATATATATATATATATATATATATATATATATATATATATATATATATATATATATATATATATATATATATATATATATATATATATATATATATATATATATATATATATATATATATATATATATATATATAAAAGCTTTTCAATAACAATCTTCAAGTATACAATATGGAAGCAATATCATAATCCTAACGATGAATGCTATTGAGCGTACTTAACTTAATACAAAAAACCAGTCCGTGCATTAAAACTTCAAAACAATAAAATATGACCTCTCGCAGCTTTCTCTCTGTGTTTTACTTTCGAAAATTTACTTACATTTGCATATTGGATAATCCTTTAAATTTATGCACGTGTTAATATTAATATTTTTACTGTTTTTTTTATTCTGTTAATGTTATACTAAATAGTTTTAAAGAATCTTTTCACTGAGTTATATTTTTAGTGACTTAAGTGACATTGTGCAAAGGGTCAATGAACTGTTAGAGAAGAAATATTATTTAACCACGAGTGCTATACGGCGTTAAGTTCTTCCGTTCGTCTTTGTTCTTTCTTCCAACCGACACGGAATGTCTGGAATTCAGACAGCTAAACGAAGAATAAATTATTTTGACACTAGGTAATTTTCATACTCTGCTATTAGCAGAACCTCAAAGGAAATTTCAAAAGGAGCACATTATTTATATTTTAAGCACTTATTGCAAATAAATGTTATAATAGAGCATTGTGAATTTGGGTACAATTTCGATAAATAATGTATGAAGGTTTATTAATGTATGTTAATTTTCCTTTTGGTAAAAAGTTCAGAGTTCAGACTATAAAGATGAATATAATAATAATTAAAATTACCATATGATATGTAAAAAATATCGCATTGACAAGTCTATCATATGAATACTTTTAATTCGATAATATAAAACTTTTATAGCGAAAATAAAATTATTTCTGATGCCAATCTTAATCAACGACTATCTCCCATTGGTTGCTTTATAAAAATTGAGAGCTGAGTTGTTACTGACTATGCATTTAACTGAAGTTTCCAAAAAAAACTTTGTTGACTAAAAGACACTTGAATATATCGATAATATTCTCTTTATTAAAAACGTATTGCAATCAAAATAAAACTATCTTTATCCCGCAGGTCTCAGAAAGTGTTCAACGGTCCTCGCCCTAACCGACAGGGAGAAAGCCCCCGAACCGATCAGAGCTCACAACCGACTGCGTGCGCCTTCCGTCTGCTCCCGATGTTCCTCGCTTCTGTCCCTCGCTGGTGCTGGATCTAGGTATAAGTAGTTCTTTTTTTATATTAGTTATAAACTCGTTCTCGTTTCTTTGTGGAAACTACAGAATCCGATCGTAATGACATCTTGTACTGCAGTTTTCATCATTTATTATCGTTTTATACTAAAAATAATTTTAGAATTTATGATTCTGTTTTATTCGAAGTTTTATTTCGAAGAGACTTTCAATTGTTTTTTTAGCTTCACGCTTTCAGCTTCACCCGCATATAGCGGGGTAAACAGAAGGAATCGTAGAAACCTAGTGTTAAAACACTACATTCTCTGTTATCCGTCTTTCGAAGTATTGCGTATTGAGTTTGCCTAATTGCCTGTGCGAAGTAAATGGAAAAAAAATTGGAATAAATAATCCATCTTCTCGGAGTGGGAATCGAACCCACGAATCGTCGCGTTAACAGACATTGGGCCTCTGTATGTATTATTTTTCCGTTTATTTCTTATAATAATGTCTACGTTATTAAGTAATATTACATTACATTGTCATGAATTTTATCATCTCAACTATGTCACTATGATTTCGACTCATTTTTATTTAAAAAAATCACTATATATTAGGTAAGTTCCGTTAGTATTTATTTATATAGATATACGCTTAAATTAAAGAGATGTGCACAAATAATTAATGGGCAAATAGAATCTTATTGTTTACCTATTTATTTATTAAGTGACTAAGCTTATTTGCATATATTTTACTGAAAGACTTTATTACACTATTGTTAGGAGGCCAGCGTTGACATGTAACTGAAAATTATGAATAATTTAAAAGGCAAGTTGTTTGACTCTTGCTTTCACGAATGTTCTTGGAAACAAAACCGAGGACAGTTGTTTAGATGTATGTATTTTTATTGCAAAAGTTACGGGTAGGCTATAAAACTTCTATGTAAATCTAAGTATTATTTTTTTGGACCGTATTTTAAATACATGGTGTTTTTAATTTAATTGGTAAAACTATTGTTTACTTGTGTGTTTGTCCACATGGTCACGTGATGTGTACCTGATTTAACTCTAACCGCGTGCATAGGAGGTTACATAGTTTTTTTTTCTTTTAATTATGAAGGTCTTTAAGATTATGCCAGACCCAGACCTACCTTCTATAATAAATGGATCTGCAAGAATGCTATGAAATTTACATCGAAATGATTAACATAATGTAATATAGCCTATATACTATAATATAGCGATACAGTCGATCATATATACATACGTATCTAAAAATTATTTAGAATATTACCATGAGGACCGTCGTGGCGCAGAGGCGCAGCGTGTGCATGTTTCTGGTTTCTGGGTTTCTGGGTTCTGGGTTCGATCCCCAGTCGGAGAAGGTGAACTTTTGTATTTCCATTTTCTTCGCTCTGGCAAACTAGGCAAAGCGCGGCGTTGAGTTCCGCCACTCAACACGCAATGCCTCGAAAAAGGCGGAAAGCGGGGACGGAGAAAGGAGGAACTAAGCAACGGAGTGTCTTAACACTAGGTTCCCACGGTCCCTGCAGTTCCCTCTGCCTACCCTGCCATATGCGGGATAAAGCGTGAAGCTAAAAAAAAAATATTACCATCTTAATACTGCCCGAGAGCCTTTCTCAACAAATGGAATACTATATAATACAAAATAACTTTTTTATTACATTCATTTAAAAACATTAATAAGATTTATTATAAATTGGAAGTATGAACGAAGAGTTGCTTTATGTCAATATCCTCATTAACATTATATTTTATGTTTTGGTGGCTTCAAACAATACCTAATAATATTTAATTTTTATTTTTATATCACTATGCTATGTTATCACAACATATTTTTCGTATGTTTCAATTCTCTGCATCACTTGACACGTGGAGCTTTCTGTAGCTTTAGTTGTTCCACACGCGGCTTAAAAAGCGTACACAATGATAAGTGTTTCGAGGATTCTGGTTTTTCTCTTACGTTGGTTTGAATTACTTGTAAATTTTTTTGTATAGTTATTAGTATTTATTTTTGTATACCTATAAATTGTAATATTCAATTTTATTAACATATACAATAATAGCGCTCAAAGCTATAATTGAAAGTGTAAATTAGTTTGAATTATTATGAACAACGCAACGTGAATTATTTGGAAAGATGAATTATTTTTGTTCCTCCTCCCCTGTAAAGACATAACGCGATGTTAGAGTTTTTATTAAACATTAATTTATTACACTATACTCTTGGCAGGAATAATAATTAAATAATATATTTAAATAAAACAATTTAAACGGATTATTAAATGAAGACTACTGCATTGGTTAAAACGACGGGTATCAAAAATAATAATAATATATGCGAATAATCTGTTTAAATTGTTTTATTTAAAATGTATAAAAAATGCAAAAATCATTGATGAATATTATTATATTCTCTTCATATCAACGTCTCTATTCCGCTTATTTTACGACAAGACAACGCACTAAACGTTTAAAACACGCACCCGTTCCTGGTACGGACAGATTAAATAACCGGAATCATTGATATTTCGTTTTAATGGGCTATTTTTGTCATAAATTTATTTTATTTATATACTCTATATATAAATTTATTCATAATAGGGTAATTTAATAATATTACGTATGTTTTGACGTTAGAATTTTAAAAAAATAATTTAAAAAATTTAACTGGTTTTATTATTTTTTTTATATGGCAATGTAGGGACAAAGAAAGTGGTGAAGTCTCTTTTCTCTAATTTTTATGTTTAATTTTATATACAATATCTATATGGAATATACACATTGTATATAGTGGTTTTTGAAGCATCAATTATCATTTTCTATCGACGTTAAAGTGATGCCTAATTTGCATAATAAAACTATGCAATGCTGTTTCATTGACTTAAGAAAAAGACGGGTTGTACTAATTTTCTTTAGATTACGGTGACGTATCGAAGTTTTATTGGTAGAAAGCTCTTCAAATAGAACCGGTTGCACAGAGTATACAAAATGTGTATAAACAGATGAATCTGTACTTCTACATTATTATTATAATGCTGCTATGAGTTTGTTTGGTTAAGTTCTAATCTCAGTAACTACTTTTTCGAACTGGAATGTTTTTTACGTTAAATAGTTCATTCATTGAAGGGAATTTTGAAATATTCTACGTGTACAAAAAGTTGTTCGGGTTAAAGTGTGAAGCTAAAAACTATTCTTGAATAAAACTTGCAGTCCCTTTGATATATTAAAATTATAAAATTTTAAATTATTTTTAATATAAAACGATATTATATAATATAAACTTCGATACAAGATGTCATTATGTTTATTATTTAATTTGTAACTACTATAGTGATGTAGATGTGAAGTATCTAATAGTACAAGTCTACCAGCGTGGATTTGACCCTCGTTCATACGATTAGCATCTTGTTTAAATTGTTTTCATTTTTAGCAGAGGTCGAAGACTCTCTGCCCACTTCACTAAAAAAAGAAAGAATATAAGTAAATTTAATGCTTTCAGTTTATTAATTAACAAAATACATACAACGTTTTAACTTATGTTTTCTCACGTGGTATATTAGAATTAACCAATACGTGCGTTATATTTTTTTATTCTAAGTCTAAAAATACCTATAAGTACAGTGGCGAACTAGAACGTTTAGATATTACGACACAAGACCATCGTAGTATAGCAGCACGCTTTGTGGGTTCGATTCCCAACCGGAGAAGTGGTTAATAGTTGAAAAGTGAGAAACAGAGAATATTAGGTTATATACAAAATCTATTTATTTTATATATTTTTCACGTAATTTTATTTTGTATTATGCATATATAAGTTGGTGGTTATTATACTATGCCAACTCGAAAACAAAGTGAATGCTACGTTCAAACTTCAAACGTATTATGACAATCCTAACCATTTTACAAGGTCAAGGATATGATAGCCGTTGCTTCTGTGTTCTATAGAGTTAGGTAATAAATATAAATAAAATTTAATATAAGTTTATATTAATTTTTTTAAGGTATGTAGATACTTACTATGATATTATATAAGTATAAGCAAATGTAATAATTATATATAACAATTGTACCCTCGAACACGGGATTAAACTTACAACTATCGTGTTTAGAGACACAGAATTATTGCACCATGACGGTCTCGTATATTTAGGTACATTATACATATGTACGTACTAAATGCAAAAATACTATATTACAGTACATTGAAGCCCGTCACCTAAAATGCAATACGTAGTGTCTCATCGTTAGCTTCTCTACATTTACCTTGTACAAATTTTAGATAGCGTAATATTTTCAAAAGAGAAGTGTTCAAAAGGTTCTATGTATATTATTGCACATTAAAATGTACAATATAGACTGGTTATATACCTTATCATTAAATGGTGATGTTGATGTCTTTAGATTTAAATTAATTTTGTAAGATCTTCTATGCATACAACAATGGTATAAAAACCTGTTACTTAATATTAAATTATAAGTAGGAACTTAAGTGTTTGATTTATTCAGAATCTCCTATCTACTCATAAAAATTTAGAAAGAAGAAATTCTTATATGTCATATATTTTATTACACACACACACACACACACACATATACCTACAAATACATATACATATACATATACATATACATATACATATACATATACATATACATATACATATACATATACATATACATATACATATACATATACATATACATATACATATACATATACATATACATATACATATACATATACATATACATATACATATACATATACATATACATATACATATACATATACATATACATATACATATACATATACATATACATATACATATAAAAACACACACATATACATGTACATATATATGTTTATTTAAATGACATTATAAAAAGTATTTATTATAATTTTGTTTCGTTGATAGAGCTCTAATAAATTAACTGTCGACCTTTAACGAACAATTGTACTCGCATTATTAAATGTTTTAAAGCGCTTCTGCTTTCTTTTCATATTTAATCACATATCGACTGCATATCGATTGCAGTCTATTATTACTCTGGAAATGCCGTGCTTATGATGCACGCATTCTTTGTTAAATATTATTTATTACGAATGTGTTATGTTGCGAAGCCTATGTTAATAGGTTTACACTTTTTTTGTTACGACTATGCGTGTTGAGTGGCGGAGCTCACTTGTCCTCTGTATATGACAATGATTTTAATATCGTTACTTAACAACGTATGGCTTAGTGGTTAGAGCGCTTGGACTCTTTTCAAAAAGCGCAGGTTCATATCCCGCTGCTTTCTTTTTATACACTTTCTTAATATTTTTTTTTTCGATCCTCATTGTGGATTAACATTTAACAACACCATTCATTAAAAATCAGTAAATTTAAACAAAATCCTCTGCTTTAATAGTCTAGCTCTTTTCTATTGTACCACGATTGCCTCTATTGTGTATATGAAGTCAATATCTAACTGTTCAGCTTATCTATGAAGACTGTATTGGTCATAGTGTGACGTTATCTACTTTTATCGTACAAACTCTTTCGTGTGATCTCCATACAACGTGACATTGGTGAAGTTATCTCGACTCATTTGATACGCTCGTAACACTAATAATCGCCGTATAATCAAAGAACTTTATTTATATTAGATTTAATTATGACTTAGATTTTTTTAGCTTCACGCTTTATCCCGCACATGGCAGGGTATGCAGAGGGAACTACAGAAACAATAGGGACCTAGTGTTAAGACACTCCGTTGTTTGTCCCTGCTTTCGCCATCTCCGCTTTTCGTCTTTTTCGAGGCATTGCGTGTTGGAGCTCAACGCCGCGCTTTGCCTCGTTACCAGAGCGAAACAAATGGAAATAGAAAAATCCATCTTCCCTGAGTGGGAATCGAACCTACAAACCGTCGCGTTTATAAGTAGACGGAGGCGTGGGCCTCTGCGGCACAACGGTCCTCAACGCCACGACGGTTGATTAGATTAGAATAGATTTTTATATCTGGTTATTTTTTTTTAAATTATATATATTTTTTGTAGGTACTCCTTAGATGGAGCCGGTGGAGGTTTCGTACCAGCTGCACCAATCAATTGCAAACTTTGCCTTGAAGACGCAACACCTGACAAGATCACACTTATATCTGGATGTGGGTGCTCTTTTTGCACAAGGGTATGTGATTTTTGATATTTTACATACTACACACACACACTCATCTTCACGCTCTATCCCTAGCGGGGTAGTCAGAGAGAACGGAGAGTCCCTGCATATCTCTTTATACCTCTTTCGCCACTGTCTTTAACCTCTTCATACATGCTCACCGGGGTCCTCATGCTTTTTACGTGAACTTCCTCCAGTATCTTCGATACTGTGTTTTCGAAGGTCGACCGAGGTGTTCCCTTACGTTTCTTGCCACTATATTTTGTATATTACAGACTTTATTAAATGTCCTGAAAACATTTTTTTCAGCTTCACGCTTTATCCCGCATATTGCAGGGTAGGCAGAGGGAACTGCAGGTACCACATGAACCTAGTGTTAATACACTAAACATTTTTATTTTTAATAATAAAATTATAAACATTTTTTAATGTTTTTTTGCATAATTTTGATAATTTTCTAGTTAATAGTGGAAGTGCAAGAAATATAGTTTATTTTAATGCATTTATGATCGTTTAGACTAACGGCAGTATGAGCAACATTACAAAGTCACATTGCACTATACGTTTGTACGTAATAAAACTACATTGTAATGCCTATATTGACCTAAGTTTAATTAGTTACAGTATATATTACAAGACTATATACACGAAGTTGCTAATTAGCATTTAACAAATTATAATTAATAGTATAATTAATTATAAATATTGAAAGTATTAATACAGGACCGTCCTGGTGCAGAGGCGTAAGCGTCTGCCTGTAAACGCGACGGCTTGCGGATTCGATTCCCACTCGGGGAAGATAGATTTTTCTATTTCCATTTTCTTCGCTCTGAAAACTAGGCAAAGCGTGGTGTTGAGTTCCGCCACTCAATACGCAATGCCTCGAAAAGGCGGAAAGCGGGGACGGAGAAAGCAGGGACTATATGCAACGGAGTGTCTTAACACTAGGTTTCTCCAGTTCCCTCCGCCTACCCTGCGATATGCGGGATAAAGCGTTAAGCTAAAAAAACAATATTAATATATTGCTAGAAACCAGAAGTGGTTATTTAATTTTATATAATAATATGTAAACACACTTAGACAACATGTTTCGAACGTATTCGGACTGTAATGGGTGACAGAGTTCTGTGTAATTGCATTTAATGACACAAATCACTTAATTACTATATTTCAATACCCTCCAAATACAAGCCTATATACTTCAACTGTGATCGACATAATTTCATCCTTTTTATAGTCTGTATCATCTAAGAGTACCTTCTTTTAAAAAATTTTAGCTTTTTATTAATTATTAACTTTGCATTTAACGTTCAAAAGGATATTAACTTTAAGTGATAATGTTTTACAAATATAAGCTTAATATAGGTATATGCCTTAACATCGTGAAATAGATATATTTTTGTAGTTTGAAAATAATCAATGCTTTAAGTTTGACAACATATAAAACAAACGCGACAACACTGAGAGTGATATATATATATATATATATATATATATATATATATATATATATATATATATATATATATATATATATATATATATATATATATATATATATATATATATATATATATATATAAAATGCTAATCAATAATAATATAACACGGTAATATGTAGGATCAGTTCGGTACCGGCTCCGGTCAGCGACCCGCCGGGAATAGATAGAATATTAACCTAGAACTTGAGAACTCGGCCGCGATATTCGGTCTAGATTTGTAATGGATTTTTTCCAGTTTCTTTCTAGAATTCATGTACATACATATGTATGAAGTTAACTTGTATATATTTTTTATGCTCCTATCACTTTTGTTGTAATATATTTTTAAAATTTCATTTCGTGATCTTTGTCATTAAGGTATTGTCCCCAAATATGGTTTAATATTATTTGTAAAGACGGCAACATTTCAGACTGAAAGCTTTACTTGTAGATTTAATTTACGTAAGTATGTCTTATAGAAAATTATTATATAAAAATACTATAAATATGTTTTACAAAACGTCTCTATGGAAGTAATAAGTTTAAAAGTAAGTCATTTTTTTGAGTAAAATACATATATAAACTTTATTTTGTGTGTTTTTGTATTAAAAATATATGTTCCTGTCAGTAATAAATAACGTGCCAGTCACATTGGGCACATGTTTAAATTCGATGAATAAAATATTCAATACATCACCAAACTGACGCAAGTAAACAAATGTATTATCAATTTAATCAAATACGTCGTTTTACGTGTGTGTATTTATCCTATAAATCAAATTGTTTGTACGGTATTGCTATGTATAAATAAAGGGAAAGATTTGCGCCTAAAATCCACTTTAGTAAGTATGTACATATTTTGTTATTAAACGCGGGTGTGCCTGTCGTCGAATATGACAACTCGGTTTATAAAAAGGTTAGAAATAGTAAAACAATGATTAACCGTTGAATGATGTAAACAAAACGAAGAACGAAAGGTTATATATATATGCATGTATCTATATATAAAGGTTATATATATATGCATGGTTATATATATATATATGTCTGTATGTATATAAAAGTAAAGATGTAATTTTTGTTTTATAAAATTACTATTTTAAATATCGACCTTATTGCAGGCTTCATCCGCTTGGTCGATGTTCTCGGATTTAGTCTTGTACAATATATAAAGTATACTATACATTTCATATAGTTTGTTATCTATAAAATGATGTGTTATTGACAATATTATATTGGTGACTGCTTTTGAATCGATTAATCTGTTCTTGTGTCTCAGGAACAAATCAACGAACACTAACCTACAGAGTAACGGAAAATTCCTATGACATCTATAAATTCCGCTAGTAATATTGTTTAAATATATATCTCAGGTTACATTTTTATTATATGTGTTTATAATAATTATGTTGCGGATTTTTGGATATATATATAACCTGTTATATAATAAAATAGTAAAAACTAGTTTGCACGCGCACTATTTTGGAACAACTACAGGTAAATAAAATGTGGAATGAAAAACGATATTTTTCTTTGAGTATCGTTGTTAGATCTGATATCGGAAACCTTTTGTAGGAAATAAAAAGGTAAATAATAGACTGTTGTGAGTAGAGTGCGTTGAATTCTACACGCAATGTCTAGAAAAGTGGAAAGTGGAGAGCGGAGTGTCTTAACATTCGATTCCATGAGCCTAAGATTGCCTCTGCCTAGTAATCCGTACATAAAAGGGTAGGCAGAGGGAGGGAGGAATCTTAGGGAACAGTGAAAAACTAAAAAAGTTGTTTACGTAAACAACGTGACTTGCCGGAATCGAGTTCAAATAAAGTTTGATTTAAGTAAATGTTAATATTCCGTAACCTCGAAAACGATACAAATATTTTAACTAGCTTATCACATATTTTTTGCTTGTTAGCACATTTTTTTGTTAGCTCGATTTTTCATATAACTTTATGATTGAATTTGAATTTATTAAATTATATATAAGCACCTAATTAGTTTGTGTTGACGTTATAATAAATTAAATAATAAAATAATTATTATACATATTTTTAAGAAGCAGGAAAACGAATATTTTGTATACATATATGTATCTAATTTTTTTTATTATGTCACATTATTATTCGTAAAATTTAAAATGTCACTCAACTCATCATGATTTGTTTGCATTTTTATACTATAACACAATGATGTTAAATCTATATTATAGGACCGTCGTTTCACAGAGGTGTGCCTGTAACGCGACGGTTACTGGATTCGATTCCCACTCTGACAAGATGATATTTTCTATTTCCATTTTCTTCGCTCAGGCAACTAAGCAAAGCGCGGCGTTGTGTTCCGTTCCACTCAACATGCAATACTTCGAAAAAGCGGAAAGCGGGGGCGGTGAGAACATGGCCTAAGCAACGGAGTGTCTTAACACTAAGTTCCTGTAGTTCCTTCTGCCTACCATGCCATATGCAGGATAAAGCGTGAAGCTATATTATATACCTCATGGTTAGCTTATTAGTTCTATAAATAATGATGTTTTTCCAACCATGTTTCTCGAAGCATCCAAACAAGCCAGCGACGCGTAATCTTGTTAATACTCCACTTAAAAGTAATATTCATAATGATTTACTTAATTATTGACAGATTGACGTTTGTTTTGTGTCGAGTTTCGCAGTGGAATTGTGTACGACATACATCGGTCATACATCGGTCATCGGTTAGATGAAATTATTTATGGAAAAGAATTATTTTGCTGCGGCGTTGAGTTAGAACTTTTGTCACAAGTTTATTTTTGTCGTTATATGAATTTGAACAGTTTTTCTTTGTATGTAAATCTTTATTGCCATTTATTTATTATAATAATTTTCTATATTCTCATATTTGTTTGCATTGGACAGCTGTAATATGTTAAGCTGTTATTTTTAAAAAAAACGTATAAATTATTGCACTATGTAAATCTTTTCTCGAATTTAAAGTGGGAATGTCAAGTGTGTACACTGCTATTATGTTGTATATTTTTCTTGATTAATTTACCATCTTGTCGGAGTGGTTGCGAATTTGAATTCCTATGAAATTATAAGCCAAAGCGCGGCGTTGAGTTCTGTCTTCTGTGTTCTCGATAAGTTGTCAGTCATTTGTGAAAGTCTAAATCAGAAGTCCTTTTTTCTTTTAAACTACACAAAATGGATAAATTTTCTGAAAATTTTAAAATATATTTCATAGAGTGACGATGTATTTGCAATTTCAAACAAAATGAGCATTAAATAATTTCTTTCGTGTTTTTTGCTCTCTGTACGATTAACTCTTACAGCCTTATTCATAAAAAGTTATAGCACGCCTAAAGACTCGATTTAGTACAGTTGTCAAAAAACGTTATTCATAACAGCATTTTAGTGCCAATCAGTTCTATAAACCTATCATAAAGTTATAGAACCGAGAACCCTACTATAAGAGTGTTTTAACGTCCAAAGATGGTCGATTCATATAACAGCTGATTATAGCTCATACTAATATGAGCATTGATATGACGTCGTCGAGTCGCTTGTCATCAAGAGTGTCAATTTCAGTTTCGTAAACAAAACAATATAACAATTCACATTTTGTTCGATATTTATTAACTATATTTTGCACGCTCGAAACGCCATAATTAAAGAGAAGAAGAAGAACTATATTTAGTTATTAACAAGTTTATTAATAATAAATTCTACATAAGAAAGGTGCACAGAACATAGGTAATACTTGTCCACGTCTAAACAATTTTCAATTCTTTGTCGTTTTACTTCTTTTGACTTATTTTTTTAAAAATTAAGTAAGTTTATAAACTAAAATAAAATAAACATTCATGTTTTTGTGATAACAACGACGTAAATGAAGCCGGTAAATGTCAAGCCAGATCCAACAATATATTTTTGTACGTAATATTATCTGTGGTCATACTATGTCAATGCGTTTGTCACTTATCATCTGTGGATTTACTGGTATTTTCGGCAACAAGTCGACCGACTTCAGTATAGTGGCAACATTGTGAACGTTTAAATCAAATTAGTGACACTTTACTATAACTAAAGGCTTAGAGAGCGTTTATGAATACAAACATTTATCGAACGTTCTATAAGCCTAAAGTGCGTGTTAACTAAAGTATACTTAAAACGTTCTATAAGACTTTTTTATGAATAAGGCCGTTAATATGTAAATATCTGGTTCTCTTGATAAAGGCTGTGATTTCGTAACTCATTAGTGCTCTTTCGAGAAATTTTTAAAATTGTCATACCAATATTGCCTATGTTTTGCTTTTTTGTTATGCTATTTATTTTTTTTTATGCTATTTAAGAAAGTGTTTTTTATGGTTTGGTTAAGTAAAGGATAACAAAAAGTATACACTGTTATTACATAAAAATAATAATTCGTACATACCAATGTACTTACAATTATTTTTTTAACCATTTTTTACCTTAACCGTTTTACTTTTATGGAATATGCAATGAGAAACTATCGTCAAAATACTTTGTTCTCCAAGTTTTCTCAATATTTCAAGATATAAGAGTATATGTTAATTGGCAACTACAACCATTGGGATTACAGTCATAGCTGTTTCACTGCGTCATGACGGTTTCTTTTATGTAAAACATTTTTAATACAAAATCAATCTTAGCAATAGCTAACTGTTGAGTGTACAGTGTGTTTAAATTATAGTGTCATTTGCATCACATAAACGTTTCCAAATCTATTTTTAATTGTTCCAAGAAACTATAACGTCTTTTCATTGTTTATGTCATTTTCTTCGTTTCACACGATATATAATTTTATATTACTAAGAAATTAACCTTTTTATTTTGAACAATTTTCTATATATAAATATATATATATATATATATATATATATATATATATATATATATATATATATATATATATATATATATATATATATATATATATATATATATATATATATATATATATATATATATATATATATATATATATATATATATATATATATATATATATATATATATATATATATATAAAAAATTAACCCGTTGTGGAGCAATGGCACAGCGTTTGACTAATAATAAAACGATGTATCTGGGTTCGATTATACTGCGAGCGGATGAAATATTTCCGTTTCCATGACCATGAACTTACCACGAATAAGTAAGTACATAATGATTTAAAACCTCGGGCGTTAAAAGACGATCGAACTGCCTTGACACTTAAGTTGTTAAGAAAAATTGCTTGAAAAAAGTGTATTTAGATATAAATGTTTAATATTTTTTTTATTTTAGAATCTATAAAAAATCTCCTTAATTTCAATAATTACCAACAAAATACGGCTTATTCTTAGACTTGTAATTAAAATATTTAACTTTTAAGTAACAGATAAAAACTCAATTGGCTCAAACCGTACAAGATTGATCTTTGCCATTTATATACTCATAATATAACTTAATAACATGTATACTTCAATTTATGTATATATTGTAATGGGTAAACGGCCTTACTTTTTTTTAACATACGCTTAGATACTGATATAGTTTTATGATCTTAAATTATATACGAAACTGTTATATTGTATCTTGATGTAAGGAGTCAATCGTAGGCAGGATTATCTATACGAGTATTGATATGTGCCACTTTGTAAGCTGTTGTTGCTAAGTATATCGATATGTATGCTTACTAGTAACTGAGCTTGACAGAATATATGTATATTCTGTCAAGCTCAGTTAGAATTTTTCTTGCTGCATTACAATTTACGAGTAATTTCATTTACTTTGGTAAAGAAATACTGGTGAAACTAATCCCTGGTTTGGAACCTGCAAACTATTGTACCTCTTTCATAAGGTAACCACAAGTATCGCTTGTCGTGGTATAAGCGACGGTGCTAAACCGTTTTTCTATATATTACATACGTATAAATATATATATATATATATATATATATATATATATATATATATATATATATATATATATATATATATATATATATATATATATATATATATATATATATATATATATATATATATACATATTTTAAATTATAATATATATATATATATATATATATATATATATATATATATATATATATATATATATATATATATATATATATATATATATATATATATATATATATATATATATATATATATATATATATATATATATATATATATATATTATAATTTTAAAATAATATTTAAAGCTATTTTAAAATGTTACAAACTACGTAGATGTTTGAAAGAAATAAACTTTGCATTTAACATGACAAGTTATAAAATTTATATTGCTGACTTCTTAGCTGCGTAAACTTACAAAGTGTATAAATATTACTATGAAAAATAAATAAAATGTAGTGACTCTTAGGTGCTCGTTTTTATGCGATATCTACAAATAAAATATTTCATGCAATAAAACATTTTATTGTGTAAAAGCCATTATGGTGTAGTGGAAAAGCGCACAGTTTCCAAGAGACGCGGGTTCAAATCCCGCTATGTTCATATTTTAGTTTTCTTTCGAAGTTTCTATGTTTCTATGTTGCTATATGAGAGGGTTATACTGGAAGAATACTTACATTCTACTACATCCGAATCTATTAAGATGTTATGGCAAGAATGTCACGGTGCAAACCGGACTCCTATGTAACCGGAGTCGATCGACTGTGTCGTGCCAGTCAACTATATCTAAAGGTCGAGTCGGTACACTCCATTTTCAGAAAATATAGTGGAAATATGAAAAAAAAGTGATTATAGTCGCTGATACTTTTCATGTTAATAGGTTTTATAAGAAAAACAAATTAATTTTACGTACAACTTCTTACTATTCAGTCGCAATAACAAAATGTCACTGATACTTGAACTATATATAACATAAATCTGTATGTAAATTTAAATCATTACTTTGGAAAACAAGGAGTTATAACTAGATAATGTTAAGTTGAGGAAGACGCAGGTGGGTTGTTACATATTATTATATTATTATTATTATTATTTATAGAGATTGTTCTCTTTCTCAGCCTTATTTAAGAGGCTGGTTTTAATGTCCTTCACGGGTATCAACCAAGTGAAAAACATATTATATTATTGAGTATATATATTAAGTATTTATTTTTTACAGGTCTATTTAATTGTTGTCTATTGGTAATAGTAGTAATGGTGGAGGGAGCTCATTGTCATCTATCTGCAAAAATTTTCTCACTATACGGCAAGTGTTGAGGATTGCTGCTTTCTGTAGTTTAATATATACAGTGTCTTTAATATTTAATAATTGTAAACTGTGATGAAGGTGCTTTGGTATAACTCCAGTGGTGGATAGAACAATCGGTACTATGTAAACTTTATTTTGTTTCCAAATCTTAGTTATTTCGTCTTTGAGGTCAGCGTATTTGTGTATTTTTTCAGTTATTGTTTTTGTTAGGTTGTGGGTGTTAGGGACGGCGATATCAATCAAGTAAGTGATTTTATTTATTTTATCTTGCAAAGTAATGTCAGGTCTATTAAAATGAATGGTTCTGTCTGTAAGAATTGCGCGATCGTAGTACATCTTGTGGGTTCCATTTTCTAAAATAGTGATAGGGGAATATTTATAGTATGAAGTATGTGTGTCTGTTATGAGATTGTATTGAATAGCGAGTGTCTGGTGAACGATGTTAGCAACTTGATTATGTCGATGAGAGTAATCAGATTGTGTGAGGTGAGGGCAAGCTCCAATAATATGCTGTATTGTCTCTGAATGAATGTGGCATTTTCTGCATTTGTCGTCTTTGAGGGTAGGGTCTTTGATAATGAATTTTCTATAATTTCTGGTGTTAATAATTTGGTCCTGAATAGCTATTATGAAACCTTCGGTCTCTGGGAAAAGGGTGCCTATTTTTAGCCACTTATTTGAGGCTTCTTTGTCTATGAACGGTTGCTGGAGGTCATTGTAATGGCGTCCGTGGAGGACTTTTTTCTGCCATGCTTCATTTAGGCTTGCTTCTTGCTCACTGTGGGTTGAAATTTTCTCTGTAGAAGTTTGGTGTAGATTAAGCGGTGTGTAATTAGTATCATATTTTACTATAGCTTTATGGATGTTAGTTGTAAGAGCTTTCTGTTTGAAAAACTTTTGTAATGAATGTACTTGCATTTTCCAAAGGTTAGTAATATATATGAGACCCCTTCCCCCATTATCTCTTTTGACAGTGAGTCTTTCTATTGCCGATTTTGGATAGTGATGATTATGTTTAGTGAGAGTTGTGCGTGTAGTTCTTTCTATGGAATTTATATTGCTGACACTCCATTTAATGACACCAAACGAATATGTAAGCACTGGGATTGCATATGTGTTGATCGCTTTTATTAAGTGTTTTCCTGTTAATCTGCTTCTACAAATGTTATTTAGTCTCCTTTTATACTCAGATGTAAGTTTAGCTTTAATATGTTTATGATCTATGCCCTTTATTTGTTCATATCCCAGATATTTGTACATTTCATTTGGTTCCATCGCCTTGATAATTTGATCCCCACTATCAGAGTCTGTGATTAAACGATCACCAGCGCGTAGTTTGCCCTTTATAATGTGAAGTGTCCTGCATTTATCTAACCCAAACTGCATGTTAATATCTTTACTAAATTCCGTTGTAACTTTTATTAATTTATCCATTTCTTTGTCAGTTTTTGCATATAATTTTATGTCATCCATGTATAGTAAATGTGAGATTCTAGTTTGTGTGCTGTCATGTTTCAATTGGAATCCTGCGCGCTGATTATTGAGTAATTGAGACAATGGGTTCAGAGCTAGACAGAACCACAGAGGGCTTAAGGAGTCTCCCTGATATATACCTTTACGTATTAATATTTCTCTGCTTGTAACGGAATTATGGTAATTATTAAAATGTAATGTAGTTTTCCAGAAGGGCATCAATAATTTAAGAAAGTTTATTACGTCGCTATTAATTTTGTAGATTTCTAAAATGTTTGTAAGCCATGAGTGTGGGACGCTGTCAAATGCTTTTTTATAATCTATGAATGTATAGTGGAGGTTACGTTTTTTAATGGTGGAATGTTTATGTATAACTGAATCGATTATAAGCTGCTCCTTACACCCCATGTGGCCCCTTCTACACCCTTTTTGTTCTTCAGCAATTATATTGTGTGTTTCTATGTGTGATCGAATTTTATGTGAAATAACTGATGTCAAAATTTTATAAATAGTAGGCAAGCAAGTGATTGGTCTGTATTGTGATGGTTGTGATGAGTGTTGATTTTTAGGTAACATAAATGTGAGGCCCTTAGTTAAAAACTCCGGTGGGGGCTGTTGTTGCAAAACTAGTTCTGTGAAGTTTTTGGCTAAGAGTTCATGTAGTATGGAGAGCTTTTTATACCAGAAGTTATGTATTTTATCCACACCAGGAGATTTCCAGTTATGTAGTTTATCTGTTATAGTTCTAATGTCTTCTTTTGTTATTTCATGAAATTCCATTTCGTCTATTGTCTCCCATCTTTTTTTTTCATCTGCAATCCAATGAGCTTCTGCGTTGTGTGTTACTGGTGTTTCCCAAATGTTTGACCAAAAATTTTAAAATTCTTCTTTACTAGGTATTTCATTATTTGTTGATTGCACTACTGTATCGTTAACGCCATTATTTATTCCAGTGTTTAACCTTCTATAGAACATTTTTTCGTTATTGGCAAATAGATAATTGTCCTGTCTTCTCTGTAATGCTGTTTTATATCTTTTGTACCTGCTTGATTTAAGCGCTAACTTTTGCTTTAGGGTGTCAAGGAAATCTTCTGGTGTTTTGTTGTTCGCTTCGTGTCTAGTATGTATCATTGTGTTACTGAATATTGCCGTTACTCTATCTACTACCTTTTTTGATCTATTATTGTGAGTAATGTATTGAGTGAGTTTACCTATATCTGATCTTAACTTACTTATTTGTCTTTCTAACCTAATTTGCCATGCGGGCTTACGATTCTGTGATTGTTGCATAGGTTTATGAGTGTCTTGCAGTTTATATCCTAGCTCCTGTGATATAACTGATGCAGTACAGTATATCAATGTATGAATATCACTAAGTTTTGTGTCAATTGTTATGTATTTTTCTAGTAGACTATTATTAAAGATATTAACTAATTTGAAAAGATGTTTACTATATTTTATTTTAGGTAACTTAGGGCGTGCTGAAGGATCAATTCCGGAAAATAGTAAAATAGCGTTTTGTAACTTTTCATCCAGGTTTGGTACTAACGGATTCTCCACGTCTCTATTGTCAACTGCAAGGGTATCTACTTCGTTTTCAATTAAACGTGTCACATTTTCGGTTTGGGTGCCCATATCTAAGGTTGAATGTTGTGTTGATAGTGGATGCGGGAAGTATGAATCATTCGGATGAGTATGCTGTTGTGTTTTAGAAAGAACGCGTATTATAGAGTGATCTTGAACTTCTGGAGTGTGTGCATTAAGGGCGTCATGTATTTGATTCTGCAAGTATGAGGATATGCTATGTTCTATATTTTCTTCTTCCTGTAGCTTAGTTTTTGTTTCTTCTTGCAATTGGTTCAAAATTTCCTTACTTAAAAGTTTATTCCTAACAATAGTTCTCCTTTGGTCGGCTACTCTTTGTTCCGTAACATTTATACCCGGGTATTGTTGAATGAATTTTTGATATAAAAGTGTTCGGTATGTAGTCATATCTGTCTCTAATTTGGTTATATAATAATATGTGCGCATGATAAATGTATTTACTTCAGGTGACCATCTCATGCGCACTCTGGGTTTCCCGGCCTTTGTGGACGCAGGTAAGAAGGTCTGGGGGACCGCCTGCGCAACATCAAAGGTAGGATTTTCGGATTCCCTAGAATCTTCGTCTATTGGAGGTGAAGGTGACGGTACATAAGACATTGTACTCGGACTAAATGGTTCTACGTTAGATGAAGTTGGTGATGAATGTAATGGGTTGGCTGTAGTATTTTCGGGTGACCCGGTGAGAGCCCGCCTATTCAGCTCTTCACCGCCGACGGCTCGTCCACTGTCACACCCAGCGTCAGCTCCAGGTGTGCCCCGGCGATCGCCCCCGGGCAGCGGCCCTATACGTTTACTTTTCGATCTTGTCTCCATTTTTGATGGGTTTCCATTGCCATGTTAGCCGCGCCAGTAACTTATCAATCGCGTGTCCGCCCCCCACGTGAATCTGATGGTCGACTCGGACGTATGGTTGGATTTGGGGGGCTATTATTATTATTATTATTATGTTTCTCTTTTTGGAATTCTCGGGTTCAAACGAACCCGGTCCTTTGGAAGGCTTGCATGGGGACACAGGTCCAACACGTAGAGGCCCCTTAGAGAAGATAAAAGATTTTACTGTGACGCATCACCCGGGATCCACATCTGAGTAACCATAGGTAATTGCCCAGAGATGGTCACCGGATAATGCGTAGGAGCTATGGAGGATATGAAAAACTAAATTGTTACTATGGAATGGAGTTTGGATGGACTGGGTACTGGACTATTGAATGAGACTAACGGACGTCCGCCATTTCAACAGTCTCAAATTGAAAGTTCGACGGACGGTGACTCGCCTTCCACTAGATGGGCCCCCACAAAGCGGCGTAGTGCCTCGGGCGCAACATCGGCGTGGTCGGCTTAGGATGTCGAGAGGTGTGCACCGGTTTCACCATCGCGAGAAGCTCGTGAGCGGGTTTCCCCGTTATTACGCAGATTGAGCACTTCCACCCTTTCGAGCATATAGCTCTTGCGCTCCACTCTGCCGGCCAGTGAAGGCAAGCCAGAGGCGGGGGATAAATTACAATTCCCCTCTGGAGGACTCAGGTCCGTGAGGTCGCCACTCCCCAACAGCTCGCCACAAGCTGCCCTGCGGGCTTATTATTATTATTATTATTATTATTATTATTATTATAGCTTCACGCTTTATCCCGCACATGGCAGGGTAGGCAGGGGGAACTGCAGGGACCGTGGGAACCTAGTGTTAAGACACTCCGTTGCTTAGTCCCTGCTTTCTTCGTCCCCGCTTTCCGCCTTTTTCGAGGCATTGCGTGTTGAGTGGCGGAACTCAACGCCGCGCTTTGCCTAGGTTACCAGAGTGAAGAAAATGGAATTAGAAAAATCCATCTTCCCCAACTGGGGATCGAACCCAGAAACCGTCGCGTTACAGGCAGACGTTGCGCCTCTGCGCCATGACGGTTAAATATCTAAAACTAAAAAATATATATACATATAAATATGGAAGTATATTATTTCCATGAAATATGAATATTTTTAAATATCTTTTTCTATTGCATGCATGCATGTAATTTAGAATAAATTAATTTACTATAATACTTTTATTTCAAGCGTACAATTTTTAGTTAATCAAGTGTTCTATACTGAACCGAGGTCAGAGTGACCGCTCTGAAGTGCATCGTTCCACATTCTGGTCTTGCTTTAAACATGTGATTATATCGTTTATACATATAATGTAGGTTTATATCTTTTGTTTTTTAATTTTTATTTTTGTTGAAAAAGAAATCTAGTCCCTGTTGTACTACTGATTAAAGTAAGATATATTTAGAATTACTTTTTAAATTTTCTAGTGATTTTACGTCAACAATGCAAGCTGGATGCATTACTCAAGATGTCATTTTGCCATTGAAATATGATTTGTAACTTTAATACAAGTAATTTTAACTCATTAGGTATTAGGTATTTAAGAGCCAAATGTGCCAAGATAACAATACAAAATGAACATTAAATAAGATCTGGCTGCACTTACTTATAATAAGCAGTTAAACTGACTAATAACTTGTTTACGAAGAGTAGATGAGCTAAATCGGTCATATGAATTTCTTCCAGTTGTTTTTTAATTATTGTATAGTCTTTGAACTATTCTCTAAGAAATATTCTTATTTATTCTTAGCATTCGAATCAACATATGCTCTTATACTATAGTAAGTTTCTGTACTTCGGGCGTTGTCAAAGCAAACTCTTGAAAATTTGTCCCTCAAGCTGCAAATGGACGTATTGTTTGTTACATTTTTAGAGAGCAAGCTAAAAATAGGTCACATGTAACTGGTGACTGACGACTGGTTTGCGGAGCACGTGTTACTTTGCACTACTTTTGTCGTGAAACAAATATTTAGACAAAACAATCGTTGATATGTACAATACTATTGGAGAATTTTGGGAAATATTATTGATCTTTTTTATTTGTTCTTGGACGGGATTTTTGTATGTAAACCAAAACAATGAAATTGTTTATAATTTTAAATTTAATATTATGATATGTCGTGGCTATATACTGAAAATCTCGTCTCACAAGTTGAGTATATCATTAACGCAAATTAAGGATTCCAGGGCCGTCGCGGCGCAGAGGCGTAAGCGTAAGAAGCGTAAACCTGTAAACGCGACGGTTTGAGGGTTCGATACCCACTCGGGATGGATTTTTCTATTTCCGTTTTCTTCGCTCTGGAAACTAGGTAAAGCGCGGCGTTGAGTTCCGCCACTCGTTATAACATTAACTAAATATCCGCTACTCAACACGGAATGCCTCGAAAAAAGGCGGAAAGCGGGGACGGAGAAAGCAGGGACTAAGCAACGGAGTGTCTTAACCGTAGGTTCATATGGTTCCTGCAGTTCCCTCTGCCTACCCTGAAATATGCGAGATAAAGCGTGAAGCTAAAAAAAAGGATTTTAGGTAATTACATTGAATTACTAAAGATTTTGTGGGGACACATACACGAAACCGCGAAGAGAATATCTTATTTTAATTAATTAAATTGTTTACGGCAAGATGATTTACTTAAATTAATATATTTTTATTTTCCTTTCCAACTCCATTGAAAGCACCGTTCCGTAGCTTTAAAGCTTTATAAAAGTTTAATCACCACTTCAACGTTCAAACCTTTTGAGGATTCAGCTCTTTGCTTTATGTGGGTAATATGCTTGTTCAGTGCTCGTTTTAACAAGAAATTTCGAACTTTAACTTCGATCTACACTAGAAAATAGTAATCTTAGAGAAATATATGTACATAAAGACATATATTACTTACAAATATTATTACTGTATCTATATTGTTAAGTGGAAGTAACCAAGGGTTGTGTATGGCACATGCAAAGTGCTCGGGGTAACAGCCTAAAATCAAATATCAAAATCAAAAATCGTTTATTTATGTAAGCATCATTGATACACTTATACAAGTCATTTTTTTATCTACTATCATTTTGGAAAAGGGCTTTCTCATTCAGGAGGAGATATGGCGAAAGAAACTCCTCAGCACATATTTTAAAGATACATTAAATTATTATTATTATAGTTCCAAAAAAAAATATTTAACGTGAAACCCTTAATGTCTATAATAAATTCTTATTTGATTAACGTTTTTGTGTACATATAACATCAAACTTTTTACATATTATATACACGGCTTTTCATAAAAAAACAAATTTACATATTAATAGTAACATAAATATAAGGAACGAAGTTAAAATGAAAATAATAAAGGTAATTTACATACTGTCTGTCCCTATTGCTTTGAACTTAGTTAAAATTTATACAAGCATTGAAATTAAATTATATGAAATATGTATATGAGCCTATCCTTCACAATCCGATACCTAGGTAGGAATTAGGTCATTTGTCCAACTCGCCGACCTCGCATGTCCATGTAGTACTAAATGGGTCGCTTTACTGGGTCGTGTCACCTGGTTTACTTACCGGGGAACACTCAGTCGATTTTACTTGAAAAAGCCTTTTAATACCTCTGACGCTAGCCTTTCATTGCCTCCGGGTTTAAATAGGAAATATTTTCATATTCTCTCTGTAAAGGATGTTTGAGGGCGTCGCATCTCCATGAAAGTTTGTTGTGGTGTCTACAATATAAGCTTTACATTGATGTGCTTTTTAATTAATAATTTAATAAAGCAGAGTAAGTGTGGCCGTCGTGGCGCAGAGTCGTAGCGTCTACCTGTGAAGGCGACAGTGTGTGGGTTCAGTTCCCATTCGGGAAAGATGCAGTCTTCTAATTTCATTTTCTTCGCTCTGGAAAAAGGCGAAAAGCGAAAGGCGGAAAGTGGGGACGGAGAACGCAAGGACTAAACAACGGAGTTCCTGCTATTCCCTCTACTTACACTGCCATGTGCGTAATACAACGTGAAGACATAAAAAATATTAAAAAGCTTTAATACTATGCAGTTGATAGTTGGGCTAGTTATTCATTTGTTATCTTGATAACTAATTCACCAATCACAGATTATAAATATAAAAGACACGGAAACCCGGATATATTGCATAATGAATATTTTCTAGCCCTATTTAATATACGATTTCCTTACAAAACGATATAAATAGTTAACCATACAATTTCCTAAAAGAAATACTCTCGACCAGGAAAACGGCAATGTGAATAAGAAATTCACATCCTTAAGGGACTCGAAAGAAAGCATCTGGAAGATTGAAATTCAATATTTAATACGCCTTTCTCATTTTTATACATTATTATGAAAATGAAAGAACAACGTTCACAGAATTGTTTAGTTATTTATTTACGTGTTAAAGTGAGCTCGCAATTTTATTTTCCTATTGCTAAGGCTAAGTGCAGCGGTGGGTTCCGCCGGTCAACACCCTATTTACTCTATCAATATATCGATCAGACACCGGAGAACGGAGTGATCAAGCATTTAATATTATTAAAGGCTGTTTAGAATTAAGTATAATTTTCTTTATATATATGGTACAGTAAATAGTAAACTGCATGCCATTGAAGCGTGGGCGTCTGCTAACAATTTGTCGGCATTCCGTCACTTAAATGTTGGAAAGGAATTTCCATGAAAGTAGTGTATCGTAGAAATATTTACTTCACGCAAGAAATTTGTACGGATTTTTTAGTTTATATTTGTATATTTATGTTTTAACATATAATTTATAAGGCTCAAGGGCGACTGGTTCGTATTGAAAAGTTATATATCTGTATTTATCTATGTTGATTCTACGGGCTAGATTCTACTCCGTTAATATTAAAAATGTCAAAATTTTTGGGCCTGTCACTCAATATGTCAAAAATAAGAATATACAATTGTTGGTTATTTCCGTGTTACTACGCAGGCAAAGCCTCAGAAAAAATTTAAATTTTGCTTAACTCAATATTTATATTCCTATTTAAATGGATGAGTCGTAATAACCTTGTTTTAATTATAATTATATTAAAAATTCACCCTCAATAATTTATATGGATAGCAACGTTGATTTACTAGAATAGATAAGTGTAACGAAGGAATTATTCCACTTGTAATTTACTTTAATGAATTCATTTAGTAATGTAAATAGTTAACCTTACAGTGAATTTTGAAACAAAAAGATATTATAGCGTCTTAATTACAACAAATTAGATCTGAAATGTTTATTGCAGTAAAGCGATACGGTCTGTTTAACAGAGTTTCAAGGGTGAGGGAGGTTTTAAGTTACCATAGATTTATTTTCTATTGTGTTTTTGACGTGACAACGTCTTAAATTAGGTTGCGGCTCGGAGTCACATATGAAAAAGTGTAACGCCCGGTAACGTAACGATGTGTCAACTGTCACCGAACTATGATCGGTCCGCCGCGCGTATCACTTGACACATGTACAATGTTTTAGTAAACAACATATATTTTCTATAGTTAAAATTTGTGCAATTTATATTAATCATATCAATAAATATTCTACCGAGAAAAAGACATTGTCACGTAAAATTTTCGCCCGTAAAACCCACTTTACAGGCAACCATTTTTTTTTGTTTAATTATTTTTTTACTGTCTAGGCAATCGTATTTTTTATAGGGAAATATATTTTTATTTATAAATTTATATACATTATGTTTCTATGTCGAGATAGAATATGAATATTGCATATATTAAAATATTTGCAGGTTGGTTATAAAATTAAATTATTTTCCTGTACTTTTTGTTCGTTAATTTAGTCTGAAAAGAGTTAGTTACCTAACTAAGGATATTTTATATCGTGGTCCACAGCTTTGTGAATATATCCTATTCTAGTTTTAATAATAGTTATTATGTAATAAGTTTGTGTACATGAGAAAATTATAATGAAACTACTACTTCAAATTTAAAAAGAAAATATTTTTGCCGCATTTTCCATTTAACCTTTATGTATACATACATATACATATATGTTGTATTATACGTAGATATTATGTTTTCTAATGACTCTCCAACATAAATCGGCCGACTAACTATATATTATTCATATAACACGAGAAAACGTGACTAGTGATGCCTGTCTTTGCAAACATGCATTTTTCTCATTACATACGCTTTTTTATGTTTCGTCAACACTAAGTGGAGTATAACGTGAAGATCAAATATGCTTGCGGTTTCTAGGTATTTAGGTATGAGCTTGTGAATGTTCTCTTTTTTTTTTCTCGCATAAAATATTGATTTAATTTCTTTTTTTACTATATGCTAATTGTGTGGGACAAAGAAAAGATGTAATTTAAAGATGTAATCAATCAAATCAGGGGATAATTTACTTAAAGAAAACATATATAAATTTGAACGCAACGGGATTTGATCCCGCGCCCTCTTCCGAACCCTGCTCTCACCACTGAGCCATGTGTTCTTCATTACGCTGCGTCGAAGCATATAAGAATTTCGACGCTTTCTTTAAGCCTTTTCCTATCCTCAGTGGATTAACACTTTAAAAATCATAATAAATATGGAATATTTTTTTTTCTATTTAACACGTCTTACTTATTTTACTAAACTTACTTTTTATGTTACTAGAAAAGAAAATATTTTTCTATAATTGTCATTAAATTTTTTAAGCATTGTTTTGAATTAGTATTTACTATTTTTTTAAGATTTGCGACCTTTAGAGATAGATTACTGAGAAGGATTTATAGACTCGGTACACTTGTATGTAAATTATTACCATTATTAAGACTAGCATTTATATTGATTTATGTACAATTAAAGGAATTGATTGATTGTTTACATTTAAATAAATAATTACGATTTATTGATAGAGCCAACGGCGCGTTAGAGACGTATGGGTGATATAGCGATAGTTGTGGATTCAGAATGTCCAATAAACTAGAATATAGATATTTAAATATATATAAACATAGTAATCGTCCTGGTGCATAGGCGCAGCATCTACCTGTTGACGCCACTTGTAAGTTCGATTCTCACACGGGAAAGGCGGATTTTTCTTTGCCCTTTTTATTCGCTCTGAAAACTAGACAAAGTGCGGCGTTGAGAACCGCCGATTAACACGCAATACCTCGAAAAAGACGGAAAGCATGGAATGGTGTGTCTTAATATTAACTTTCAATAATTCTTGCAGATTTGTGTCTGTAAAAAATATAAACATACATACATGTATATATAGAAACTGAATATATATTATCCCGTTTGATTTTAGTTTTCTTACCACGCAATTACAGATGGTAAAAAAAGGAAATTACAAATCACAATGTTTTATTATTCATTACCGTTGTGGCGCAGAGGCGCAAGCGTCTGCCTGTAAACGCGATGGTTTGTGGGTTCGATTCCCACTCGGGAAAGATGGATTTTTCGATTTCCATTTTATTCGCTCTGGAAACTAAGTAAAGTGCGGCGTTGATTTCCGCCACTCAACACGCAATGCCTCGGAAAAGGCGGAAAGCGGGGACGGAGAAAGCAGGGATTAAGCAACGGAGTGTCTTAACACTAGGTTCATATAGTTCCTGCAGTTCCCTCTGCCTACCCTGCAATGTGCGGGATAAAGCGTGAAGCTATAAAAAAATATCATAATAATAATTTAAAACTTACTTTGTTTTGATACTGTAAAAAATTAAGTTTTCTTGTATACTTTTCATATAAGGCAATAAAGGAGATACTTAGTTAGCCTCCCAAAACAGTGTTCATGGTACTAGAAAAATATCACGTCAACTTAAAGACCGGTCTGAACTCTGCAGGGATTTATAACTGTGGATGATGCGAGGAGATATACGTAACTGTAACGTTTAATCCAAGAAAATATTTGTCCTAATAAACAACTACATTATATTTAAAACTATCAATTATTTCTCGCATATTTCAATTTAACTACAAATTTAGGTCTGCTTTAAATTATTACAATTTACAATAACTAAATATTGCAATAAGTATACTATTATGTGCGTACCTCTTAACGTTTCCATTACACTTTTAATGAAGATTTTAATTTAAATAGCTCAATGGCTAAGCTAAGCTCAATAGGTAGAGGGAACCGCAGGAACTATAGAAACCTAGTGTTAAGTCACTTCGTTTCCTACTTTTCGCCTTTTTTAAGGCGTGACATGTTGAGTGGCGGAACTCGACACCGCGCTTTGCCTTTTTGAATTTTTATTGCTAGAGCGAAGAAGGTGGAAATGGAAAAATACATCCTCCCGAGTGGGAATCCAACACACAAACCGTCGCGTTTACAGGCGACGTTCCTTAAATACAATTCTTTTTTTTTATTGGTATGATGCATGATTTTTTTATTGGTATGATGATATTTGGCGCTACATCACTGTCACCGTGGTATGTCCGTTTTAGTAGAACATTATCATGTTATATAATTTAATTGATTCGTCGTTGATTCTAAAGCGTTTAAGAACTAAGCCATAGACAAATGTAAAAAATTACTTACTGTAAGCTGTTGTTTACAAAAATTTTGTATGGCGAGTGTTTTTTTTTGTTTTGTTAGGATTTTTATTATCTTGATTAAATCTTTTAATTTATTTCGAGTATTGTAATGTAGGAAAACGCAAAACGTGTTTTAGTTAGCAAAGGAATTGTTCAAAGCTTGTTAAAAATTAAAAATTAAAATTACAAGTTCATTGTATTCAAAAAATTTACTTCGCTCTTAATGTAGTACTTACTTAATGCAAAAGAAATTATTTACTCATTAACAATTGCTTATACAATCGTAGATATTTTTTATTTTGGCCTTTTTTGTATGAGTTTGATTGTGAATTTTATTTCTTTGTGAATATCACAGTATTTGACATTGAATAATATTACAAAACGCGTATTATTAAGTTAGAGACCTTGGCGCTGGTACTGTTCGACAACTTATAAGGTGTATTTTAAGTGAATGGCGTTAGGATTCATTTAATTTAATATTATTTCAATGTCATATTTTTGTATATTTTATTAGTTGAATCGAAAGTTCAATCTAAGTTTTAAATTGCAAATTCGTTTGCGAAAACTTTAAAATTATTTTGTTTATATTATATATTTTATATGAGATTATGTCATATAAAACACTTGTTTTTATATGTCATTACAAAAGCTCACCATTAAAGCTAAAGCAAGAGTTCCACATCTGGTGTTTCATATATATTTTTATGCATTTATTAATTCATTTCGTTCCATTTCATTACTAAAAAAATTAAGTTTTTACTATTTTATTCTTCACTTGTCACACGTTGTTTATGTTGTTGACATAAGCATGGAGCTTTCGCACAGCATCTGACTAAACGTTATGATTACGAGGTCCGATCTCCATACGTAGAAATACTACCTATTCACAGATTTCCACTAATTAAAACGTAACATTTCGTGTTTGAACAGGTATCGGTCAACGGAGTATCTTGACATTAGAGGGTAACTCCTCAGATGCTAAAAACCGTGTTAATTTAATTTCTCTATATAATATATACGCCTTTTTGCGAGTTACATGCGTTTTAAATACAAGTGCGGGTGGACAACTACACAAAAAAGATGTTTAATTTTTATTCCTCATATTTGGATTTTCTTAGATATAATGATATATTTAGCTGTCGTTCAAATCCGGGTTTATTTATAGTTGCCTATTAAATCGAGTGACCTTGTTACTATACGAATTTATTTGTTCGACGATCGTTCTAAATATTGTACAACCTGTTCTTATTTATGATATTTATTTATGATACCAATTTCCTCTATTAAAATTAATAATTACTTTATTAATTTATATATGATAGAAAGTTATTATTTTGTTATTATTTTACTTAAGTTTTATTTATTAAGTTTAGTGTTTCTTTTTTTTATTTGAATTATATGTTTGTTTTATTCATGAACGAAACATTTATGCACTTGGTGTATGGGTAAAATTAAAATTGTAAAATGGCCACTCAATAATTTATTATTTAAGTATTCAATCGTTATAAAATTAGATAAGTATAAAGATAACATTTTAATTTCAGAGTACTCCAAAGTAATCGTTAGGATATATTTTTATATTCATAAATGAAATCACCTGGATTTTATATTTATGTCAACAGTTTGAAGGAACACTCAACGCCCCGTTGGCGCCCGTCGAGTGCGAGCGTCCTCGTTGATAATAATTAATATGCATTGAATCGAGACACAGTGTTTCCGTGTCATAAATGATATATTGTGTATTATAGGTATATGTGTATATATATGTATATGTGTATATATATGTATATGTGTATATATGTATATATGTATGGGTACTATACAACTCGTTTGACCGTAACGTGTGGTTTATTGAAGCGTTGTTATTTTAATAGTACAAGTAAGGAAACTTTTGATGATAGAAACGATTTTTTTATTGATTTTCAATTTGCATCGAACGCGTGGATGATGCTGATGGCTAATAGGTAACTAACATATAGCTTAGTGTTTCTATATATAAATTTAAAATATACTATATATCTAATTTAATTAAATTTTTTTGAGAAAATTTCAGGATAGGCAGAAAAATTGTGTTGTGTACAACACTGATATTTTGTTTCGACATTGTGGGACAATGAAAATAATTCATTTTCCTGATTTGAAATCGAATCTTTTACCATAGTGTATGTATACAGATACAGTGCCATGATGGGTTCAATTACTTTTGTTTTTGTATATGCATGTATCTGGTAATTCATAGACAAGCGAGGCTGAGTGAGTTAACTCTGTTTTCTATATTGCTAACAATTTTGTAGTTAACAGAAGTGATAGATTTCTTTTGGAATATTGTAATCGTTTAAAATTAACATATTATCCGTTGCGTAATTAAAAAGAAAAGATGACAGTTTAATGATATTGATATATAAACCATTTTAAGTTTTATATTTTAGTTTCTACGTGCAATTCTTAACAATTATAGCTTTATTGCAACATATTTTCAAAGCGAGACTATATAATTAGCGCATGTATGTTAAACTATACATCTATATATCTATATATATTACAAGCTTGCGCTTGGTAGTTAAAAGCTTCTTCTAAGCTTTATATAGGATGAGAATTTAAGATTCCACAAAGCTGTTACCGTGAAAGCCAAGTATCCTCAAGGGGAAACTTTCTTATATTTTATGTAGTTTCTTTTGTATATTAATATGTATGCAACTGTTTATTTCTTTCTTCAGTGTCTAGTCACTTTTTGAAAAAACGAGTACTTTCAGTTTAAAATCAAGTTTTAAAAGGAATAACACTATGTTTAATAGGTCAAATAGACTTTTATGGACCTATATAAATAAATTAACATGCGTTTTTGGATTCGTTTTTGGTTTAAAAATGCGACTTTTATTATGACTTTATTTTTAAAAAGATAATGGATATTGATATGTAAAAGAAATATTCGGAATTTGAATATAAATACACATATAAAACTTCACGTTTTATACCTAGCGAGATAGTCAGAGGCAACGGAGTGCCAAACGCTGCGGTCCCTGTATACCTCTTTCGACTCATCCACTGTCATTAACCTCTTCATATGTATTATACATGTGTATAATACATTAAAAATGACTTAATAATCGATAACATGCAATATTCTTACTAAATTCTGACTAAATATCTGAAACTATTTTAATTTTGACTTTGAAGTAATTTTCACAAACGTATCAATATGTAACTTGCTCATACAACTTCATTAAAGTAGTGATATTTGTGTTAATTACTGTAATAATTTTTTATTTATATTCATACGATAAGTATAGTACAAAGTACAATACCATTTGTGTTTAATATTGATTTTTTTACTAACTTCTCATGTATATATATAATTTATTATATACTTTTTGCTTTTTATGTTTTTTGTTGTTATTATTCACATTCAAAGCTTAATTGTTGTTAAATTTTACAGTAAATATTTAAAAATATATTTTGTACAATGATTAAAGATTACAATAATATACTTACACCTGTACATATATAATTATGTTAATCAAGATCACAAGTTTAAGTCAACCACGATCGTCATGTATAAAAAGTGTTTGCGAAACTCATTGCCGAGAGAATTCAATACAGCCTGAGTTCGTTTCGGTCAAATATCTTGTTGACTACGTTTCAATATTAGGGTAGACTATACCTAACACCTACGTACTTCGTCTGTTTGTTCTTTATTTAAAGACACACACACACATATATATATATATATATATATATATATATATATATATATATATATATATATATATATATATATATATATATATATATATATATATATATATATATATATATATATATATATATATATATATATATATATATATATATATATATATATATTATTATTTGGGTTTATATATATATATATATATATAAACCCAAAATCGTGATTAATATTCCAAATTCTTAAACACCCTATTATTTTTTTTAATTATCGAGGACCGTCGTGGCGCAGAGGCGCAACGTCTGCCTGTAACGCGACGGTTAGTGAGTTCGATCCCCAGTCGGAGAAGATGGATTTTTCTATTTCCATTTTCTTCGCTCTGGCATCTAAGGCAAAGCGCGGCGTTGAGTTCCGCCACTCAACACGCAATGCCTCGAAAACGGCGGAAAGTGGGGACGGAGTAAGCAGGGACTAAGTAACGGAGTGTCTTAACACTAGGTTCATATGGTTCCTGCAGTTCCCTCTGCCTACCCTGCCATGTGCGGGATAAAGCGTGAAGCTAAAAAAAAAACAAATTATCGATGTATTAAATTTCGAGTTCCTTTTTAGACAAAGTCAGGTAAAGTATGTTTATTGTTTACTTATTTGTTGTAAAAATTATCTATATACTGTGACATTAAATAAAGGATTGTATCTAATTTTGCTTAAATTAAAACGTAAACAAAAAGTAATGGCAAAAAGTTATTACCATTTTAAAATTAAAACATTTTTATATACTACTACATTTTTGGTTATGTCCTTGCACGTTCTATGCTACTTGAGCTAGCGTGTTCCACATTCTCAAGTGCTTTTATACTTAAACTTAAAATTCATCTTTTACTTTGAAATTGTAGGAAAAATTATAGAAAACGACAGGGAGTTAATATGATTTTGAGATAACGTTGTATCTATTAGAACCGTAGGAACTTAATGTTAAAACACTCCGTTCCACGCTTTTCGTCTGTTTAAGGCATTTCGCGTTAAGTGATGCAAGTCAACGCCACTCTTTGTTAAGTTACCAGAGCGAAGAAAATTGAAATGAAAAAAATTATCTTGTTCGAATAGGAATCGAACCCACAAACTGTCACGTTTACAAGCAGTCGTTGCGCCTCTCAACCACGACGGTGCTCGGTTGTGATTTGGAGGTAGTGAATAATTTAAATATATTTCGATTGAAATTCTGGTCCATGACATTCCTAATCCGAAGGCTGCGAATTTAATTTCTTATCTAGGTCAGATATTTTTATACAAATATAAGTATATATTTTATTTTTATTATAAATATTAATTAACAGATAATGATAATATTTATGAAGCCTTGCCTTTTTTATTTCCATTATAATTAAAATTCATTATGAAGCAATGATTATATATATAGCTTGGTTATAACATACTATAGCTTTTATTTAATAGAATATTGTTCATAAAATGTAACTTTCCTATTAAGTGACTATTGGATGAATAGAATACAACATTAAATATAACATGACACGTATATATGTACAGTATACATATATTAAACATAGTTATATATACTGTATACATATATTTTTGTCTTTAATATACCTTTTTTATTGAAATAGTCAAAATAATAGCGTGGCTATATATCATTCAGCTCTTATTATCATAAAGGAACGGTACGCTAAGACTGTAATTCCTTCTGACATCAGTAAACAATACAAGTAGATACGTACATATTATTACATTTTGCATTTATAAAAACAACCTTGTACTAAGTAATGCGTGTCTGAGGGTAAAATTAAATGATAAACACTTTGAATCAACGTTACATTGCAGTGTGACTTATACACACAACAGGTGTTCAAACAATGTCTTTTGTGAAGCAATTGAAGATAAAAAAAAAACACTCGTGGACGTTTATATGTTTAAATTTAAACAAAAATATAATATATGTTTTTTAATTTTATATATTTAAAAAAAGCCTTAGAAATCTTATTTACTAGTGCTTAGGCTTTTTTAAAGTGCTATTTCACACTGAGTTAGGAAAAAATGTAGTTCACCTTATTCAACTATACTGTTCTCTTGTCTTATTTTTAACAACAGCCTACTTGCTTTTAACGTTATTATATAATAAGTGCAAATTGTGTTTTTCTAGTTAAAAGAAAAATTAAATAAATTTTACAAAAACATAACTATAAAAAGGCAAACGATCATATCAAAATGTTGAAAAATACTGTATGTGAATTAAATTTAGTTTACTTAAGATAAAAACAGTATATACTTTTTAAAGCTATATATTTACAACACATCTATTTCACCTCATTGATATATTTATTAAGTTACGTTATGCATATTATGTGTTCATACGTTCAATTTATTTCACTTTTAATTCTTTTTCTATATATAAATGTATACTAGTGGTAGACCCTTATGCTCATTAAATAACTTGGAACTAAATGCTAAAAATTAATCATATTAACTTAATTATTTAGTTATTATATATTTTTATAATTATAAATTATTTGATATACTATATTAGAGGACAGTCGTGGCGCACAGTCGTAACGTCTGCCTGTAAACGCTTACGGTGTGGGTTCGAAACTTAGAAAGGCAGAAAGCAGGGAATAGAGAGTCTAAACACGAGCAGTTTCTTTTACCTACTCTGCTATGAGCCGAATAAAGCGTGGAGATAAAAAACTACACTTTAACATTTCTAATAATAAACTCGCTAGAGCTCTTTCCATTCATATTTTATAACCATACTTGCCTATTTTCTGTGTTATATAACGCGTTATTACACGTTATGAAATGCTCCCTATAATAGTAAATAATAGTCGGAACAATCAGACGCTTACAATTGTCACGCGAAACAAAATGATTCGCATATTGTGACTTCACTTGATTTATAAATCTGTCTGTCTCGTTTTATACATTACGTTTTTTTATTATAATTTTAAAATATACAAATATGCATTTATACGAAAATCTCGGTTTTAGTCGAAAGTATTGATAGACTGAATAAATTAAGACAATTTAAGGGTAAGCATAACTTACATGTTCCTCTGGTTAAACAAAGCGCGGCGTTGAGTTCCGTATCTCAACTCGAAAGAAGACTCAATTTCTCTGTCTACTGTATTATGTGCAGAAGGAAAATATACTTTATGTGATATTACGTTATTTTTAAGCACTGTACGTTTTATAATTCAATCGAATAATTTTAGTTAGAAACATTTTGTATTGTTTCAAAATTACAGTTTTCAACAACGCGATGGCGTCAGAAAGATAAATATATTTTTGCGGTAAACTTGCAATATAACATTAAAACAATAAGTCGAAGCTTTACAACCGGTCGTACCAGTTCGTGTAAGCTTTCAGCCAATTTTATTTTGATTCAATGCGGAAACGGAACTTAACTCGACTTTTTATGGCAAATAAAATTATTTGGGCCTGAGTTTAGTGACCTGGTTGTACTGATTTTTTATTTAATAAGAATTTGCCTGCGACTTCGCCTTCCATGCAATTTTATAAATTAACAATTTCAAGTAAAAAGACATGTTTTCTTATATAAATGAATTAAATAATATAATTTAAAAACCAAGTAGCATATAGTATGTATTCAAAATAATATTGATTTTTTAAGGAATATAAAATATGACATACTTATAAATAACATTAGTAGTGTCATAGTGAAGATGCACTTGCAGAACAGTGGGAGATTGTCAGGCTGTACAATTATACTATAGTTCATTTATAATTAAATTGAAAAAAAAAAATGAATTGTACGTATATTTTGAACTTTAAAATATAAGTTTTAAAGACGGCCTATATATATATATATATATATATATATATATATATATATATATATATATATATATATATATATATATATATATATATATATATATATATATATATATATATATATATATATATATATATATATATATATATATATATATATATATATAATATATATATATATATATATATATATATATATATATATATATATATATATATATATATATATATATATATATATATATATATATATATATATATATATATATATATATATATATATATATATATATATAATATATTTTTTTAAAAAAATATATTTGTAAACAAATAAATTATTATTACTCATTAAACGTGGTTTATAACGTCAAAAGGCAGTGACTATTAAATCAATTTACAGGAACAATAAAACAAATGAAATATTTTTTTATTTTCATATTTAACTGTACTCTAAACGGCAATAATTTAATAAGTACTTTACGCGAGTTTATCATTGAATGTGAAGTAAACACATTAACTTGAATAAAATGCAAATTTAATTCTCCATTTGCCGTAATATTTACGTACGTATTCAGATAATTTGAGTTGTTATTCTCTCTCTGCATATGTAATTATTATTTTTTTTTTATTTTTGTAGTAACGTAACATAGGTTTCCTAAGTCTTAAGTTAAAGTTTAACTTTAAAACAAAACACTACTACAAATTGATAAACTGAATATATGTAGGGTTAGTAGACGCGTTAGTAGACGTTGTACCACAGTGCTAAGTTACTTAAATTAAAATATACTTAAAAAAATTGTATTATTTTAATAGAAGTTATAAGTGATTTTGTCCGTTAAGTCAAGTTATAATAGGATAAAATAAGTAAAAAACTCGTGTGTTTTTAATAAGACATTGAACATTTATTATATTTTACGTAATTAATAATTACGTGTTAGTATTTCCGTAAAGTTATTATTTAACTTAGAATATTCTATAATTTGTATAAAACCAAAAAATAGTGTTTATAATATCATATTATGAGTCTTGTTCAGGTATGGAGAGTGATATGTCACTACTTTTAATGTTTTCTTTTAGATACTTGAAAAAAAAAATGCTTTTAAAAAATATGTTACTTCAATTAAAACTCAAATTACTACCTCGATCAGGTCAAAAATGTGAAATCACACTTAAACCGCTATTCGCATCGCCTAGTACCAGGGGAGCACGAGCGGCGTGAAGGTTCGCAACATTGCGGCACACTCGCAAAACTTACGCACACTCGCGTACACGTAAACACGTGCAAACGCTTTATTTAGCCTTATATGTATGTAGATTGACCGGTATGCCACGAACGAGTGGTACATTGGAACTCTTGCACGGTCATGCCGCCCTGGTACCTATTGAGCCGGCAAGGATTCTTTAAAGGGTTTTTAAAGGAGTCCAGCGTTTGTTGATTTTTGAGTTGTATTTTTTTATTTGTAAGTTGGTTAGAGATGTCCTTTTAGTTTTGTCATTTGTTTTGTGTTCTTTTATATTTTTGTCTACTTTTAATATGTTAGTGTTTTGTGTCTTTTAATTTTTTTATGCATAGTGATAAATTTCTCCATTCCTTATATTGATATATTGTAAAATAGACTGTTCTTGTTAAAATAACATTGCCACAGTAGTCTTTATTTATATATATATATATATATATATATATATATATATATATATATATATATATATATATATATATATATATATATATATATATATATATATATATATATATATATATATACGTGTATATATATATATATATATATACGTATATATATATATATATATATATATATATATATATATATATATATATATATATATATATATATATATATATATATATATATATATATATATATATATATATATATATATATATATATATATATATATATATATATATATATATATATATATATATATATATATATATATATATATATATATATATATATATATATATATACTTTTGTTTTAGATTTACTATCCAAAAGATAACATCTATGTAATGTTAACTAATATATAAATATATAAATAATTTCGTTACTAATATATACATAATTTCGTTTATGTCAACTAATAAATATTTCACGTTGTTTTTTTGAGAACGTAATACCGTCCATTTTGGATTACATCGTACCTAAGACTTTTTTTTACAATAATACGATGCTCAACCGCTATCTGTTTTAAAATATACCTGAAATATAAATGAAATAAGTTCTATTTTTATATATATGAAATGGAACTAACAACCTTATTATTAAAAGTATTTATCCACCCACCAAACTAACAAAACTATGGGCTTTCAAAGTTTTTTTGACTCGACCTTGTACTGAAAGTGACAAAGTTAATTGATATTTCTTTTACGAACTTATATGGAATGATTTATTAGTATGTGCCAAATGTACCTGTTTTTCGTATACTTTTTTTAATAATTACTGTTAAGATGTGTATTTATTTAGTCATCGAAATTAGGAATATATGTGTATAATTATACTATATTAAGGGCGTTTATACTTTCCAATTTCATATAAGAAAATATGTTTTTTATAAATAATTGAAGCGAATATTATAACGGTATATGTTATTTTATTTGGAAACGCTATTTTACACTTTTTTCCTGGTTAATAGTTTACGAAATATATGAAATAGATATTGTGCGTTGATTTACGGAAGTCAACGCCGCGCTTTGTTCAACAGAGCGGGAAGATATAAATATTTTAAATATAATCGTTCCTCCGAGTGAGAATTGAACTCACAAGCATCGCAAAACATTGTCACACTGCACTTCGACGACCTTTTCGATAAATTAATCTTCTCTTTTTTCTTTTTTCTCTTTTTCATAAATTAACCTTAATAGCTCCATACCGTTTATTTCAATAACATTTTCCAGTGTTTTTTTTAACTTTTCGGTATATGTATTTCGATTCTTGGGCCTTTAATGTCAAGTACACTGCGGAACTGTATCCGAACAATGAAGGTGCTATTTTCATTTTTTACTCAAATTTCGTTATGTAACTGTTTTCCAGTTGTATTACGTGTTTTCAGTTGGCGTGTGCTTCTTAAAATAAGCTTTCTGTACGAGGCATATATATTTTTTAATATTTGTGCTATGTACATTGAGATCAAATTAAGTTTTTGCTTGATATATAAGACAAATATGACGAATTGAATTTGAGAAATTGTATGAGGACGAAAGTGAGCAATGACGTAATAATTACTTAATTATTAATATTTAAAATAGTTACAGTTACAGTTGCAATGTAAATGTATTAAAATAATCTCACTTGTTTTTCTTGTGCATTTTTTGCATACATTGTGCTTCTTCCTCGTAAATCAATCATCAAGCCTTTATTAAGTAATTAATTAATTTATTTTATTATACCATTTTATCTACGGTTAAGTATGTAATTACCTTTTTTAAACGTACACTTTATAAATAATGCGATACAAAAAGCTATTGAATATATATATCTATATATAGGACCGTCGTGGCGCAGAGGCGTAACGTCTGCCTGTAACGCGACGGTTACTGGGTTCGATTCCCAGTCGGGGAGGATGGATTTTTCTATTTCCATTTTCTTCGCTCTGGCATCTAAGGCAAAGCGCGGCGTTGAGTTCCGCCACTCAACACGCAATGCCTCCAAAACGGCGGAAAGCGGGGACGGAGTAAGCAGGGACTAAGTAACGGAGTGTCTTAACACTAGGTTCGTATGGTTCCTGCAGTTCCCTCTGCCTACCCTGCCATGTGCGGGATAAAAGCGTGAAGCTAAAATATATATATATATATATATATATATATATATATATATATATATATATATATATATATATATATATATATATATATATATATATATATATAAATATATATATATTTATATATATATATATATATATATATATATATATATATATATATATATATATATATATATATATATATATATATATATATATATATATATATATATATATATATATATATATTAAAACACTGGGACAATGGAGACAAATATTGATTTTTAATAAAAACCTTCTAAATAGAATGTAAACCACAATTAAGTTTAACTGTGGTTACCATAATGTGGTCGGTGTAGAATGAACAAAGTTTTTTTTTATGTCTTCACGCGTAATCCCGCACATGGCAAGGTATGCAGAGGGAACTGCATGAACCACAGGAACCTAGTGTTAAGACACTCCGTTGCTTAGTCCCTGCTTTCTCCGTCCCTACTTTCCGCCTGTTTTTAGTGATCGTGATTAATACGTTTTTAATGTATTTAAATAAGCTAAGCACTCGCGAATAGGTACTTCCAAACGCAATATATAGCTGAAAAAAAGTTTAAAAGAGTGAGCCAAAAAATACGTTGTTAATTTTACCTGCCCGCAACCAACCAAAACTTGTTATAACTAATGACAACCTAGCAAATGTTTACCTTACTTTTGTCACCTTGTAATATAATCATTTAAGTCCATAGTACACAATAGTCAATAGTCTTAATTGTTGTACTATATTCTCTTGGTATAGCCAGAACGTCTTTTGATGCACATGATGAGTACGGGTTCAAATCCAGCTTGGAGATGTTCTTATGATGTATTGTACTGATTAAATGAAAAAATATGATTATTATGAAGTGATATATTTTGTTGATTTCTTTGGCAAATACAAGAGAGGCGTTAATAAAACAAGTATAGATACAGTTCCTCGAGGTTATTTTAACTAATTTGACGACAGTAGATTACTACACAATAAGGAGGCCCTAAAATAAATAAGTCTCCATTTCAACGCATTGGCGAAGTTATCCACAGCTTATTTAAGCTATCGAAGTAAACAAGTTTACAACATTAAAATGAAAGAACGCAACTTCGCGTAAACAGTGTTTATCTAAGATTTTATCTCATTAATGACGTATCACGAGTAATTCGAGACATTACCGTATTATCGTTTCCGGCTTACAGCGCTGCACGCGACACTTATCTGGACCTTGTAGACATTACTACTGTTGTGTACTTTTTCTTATTGACTTGCAATGTTTACCTTAGTTGATATTTCATATTGTATTTATAAGCTAAGGTGTTTTGTGTTTAAAGTAGAAAAAAGTTATGTTTCGTACTCAAATTCAATCATTCTATATCTCTTAATCTGAGTAAGAAAAAAATATCAGATTTTTCATAAAAATATAATTGTGTAAAATACACTTAAGTCGCATGAACTTTAAGTGTTGTTTTTCCATATGCAACACGAAGGAAACCCGTTGTAACTGCTCTATGAAGTCATGAAATAGTAGATTCTAATATATTAGTAATTTACTGGTTGTATTTCCAACATCACCTGAATAATGACACTAACCAGGCACTAAAATTAGTTAAGAACCGTTTAAATTCAAGCAAAACCATCATCAAGCCACGTACTAATAAAAAATAGCAATTGTGAACGTTTATACATGTTAGGTGATGAAATAGGTGATAATGTGCTAATATCGTGTCATCTCGGCGTGCTCAACAATTGTTATAGTTGATTTATTAACTTCTATACAGTACGTAGTACTGTGGTTTATGCGGGCGTATAGACTAATTACTGTCAGAGAACATTAGCTGCCTTAGATACTTCTAATGTTATTATTATTAAGAGTTTAGTACAGGATTTGGTTGATTCGAATATTTGAACAGTCAAATTAAATGATATTTAATGTGAACATAATTTGTCGATTATCACTATATGTTTTTGGTACTGCTTTCGTATAGCTTCACGCCTTATCACGCAAGGCAGGTTTGGAGAAGGAGAGCCTGTTGACACTCCGTTCTCCTTCTCCTAATATTCTGATAACTGTAAATGACTGATTTAATGTTATTTGGATAGTTGTTATTTCGACGGAGTGTCCTAACACTAGTTTCTTATGGTTCGTGCAGCTGCCTCTGCCTAACTTGCCATGTGCGGAATAAAGCGTTAAGACATATTTTGAGAATAACACATATATACAATATTATAAGTATATTATCCTCTAAATACATTTGAATTAATTTAAAACCTATAGTAAAAGGCATTTTAGTAAAATTATTAAAGTTAAATATTTTTATTGATATTGTTCAATAATTGTTTTAAGGAAATTTTCATATATTTCAAGTTAAACTTCCTTTCTATGTTGCCTTCCGAAATAAAATATTGCGTGTCGGTAAATAAATGCTGTAGCATGTGACATATTTTCCAGTTATCATCTCATTACGTGTTTCTGCGACCATGTGACGCAAAGATTACTACTTACTAGATAATCATGATAAACAATACACACACACACATATATATATATATATATATATATATATATATATATATATATATATATATATATATATATATATATATATATATATATATGCGTGTATATATTTATGTTTGTAGATATACACACACATGTAGCACTGCACATATTGTTTACTTAACTTACTTACTTAACTTATGTTTTTTACTGATAAAAAAGAGACACACATTTAGACGAGAGTGCGTGTTTGCATCCGTAGTAGAAGCCTGGATATCTATGAATGTTCAAACGTAATTACTGGCCTACACAATTTCTTCTAAAATTATAAAATCTGCGTATACTAAGATTTTATTGAAACGCACATTATTAAGCGTAGAATGTTAATAAAGATTTACTGTTAAAGATTTTTAATAGTAAATCTTTTTTATGGAAATATTTTAGGTTCTTTCAAAGAGCAACTGTTGAGTTTCTCGCCTGCAGCGGAAATGCCTTCCGAGCCGGTTGTTGCTTTCCGTAGGGCTGACAATACTAACATTGTTATACTTAATGACGGGTAAAAATACGACATTTTAAACAGGAAAATTAGTAAAAATATTTGTTTACGTACGTGTTATTCTGTTAGAAATGGCTTAGTGTTACGACTCTCCGTCGTCCAATTTTTTTTAATTTTTTTATTGAGTGGCGAAACTCAACGTCGAGCTTTATTCTCTTAAACACAGATATAAAAAGTTCCATCTTCCAAGTGGATATTGACACCACACCTACCGCGTTTCAATTCAGACATCGCGTCACTGCGCTACAATAAAACATATTTATTATGATTTATATTATACCGCTTACAAACACAAATAATATATTTGCGACGACTGTAATGTATGTATTTATGTATATTTAAAGTGTAAATTATGTATGTGATATTTATTGAATTAATATATGTGATCATATAGAATAAGGAAAATAACGTCGCACTAAGTGTCCTGCGTAAATATACTCGTTAAGCACGACACATATGTATATACTTCATCTATGTAAAATGTAATTAGCGGTGTTAATACATACAATCTATATATACGAACACATATACACACACACACATATATATATATATATATATATATATATATATATATATATATATATATATATATATATATATATATATATATATATATATATATATATATATATATATATATATATATATATATATATATATATATATATATATATATATATATATATATATATATATATATATATATATATATATATATATATATATATATATATATATATATATATATAACAAAAACAGAAGAAATGTACACTTTTATTATATTTTTCAAAGTGACTTTGTTGTCACATTTTCATAGCCTTTAAGCGTGAGAAAAGCTCAGAAATGTTTTCCTTAATAAATCATTTTGCATTTACGTCTTCTTTGAGTAACACTGTAAAGGACTTATAAATATTGTATATCACATACTAGCTTGACTTTGATAAAATATTTGTTATAATTATTAATATCGTCGTAAAGTTTTCACAATATTCATATTTTGTCATTTATATGATAACGGTTCTCGCTGTAAGCACGACGTTAATGGGTTTGATCGCCATTTGAGAAAATCATCTATTTTAGTTTCCAAGGTGCATCAGGTGTAATAAAATGCACTGAGCCTCTCAGCCTATACTGCTAATTACACGGGACACCTTAAGACTGAAAGAGGTAGTCTTAAGTACCTGAGTACAAATTTGTACTTAAGACTACCTCTTTTAATATAAAATATTTCTTTTCGTCCTAAAGGTCACCTGGAAGAGATGGCTACTAAGCCATAAGATCGCTTTTTGTGTATTTTTCTCATTTGTATGATATTATTTATAAATAAAGAAATAAATAATATAGACTAAATTAGATTTAGAAATTAAATAGTAAAATACTAGTTAGTGATACGTTACGTTACTATCACTTACGATATAGACCTCCCAAAAAATACGAAATATTTAAATTTAAGGCAATGTTATCCTGTAATTGAGGACCGTCGTGGCGCAGAGGCGTAAGTATCTGTCTGTAGACGCGACGGTTTGAGGGTTCGATTTCCATTCGGAGAAGATGGATTTTTCTATTTCCATTTTCTTCGCTCTGGCAACAAGGCAAAGCGTGGTGTTGAGTTCCGCCACTCAACACGCAATGCCTCGAATAAGGTGGAAAGCGGGGACGGAGAGAGCAGTGACTAAGCATCGGAGTGTCTTAACACTAGGTTCATATGATTCCTGCAGTTCCCTTTGCTTACCCCGCTATATGCGGGATAAAAGCATGAAGCTATAAAAAAGCGTGAAGTTATCCTGTAATAACTTTACGTATATAATGTGTCTGCCGATTGTTACTAGAAAAATATTATTGGAATAACATTTGACTATGAATGCTCTTGTAGTAGATATATGTTCACTGTAGGTAAATACAGATTCGCCTTTCGCGATGTCGTCGACCCAAGTAACCCATTTCTAGTTCAGCGATCTTCATGAAAGTCTGAATAGATAAATATAAATTCTAACGTTACTTCCGTCCCTGTCGTACTAAGTATTTACTATGCTTTCATGTCGAATCGTAAAATTTTTATGGAGCTCTAAAGGAAATTGTACTATGTTATTATATATATATATATATATATATATATATATATATATATATATATATATATATATATATATATATATATATATATATATATATATATATATATATATATATATATATATATATATATATATATATATATATATATATATATATATATATATATATATATATATATATATATATATATATATATATATATATATATATATATATATATATATATATATATATATATATATATATGTGTGTATATATATATAAATAATATTTTTATTATATTGTGTGAAATAATTTTTATTGTCTTAGAATATAAAAAAATATTTGTATTTTTATGAAGGTTATTGGCTTCTTACACGCAGCAATGTAATGTAATATATATAATTTCTTACAGCAAAATAATTTTTCTTTAGTAATATATCGCGTATTTTAGGTAAAGCAGAGAATGCTTATGTTAAGTAACTTCGACTTCAACTTTCCACCCTTTTTCCTTACTTACGGAAGACTTACGGAACAATATTTACACATGACTTTTTCATAATATTTATTTATTTAAAAAAATATAAAATTTGTTAATTATGAACTTTTATCAACAGTGCATGAAAGCCTACGTTGAATTTGAAGTATGCAACGGAGCCTACGAGGTATCGTGTCCCGACGACCGCTGCTCGGCCGGCGCCGCGCTGTCCCTCGATGAGATATCGGCTCTAGTGTCACACTCGGTTATGGAAAAACATCTTAAGTTTAGGCTGAATCATGGTAAGTAAAATTTGTTTTCTTGTGTATATACCGACATGTATACCTATATATACACATACATTGTATTGAGGACCGTCGTGGCGCAGAGGCGCAACGTCTGCCTATAACGCGACGGTTACTGGGTTCGATTCCCAGTCTGGGAAGATAGATTTTTCTATTTCCATTTTCTTCGCTCTGGCATCTAAGGCAAAGCGCGGCGTTGAGTTCCGCCAGTCAACACGCAATGCTTCGTAAACAGCGGAAAGCGGGGACGGAGTAAGCAGGGACTAAGTAAAGGAGTGTGTTAACACTAGGTTCGTATGGTTCCTGCAGTTCCCTCTGCCTACCCTGCCATGTGCGGGATAAAGCGTGAAGCTAAAAAAAATTGTATTGTGTATATAACGACATATATACATATAAATACCTACGTATATGTCGGTTGGGTGCCTGTAAGTTATTTAACCGTTGTCGTTATGTAGTTAAAAGGTGTAAATTAGGATGAAAATATGTCACCTGTAAGGAAATCATATACTTAGTATCCGCCTAAGTATATAATTGTGTTACAATTATTTATAAGATTTTTTAAGCTATCAGAATCAACTACATGCAATAAATCTCAATTGATCTATATAGAAAATACTAGTTTTTACATGCAGCCTGGCCCATGTGGTAAAATGGAGACAACTAAGAATTTTAATAAAACCATGACACGTGCCAAGTTCCAAGTTATGTAGGTATATAGGTATCTTAGAACAAATAAATACTTAACTCTCCAATACAAAACGATTTTTTGAATTTTAGCTAATAGTTACGGAGATTAGAACGTTACACTACCTAACAAATTCTTTAGCTTCATAGTAGTACTAACACGTATCAATGTTTTTTTCATTATTTTTAAAGTGTTAATCCACACTGAAGAAAGAAAAGATTACTTAAAGAAAACCTATAAAAATACAGAAGTGTGATAAAGAACGCATGGTTCAGTGGTCAGAGTGCGCGGGTTCAAAATCCGCTTCAAATTTTTATATTTTCTTTAAGTAGATAAGTATTACTTTTGTTATCGATAGAACTAATATATATATTTTTAAATGTGCAATTTTTCTTTGTAGTTGAAATTCTTTAACCTTGTTCGAGTAATATTCTGATTCTGCTTCAACTGCGCATCTTTAATGAATACAATATTCAACAGTCTCTGAACGCTTCGAACTTATTTTATTATTCAAATTTTATGTATATTTTGCGTCGTACAATTTATTAATGTATTTTATTACGTCATTAAATGGCTACTGAAATATGATAACATTGTTAAAGTTATAATACGAAATATAGTAACTAAATATACCTAAGACATCTTTATATGAAAGTTTGAATTATGTTTAAACTATTTTTACAAGGATAATTAGTTACGGAAATTTATACAAGGTGTGAATGTTACTGCGACCATCATTTTAAGCATAGTATTACTAGCTTCATAAACTTGGTAAAACAAGTAAAATTTAAAAAATAAAAAAATATTTTTTCAAACAAAATAATTAAATTATAGTTCCAAAATAAAACGGCATTTGTCAAGTATGACGCAAGCGTACACTATCCTGTGAGAGCGGCAAAGAGATATATCCCTTTCTCATTAGGTTATTTTTTTGAATGAAAGGTGACAGATTGACAAAGTTTGATAGTATTTTTGTAGTACGAGGTCTATACGTCATTCGTATTTAATTATTGACTACCTCATGCGTTACACAGCACGTATAAATATCGTGAAATAGGAAAAATGATCCTGTGCTTAAACTATTGATAATTGTGAAATAATATATATATATATATATATATATATATATATATATATATATATATATATATATATATATATATATATATATATATATATATATATATATATATATATATATATATATATATATATATATATATATATATATATATATATATATATATATATATATATATATATATATATATATATATATATATATATATATATATATATATATATATATATATATATAGGTAATAATCAAATACTTTAACCTTTTATTTCTATAAAAAAATATTTCTTCCTTCTTAATATTCTTCTATGTTTTCACATAATCAAGGAGCAAGGATAAGATAAACTAAAGTTCAGATACTTATTTCGCATTTTAGTACTTCCACCATTTTAACGGTGTTTTTTGGATTAACGGTACCGCTCTTTATATCTTTCAACTGGAGATTCTTTTTTTTTCAATATATGAAAAATATTAAGAGAGAAAATGGAACTTGAAGCTATAAAATATACAGTCCACCTTCAAAGCCTCATTGATGCTTAAAACGACGACAGGATATTATACAGATTAATATTTATAGGTACACCAATTTAGTTAATAAGCTTTAAACTGACTTGAACTATTTAAACGCAGAGAAATTTCGCTAACTATAAATTACTTCTAAAACACAGTCAGTTGCCCGCAGCGCGAGCTCGTTGCATGTGAGAGGGCAATTAGTTCAAAGTCGCACTAAGTCTTTTGTGCGCCAAATTGGTAATGTGATAGGTTGTTAGCGGTTATTTATATAAAAATAATTATATTTGTTAGTTATTATTTAATATGAGAAGTATTATTTAAATTTCATTGAAATATTATTAGGTATGCAATTTGGAAGGATGTTATTGAGTTGTTTGTAATAAAAGCTTCATAGATTACTATTAATATTTCAAAAGCAAGAGTACCTAATATCAAGAATCATTTAGAATTAATAGCATATATACAATAAACTGATTTACAGATTTATATCAGAAATAAATCCTTATATCTTTTGGGTGTGCGAAAAATATTAGCTTTGGAAATCTTTTGTCCTCGGCTCAGTATTATTCGCTAGCCAGTATTACAACTTACATATAGACTATTCGAAGGATAAATACAACTTATTAAGTACAACTTATTAATCCTACTTTAGGCTATTGAAAATTTCAAGTAATCCTATTTTAGGCTATCGAAATGTCTTATGTCTGTAACACTTAATCAAACTAAATGAGCATTATATTAGCAGTTTGTTTAAGTGTTACTACATCACTGTCATCTGCGTTCCATCATCTTTTTCGAAGCGAATTTGTATGTCAATGGCAAAAAGTCTAATGATTTACACGTCATCGCGTAACTCTTTACAAGAATCTTTTTTTTAGCTTCACGCTTTATCCCGCAAATGGCAGGGTAGGCAGAGGGAACTGCAGGAACCATATGGACCTAGTGTTAAAACACTCCGTTGCTTAGTTCCTGCTTTCTCTGGCCCCACTATCCGCCTTAAGTGCAGTAATATTTTACAGCACAAGTATAGCTTTAGAAATATAACATATTCTGGTACTCTAAATATATATAATATAACACCATAGACAACTGTGCCCCAGATCACTCTGACCGCAGGTTAAATAAGCTTTGGCTTGTGTGGCTAAGTCCTCTAGGAATACTTATAGAATTTTTCAATTCAAAAAAGAGTTCTTGAGATTAGCGCGTTTATCTGAACAAACTCTTTAGCTTTGTGATATAACTTTTTCCGTATTAATAAAAGAAAATATATTTTGTGATATTGTGAGGAATGAAAAAAGACAAACAAAATATAATACCTATTTCAAGGTAAACGTTGCCATAAGCTTACTCTATACTGAAATATCAAGAAAGATTATGTTGAAAGAAAGGATTATCTGAGTAAGTCCTGGGATATTGAAGCATATAATATAACTCACAGGCGGGGACGATATCAGATATTTATAGTTTAGTAGCTTTTCTGAAGGTGACCTTTAAGTGACTTCGCCAACATCTTAAAGTTAGTGTACACAAAGTAATGAAAATTAGTGGCGTTCACATATCTATGTAAAGAACACTTAAATCGAATATTAAATTTATAAAAGAGCAGATTTTATTAAAAGCAAAATGTCTTATTCCATAAATATATGACATTTTATTTTTAATTAGTAATGCGATATTTAATTATTTACGTTGTAATTATAAAAGTATGATGATTTTAAGTTATTGGTACTCGATAATTGTGTTTTAATTACATTTAAAAAGATATAGATTTAGTAGATTTTTTAAAAATCGTTATATGACTTTTTTTATTTATCTTTGTATCCACTTTAAGTAAAGCTATATATTTATGTATCTTTCAATCACTTCTACCCTAGCAAGATTGTAATTCATCTTATTATAGTTTCGACGAGTAAAATTTAATGAACTTGGCCATTAAACCATTGATTTTTTAATAAAATACTTATATCATGTTCATTAATATATAAATTTTGAATAAATAGAATAATAGATAATGGTAATAACAGGTAATACGAATATTAAGTGCTTTTAATTGTTAAACAAAAATTTTAGAAGTTGTGCAAAAATAGGCTAAATAATAATAAATACGACTTAGTACGGTGCCAGTAGGTTCTTTATTAAAATTAAAAGGCATCTTTTCTCAACAAAGCCGTGTAAGAAAGTTTACAAACACCAAAGACAAGGAAGAACTTTACAAAGTAGAACTTTGTTGATTGAAAATTCTTTAAGATTCAAAGTGTGTATTCTGATAAAATAACTTGGCTCGTTTAAATATTTACTACAATAGCTTTTAAAATTGCAACTTGGCAGTAATATGTCTATTTATGAGATCCATGTTGTGTAAATTTTAAATAGAAATATAGTTTTGCTGAGTTATTGAATGCTTATCAATAACCATTCAGTCTAGTTGTTTTTACTTTTATAATATGTATAAAATATTATTAATAAACCTTAAGATGCGTAATCGTGGCGCAGAGGCGTACCGTCTACCTGACGTAAACGTGACGGTTTGTGAATTCGATTCCTACTTGAGGATGATGATTTTTTTCATTTCCATTTCCTTCGGTCTGACAACTAGGCAGAACGCCCTTTTGAGTTCCGCCACTCAATAAGGCATTGCAGCCTTTCGAAAAGGTGGAAAGCAGGAAACGGAGTGTCTTAACACTAGGTTCCCACGGTTCCTGCGGTTCCCTCTGCCTATATAGCAGTATTTGCGGAATAAAGCGTGAAGACAAAAAATCCTATAATAGCTAAGCATATAATAGCAATTTAACAGGCCTTAGTATTGACAGATTAAATTCGATTCGAATTCGAATAAAGCATTTTGGCTCAGTGTTGAGAGCGCTTGCACGGTTCGCAAGAGGGCGCGGGTTCGAGTCCCGCTGCATTTAAATTTTATATGTTTTCTTTAAGTTTTTTTTCTATTCCCAATGTGGATTAAAAAAAATAATCATAACGCTTTAAAATTAAATAAGTTCTCTTAAGGTTTCATACTAAACTAATAGAACTATTTTTATTGAAACATTGGTAGGGCATATGTAAAATTTAATATACGTTTACTATAAATACAAGTACTTCAAACACGTCACAGAGCCTACCCTACTCACATGATGCACGCATTAGGGGGTCTCGAGTGGCACGCAATGAAATAGTATTTGCCTGTGGCATGCAAATTAAAATATTCCCCATAGTATATTTGTACTTGACCACGTAGCATGGAACCTACATTTTGTTATTGATGCACTTCATACGTTCTATATTATGTATGTTGAATATTTATATATTACTATGCGAGGGCGCTTCGCTCTTTATACGCTTCGATTTAGTTCAATTCAATTTACACGCAAAAATTTAAGTCATTGAAAGACGTTCTTACAACAGGGTTTGAATCAAATACGATGTTCTTGACTTCACAATAGAAATTCTTACAAGATTTTGTATATAATAAAAAATAACATAGAAGTTTATTTAAATTATCTTATTCCACTTTTTTCAGAGTAAGTTAAAGAAATATATGTTTCTACCAAATGTCTAATTAACGACTCAAAAGGCAAAACTAACAATGGATTAACCATTCAATACGAAGAGTTCTGAAGCAAATAACTTAATAACCAAGCAATGTAGCTGAATACTGAACGCTGAAATAATTTCACCCCCGTCTATAGAAATTCACTGCGTCGCTATGCCCTGATTGCTGCTTGAGTGTAAAGCAAGCCTCGGTATCGTTTAATACCACGAATTACTACCGTTATAGCTGTAAACTTTTGAACTAAAATTTTGTGTATCCAACTCGTTTTGGTTATTTAGTTACTTGGCAACGGCAACGTTTGAGGTATTTCTGTAACATCTCGTTCTCGTTGATACTTGAAAATGAATATTGTTAGTTGTATATCATTTCACTTTATCATTAGCTCATGCTTTTTTACGCTCATAGCAGGGTAGAAAAAGGGAACCGTAGGAACCTAATCATAAGACATTCCGTTTTCCACTTTTCGCTTATCCAAAGCTTTGCGCGTTGGGTGGGGGATCTCAACGCCGCGCTTTACCTAGTTGCCAGAACAGAGGTAATCGGAATAGAAAAATCCATCTTCCCCGAGTGGGAATCGAACCCATACACCGTCGCGTTTAGACCATGACGGTTCTTAAATAATTTCCGGCAGAATACGTACTATAATATTAAATTTGTAACAATGATATTTAAATCACTGTTGAATTTATTGCCAGCTCTTCTCAACAGAGCTGCCTCGTCAGCTTATTGTACCTGACAATTAAAAATTTGCAAAGACTTTATTATAAGGGTAGAAAAAAAGAGTTTTTATAGAGGGAGAGAGAAAGAGAGAGATTTTTCTCTTTAGATAAAAATTTTAAAGAGAATATCTGTCGCTTTATGTGGTACATACATAAAAATCACCATAACCATATACAATAATTGTTTACGTTAAATTGTTTTTAATTATATCTCTGAGATGCAGTCTGTGCATGCGGCGTTAAGAGTGAATCATTTTAATTACTGTACATTATACTAAAGGATTATTCATCACGAATTAAGTAATTATTATATGCTTAGGTACACACGTATGTATATAATTCGCACAAAATCATTATATTTTCTTAGTATTGTTTATATTTTGTTGTTTGTAGTATTACTTTATTTAAATGGATATGAGAAAATGAATATGACGTTATTATTATTACCATTAATAAGGTTCTACATAGGTTGTACCAAAACTTCTACCAGAACGGAATAAAACGTAGTGTTACATTTCTTTGCATACAAGGAAGAAGATTAGAGCTTTTTTCATAGAAAATAGTATAGATTGACATTATATTATTATAATTTATTGTTATACTTTAAAAAAGCATGTACAGTACGCGGGCTTAATCGTAAAAACTGTGCCTTTTCATGCCATAATATATGTTAAAGAACGTAGACAAAAAGCTCTGTATACTTCGTAAGCTTTATAATGTGGGCATTTAATGTTATATAAATAACATATGTATGTACATCTCTTTTTTGTTTTATAAATAAATTTTCTTATACAGAGATACATTAATCTTGCATATAAAAATAAATTTTACATCTTCTAAAATGATATCTTTTTATAATAATATTTTGATTTTATGAAAAATACTACGATAACCTCTCAATTTCTTCTCTTATCTGTGCGCTTTATTATTACTGGTTCGTCCTCTACCTATACAGTGTATTAGCCATACATGTGTTCTCGAATAAAAGCTCCCCTCTCCACTACGCACGTCGTGCGAGCGTAGTATAAATATATATTTAAATTATTCAAATAGAAAAGATCTAAAGCACAACTTATTTCATCTACACCAATTTTGACTTTTTATATTAACTAACGTTTTATCTTCATTTAATTACGAGCAAAATTATATATTTAACTGGAATGGTTTAAAATTTCTTTTCAATTATATATACAAATAAAATTTTTAAAGAGCTCTTTGAGCGAGCTATAAAAAAGCGGTTTCACTGACACGTTTTGAACTGGTCCTCTCTTCTCACAGCTTCCTACACTGTGGGCTTAATCTTTGTCATCTTGAATAAAAATAGCGTTGCTTTTATAAAGTAAATGTAAGTTTTTACACAGAAAGAGCTTAAGAATTCGTTCATATAAAAATACCGCTAATTCTCAGTACATACATTTATAAATTACTTTTTCTTATTTTATAATTAACACCAATGTTGCATTCTAAGATAGAGTTTGGCTAGACGTTGCATATGGGGTCAAATACATATTGTCATAACTCGTCTCTTATCTATTCTTTACTTTTTACTTAAAGGCGTTTTAGATACTTTATTAAGTATGCAAGTATCACACACGAGCTTGGTAAAGTTAAGTTGATTTAAACGATATAATTTATAGTTAATACAAACAACGAATTCGATAAGTAGTTTTTTTTTATCTTCACGCTTTATCCCGTACATGGCAGGGTAGGCAGAGGGAACTGCAGGGACTAGTCCCTGCTTTCTCCGTCCCCACTTTAATAACAATATAAGTTACACAATAACCCAACTGGTTAGTAAAAACACATTGTAATTACTATTAGGTTTTCTGAACTTACTTCACAAACAGTAGCACGCAGTAGTCTGAAGGAAAAGAAATTATTTGAAAAAAAAAGAAGGTAGAATAAGCTCTTAACAAATAACAGTGGATTTATAAAATTAAATTACTTAGTGTCCCTTGAGACATACCGACGAGCGTTTCTTATTAGATCTAAAATAGAGTAGGTAGTCGAGTTCATTTCTTTGAACAATGAAACAATTTAATGAAAGAATAACATGGATGGATGATCTTTACACAGTAGTGTCTAAGTGTATGTCGGCGCTAAGCCAGGGTTTCGTTGTTCAGAGTCCATTTTTCATTACAAAATAACAGAGTTGTAGCAATTGGTTTATTCTCGTACAATAGTTAATACAGAAGAGATTGACATTACATAATTCAGTCCTTTTATTTATTTAACAGCTGACATTTTCTGTTCAATATTCAAAATTAATATCATAAAGAACTTATCATTACAAATAGGTTTTACTTATTTGAATAATTAAACATTAATTTCAATACTAAATACGTTCTAACAATAAAATCATAAAATGTATATTGATATGCGCCCATATGTACTATGTTTTTATTTTATAACACAGTGACAAATTCTGTCTGAAAGCTCGTTGGTTATAGGTTCAAATACTAACGCTCTGTCAATACAGCGCTAACCACCGCCACTCAAACAAGCAAACCCTACCCTGCTAAATGCGGAAATCATGAAGCTGAGTTATTAGTAACACATTTTTAAAGATTAGTTACTCTTTATTTCTCTTGTCGAATATTGAATTTCTGTATTTTTAGCTTTTCTAAATATATAAGTGCAGTATCAGGTAACTTTATTAGTACTGTAGGAATATATCATTTTGTTTTAACCTTATACAAAATTCATCGTTTTGTCATAGAAAAATTGAATAAATTAAGTTATATTATATCTTTTCCATTCTTCTCAATTAAATTCGATATTTTTATTATGTATTTGCATGTTCTTCATTTTGCGATTTAAAAAATAATTAGGTTAGAGATTCCTTCTTCCGGTTTAATCAATGTATACATAATTTTTTGTCATAATATATTTTTATCATTTAATGTGTTAAATCAATAATATTTTTTAACAATTAAACGAAATACTAGATTTCTTACAATAAATAGATTATTATTTTGAATTAAAAAATATTAAACATATTTGAAATGTTAAAAATAACATTGTTCAGGTAAAGACAAACTCTCTTATCAGACCTGAGGTAAAGATATGTCACATACAAAATGTTGAATACTCTTTCATTTTTTTAGTTCTTAAATTAATTTATAATATTAATTGTTTTATTGTCTAAAAGTGTAAATGTATAATAAATCCTTTTTTTTGTTAAAAAGGCCGTAAATTTCGTTATACATTACTTTGTTTTTCATAAAATAACGTGTTTATATATAAATGATTTCCCAAGTTGCTATAAAATATATAACAAAATCGCACTTAGATCGCTATCTTTGTAATCCCATGTCGCCGGTATCATTTTTATAATTACATATATGTATGACCCCATTCCCAAGCAATTAATAATTTAATAACAGATATTATTGAGAGTAATTACAGAAAGTGTGTTAGTGTTTCTGTACTGAATGAGCTTTACAAGCTTTTATTCTATCAATTTATTTTATTCGAATAAATGAAATTCTAACAACTTTATTCCACCGTTGAGTGAATTATCTGTGAACTCAAAAAGCTGCTATAAATTCTCCTGACAAGTTAAAATTAAACTGAATTTCTAAAGTAATTTTATAGTATAAAATGTAGATTTATCATTTCAATTACTTAGCGTCGCGTGAATGTACGGCGAAGGTTCACGTCGCGTTGAGGCGCCGGTCTTATCTGATCATAGTACCTGTAGTCAAAGAGCTGGAAAAGGAAATTATTATCTAATTTTAAACATGTTTTGTGAGATGATTCTTCTACTATAGTTATTATTCTTTAAGAATGTCTTTGTTAAAAGTATGTTGAGAATGTATTTTGTTAATTATATTGAAAATGAGTTACTTTTTTAATTTATCTAGATTTCTTGTTTATTCTTTTACATAGGAATAGAGAATTTACGAAATCCAGTATTGCCCTATTTTAATCACACCTTAATGTTTTGTAAGGAACAAATTAATAATTATTTTTTTTTTTAATAAAAAATCAATAATTCCTTATTATTTTAATAAAAAATCAATAATTCCTCATGCTATTTAGTATAAAAAATCATTCATAAAAAAATTGAAATACATAACATTTATAATTTTGCATTCAGCTCTTGTACTATAATATACTTTCTTCTATTGCTTCTCTTTGACTATCTATTTTAAAGCTTAGGTTCATTCAACGCTATAACTTTCTATTTTGCATGATTTTATTTTTAGTTCCGTACAGTTTAGAAATATACATACATACTTATGTTAAGATCGATATTGTCAGACTGCGGCTTCCGCATGCCTCGTTTATAACTTAAAGTAATCGCACGACACTGACGCTGTGAGATAAAATGTAGTATTAGGATAGAAGAAAACACTATATCTCTAGAGCTTTTTCTAAAAAGAAAATGGGAATATATTAGTGATTTCATTTATGTTTTAATTTGTACGTCTAATTTACTATCATAAGTCTTTTTTTTAGCTTCACGCTTTATCCCGCACATGGCAGGGTAGGCAGAGGGAACTGCAGGAACTATTGGAACCTAGTGTTAAGACACTCCGTTGCTTAGTCCCTGCTTTCTCCGTCCCCGCTTTCCGCCTTTTTTCGAGGCATTGCGTGTCTACTATCATAAGTGTTTTCTTTTTATAATGTTATAAAGTAGTTTACTATAACAGAAAGCTTTTATTATACAAATTATTATATAATATACATATCATAAAATTTTATAAAAATAAATCAGTTAATAAATGTTTTATCTCATATTACCGGCTTCCCTTTACTCAGTTACTCATATGCGGAAGTATAATGCAGTAGCGAATGCAGATGCATCTTTCAATCAACTTTATTAATGTCAACAACCGGAAATTACTCATATACAGCGTGTTTCACTTTCATTTTATTCAATAATGGCCGTTTAATTCTACTTTGTCTGTCTGTCTTGTTAATTTAATATTTAGTTTAGTCTTGATTTAGTTCATAGTTTGTAAAATCATTATATTATTTTATAAGTGGACTCATTAAGTAAGCACCTGTTGGTAATTAAAACATATATATATTCATATTTTGAAAGTTACATAGAATTGCGTACAAACTTATATATAAAATTAAATAGTTTTTTAAGTTCAACAAAAACTCCTATTTATCTTAGTAAGTAAAACATTTTTAAAAATATATGTATGTATATTATGTAAAGTATATACATACATTGCTGTTCGCTTTTTCCCAAGCGGAGTTATCTAAAGTAGTTCGCTTATTAGAAATATCTGACCTAATTCATATAACATTTTATGATGCTTCTACAGTTATTTTGCAGTGTTGAAACAATTGAATGATTAACATGTTCCACTTACCTAGTCCATTCATACAACGAGATTCATACAAGTTATGTTGATTGCTGCAATCAATAAATTATTATGTTACACAGACTGACAGACGCTTTTTTGCTCTTATAATTAATTGTCTTTTATAGAATATTTTATATTACAGTAACTGCATTTTGTTCAATATTTTTCTCTAAATAATTTGTTTATTTCAACGCGATGATCTCAGAAAGTACTGGCATAAATTGAAAAATATATTTATATAGGCCTATAATATAACATTTAAATTGTAACTGTAGGTAAAGTTTGAGGTATTTTGGAGACTTATTTTGCGATTCTCAGTTGTTTAAGCTTAATTAGGCGTTTACAGCTAAGGCAAAGTTGTAGGTAAAATTTAGTCAATTTTATAAGATTATAAAGTTAAACCTCAAAGCGGGATAAAGATTTAAGACGTTCATTTGTTGAAATCCAGATGTCTTATATATATATATATATATATATATATATATATATATATATATATATATATATATATATATATATATATATATATATATATATATATATATATATATATATATATATATGTGTGTGTGTGTGTGTGTGTGTGTGTGTGTTAGTGTAATATATTTTTCTTGTTGACTTGTTTTTTTCCATACTGGAAAATAAAATAAGTATGTACGTATTTACTATATACGTTATGGCTCTAATTATACAACACCTATGACAAATAACATAGATAAACATATTTTTATATTTTACCTCATACGATTTTTATATTATTTTATCATAATATACTTGAAATATACTTGAAGCTAAAAATATTTTGGATTGTATTCAAGAGTGTTAAAAAAAGAACTTTTTAGTTATTTTATAGAAAAATAATTGATTTAATTGTTATAATTTTCTAAAATAACATGAGATGTCCATGCTTAATTAGAGTGGAAGAATAAATGTATTAAATAATGTGTCCTTCCATACAAAATATTCTGTAAACATGGAAAACAGTATATAGTATAACAAGCGCCTGTTTTTTGTTTTTATCATTAACGAGTCATTGTACGCTCGTGACTGTATGACCTTTAAATACATTATATATATATATATATATATATATATATATATATATATATATATATATATATATATATATATATATATATATATATATATATATATATATATATATATATATATATATATATATATATATATATATATATATATATATATATATATATATATATATATATATATATATATATATATATATATATATAAAACTATTAGCCCCAATAGTATATATAGCATATTGCATGGAAGACAAAGGAAAAACTAAAGTGTATATACACCCTCCGTTACACTCATACACTCCGTTTATCTTGTTACCCGAGTTAAAAATATACATATTCTTAAATACATTTCACTGAAAATATTTTTAAGGAAACATCGCGTAACTTTTCCTTGCCTACAAACTACGCGCCTCAGGCTGACCTTTTTTTGAATATAATGATTTCCTTAACTGGTTTTTAAGAAAAACCTAGCGCCTTTTTCAGGAAGGATTGAATACTTTTTTATTTCTTAGGCGTAATATTAAGTTTGTGTAAGTTATAAAACGTTATTTTATTATAATTCAGTTTTATAGATGCAAAAGATATTTAAGAGGAAATTGACAGTCGTTTAAGTATCTGTGTCGATATATTTCTAAAGAAATTATTTATTTAGAAATTGTTTTTTTTTTTTGAGGACATTAAAACATATAGGAAGAAGGGACCTGTCAATAATTATTAAATGCTGTTGTTGAGATTTTCTTATTAAAAGACTTTGTTCGCCTTTAAGATAAATTTTATATTTATAATATATTACAGAATATAATACTTTAAATATTGAAAAAAAAAAATGTGAATATTTTTCTCTCTGCTTGTTTTAGCGTAGTAAAGATCTACACTAAATTCGTCCCCTTTAAAGAACCCTTCCCTAAGACAAAAGTTTGACATAGACAATGTAACATAATAACCTTTACGAAACTTCGGTTACGCCAAAGAGATTAGCTGAAGAAAGTCTCATAAACAACTGTTAACCGCTCAGCTTTAACTTATCTAGACCATACTAACTATGAATTTGCTTTGAATTTATATATTAATCAGTTTTTTCTTTCTTTTGTAAACAGAGGTGGCGATGGATGCGATGCGTGCGTTCTGTCCCCGACCCGGATGCGACACAGTGGTGCAAGTGCGTGCCGCTAGTCCGGCGCATTGTCCGACATGCCGACATGACTTCTGCTCACAGTGTAACCAAGAGGTAAATTTTATATGCTAACATTGACGGGTACTATATACTGTTTTTTTTTTTCATTTTATTTAACGGCCAAAAAATGATTTTGCTAGAAGTAGGATTTGAACCCACTCCCTAAGAGAGGACACGCAACAACTCGCACCTATTTATATAGGCAATCTTGGGTCTGGCGTCTTTGACCGCTCGGCTATCCTGACATCTACCCTATAGTTTTACCCTTTTATTTATACTTTGTTGCCACGTTTGCCGTAAACATAAAATAAATGTAGATAATAAAAAACTTCTTATAGTTTAGCTAATCTGTTACAGTTCACGCGTCGACTGTAGCGCCGTCTACGTGCGTTTGATTAAACAATTATTTGTCGTGATTAATTTTTAACTCACTTTCTCAATCAATAATTAGTCTCTTATATGCATTAAAATGAAGGTATAAAGTGACTTAACACTGTGTAGGAAATAACAGAATATAATTTATGCTTTAAGAGTTTTGTGTTTATAATACCACACTCAAAAATGTATATTAAAAAATGTATCAAGATTTTTCAATTTTCACAACAATATTGTTGTTTAGTAAGTAATTCTTTTTAAATTGCGCACATTCAAAAAATTCTTATATGCTTTGTAAATAATTAAATTTATCAAAAAGATTTATGTTTACTTTCCGGCGAAACCAGAACAAGCGTTTTATATACAATGTCTTTTTTCTCAAACAACGTGAATAAATTTCTTTAGACACCCAACCCACGCCTGTCCGATCTCAAACTAAACAGAGCCTGTATTATAATGATCAGATGGTTGATTATCACACAAATTGTAGATATCCAATGAAGATGTGTAGGTGAAAAGAGAACACAATATAATGTTATCAATGTGATAACGGGAAAACTTTTCTGTGAACTATAGTTTTGTATTTATAGTAAAACTAACACATAGACAGTTATATTTTTTTACCTTTAAATTAGACTACTTTATTTCTTCTGTGGCTTCGTTCACACGTCTGTGTATGTCTATAAATACGCATATATTAGCTTACTGTTTTACCCGAAAAAGGATCCTATATAAAAAACTTTTTTAATTCAAACTAACAGTTCCTGAGGTTAGTGAGCTTAATCAAACTGTTTAGTTTAAAATATTAGTTACAAATATACTATGTAAAAAGAAATATGTTTATATATGTTATATTATAGATAAAATTACTATGAGGACCGTCGTGGCGCAGAGGCGTAACGTCTGCCTGTAACGCGACGGTTTCTGGGTTCGATCCCCAGTCGGAGAAGATGGGTTTTTCTATTTCCATTTTCTTTGCTCTGGCAAACTAGGCAATAGCGCGGCGTTGAGTTCCGCCACTCAACACGCAATGCCCCGAAAAAGGCGGAAAGCGGGGACGGAGAAAGCGGGAACTAAGCAACAGAGTGTCTTAACACTAGGTTCAAATGGTTCCTGCAGTTCCCTCTGCCTACCCTGCAATATGCGGGATAAAGCGTAAAGCTAGAAAAAAAAATACTATGTGTTTATATAAAACATAAACTGCTTATTAGTAATTAAATGTTTTGTTGGATATAGAAAGTGCTTTTATAAAATGTCATTTTGTTACCTATTTTGCCCTATGAGCAGATGTTTTTTGTCGTAAATACCAACCCTGCTATAAATCTAAAAACGAATACCCGTGGTATAATGTATAAACATATATTAAACATATTTTAGGTTGAATTTCTTTTCGTTCGTTGTGAAAGAGTGAACCTCTTCTCACCTGCAACCACCATATAAACTAAAATATATAAGTATCGATAAACATACAACAACAACATAAAACAAGTCAATAAAACGTTAACAAGGAGTGTAATATAAAAACAAAATTTTATAGCATACTGATTTTGAATTTTTAACCAGTTTCAAAACTTGTCTCTGTTCACTTATTCATAATAATTATATTCAAATTTCTAGTTATTTAACATTCCTTAAATGTCAATCGCTACTTCGCTAATCATTACACGAATTCTAATTTATTTTTGCATTTCAAGGCGTTTGTCCGTTCTGTAACTAGCGGATAAGCCAATATCTTTTAGTTTATGCCGCCCTAGTACTGTAGATAAATCTAGGATACCTCTTTATCTGTCTAAATTTCTTAGTAGGGTTAGACTGTGTTTTTATTGCATTTTTATTTTGTCTTACAAACTTGCTTTTGTATATGGCTTTACTAATGATAAATAAACTTTAAATTTATTATTTAATTATTTATTAATAGTATACTACTAATATTTTTGTTGAAATTTATAAGTATAAGTGAGATCTCAGACTGACTTTATTTTAATAATGCATAAAACTTGCGTTATTATAATGCGCAAAAAATAATAATGTGTATCAGCACGCTTTTGTAATTTAGTTAAAGAAAACATATAAAAGTTATTTTTTTTGTTGTCTTTAAGTATAATTTCTCTCCTTAATGTTTATGTGATTAACACTTTAAAAATCATGAAAATAATATCATTTAATTTTTTTAAATTAACAAATAAGTCACCTCGCACGTCAACCATTTCTAACTATGCAAGTATTATCGATACCCATTGTTATGCTGTGATGCTTAAAAAACCTCATAACTTAATTGTACATTAAAGGAAAAGAACTCACGACATCTGGCTTACTATCATTATAATAGCAATATTTATTGTCATAAACATACATACTAATTATTTTATTACAAATTACGTAATAATCTAGACTCAATGTCAATAAGTAAAATTAACCAACTCAAACGTTATGCTATCCTAGTACATTGACTCTATGAAATATTAACTCATAAAGATTAGTTGTCTAAGCTCCTTTGCGCTCATGCAAGCCTAGTACCGAGTAGTGGAAGAAACTACACTATAGAGTTACTATTAAAGAAAAATAGATAATTAATTTATTTTGAAAATTTGTTACTTTAGTAAAGTAATCAGTGTCAAGACTCTCCGTTCTTTACTTTAACGTAACATTGCGTGTTGAATGGCGGAACTCAACTAACTTTTTTTTACTTTGAAGATTTGTTACTTAACTACGGAGTGTCAAGATACTCCGATCTCCGCTTTGACTTAACGTTGCATGTTGAATGGCGGGACGCAACGCCGAATAGATACATAGTCTAACTTTTTTGTTTTGAAAATTTGTTATTTAACAATCAGTGTCAAGACACTCCGTTTTCCATTTTTAACGTAACATTGCATGTTGCTTGGCGGAACACAACGCCGAATAGATACATAGTCTAACTTCTTTTTACTTTGAAGATTTTTTATTCTAACTGAATAAATAAAATTATATCTATAGAATAAAGTAAATATATATAGTATGACGCAATCATAGTGGCGAGATTTGGGAGTAAGGGACAAGGAATTACGGAGTTAAGCTACGCTTGTATACAGAATGGTCGTGGGTTATTAGTAATAAAAATGTTTATTAAGAATATTTTTAATTTATTCTGATCGAACATGTATACGCGGCGTTGAGTTACGTAATCTAAACAAACAAAAATTATATAGAGAAATATTATGAAATAGAGACAAGTAGACTGTAATTATGATTAGTTGATACTATACTTATACATAAGAATTACTATTATAGTAATTTATATGACATTTACATAATATTAGAGTGTATTGTTTTCTGTTTTATTTAATTTTAAATTAAATAGTATAAAATAACTCTACACTTATCTTTTGACCCCATTATACATACATATATAATTGCGTGTCAGATTCTTAAAGAACCTGAATACTATGTTACTTAATTGTTCAAACATTAAAACAGTTTTGAGATTTGAACTCGAGCCTCATGAACACTGTACAAGCACTATGACGAAATTCTCTTCGGAATCTTTAGTATTTCTGTACGGAGTTTTTTTTACAAAATTCCAAAGCATATTGGAAAGAACAATCATTGGCAAAAGAAAAAGCAGTTTATATGATATTTTTTATCATTTTTAAGTATTAATTCACACTTAACATATAAAAATACTTTAAGAACGAAGTGTTTTTACCACTAGACGAGAATGGAGTGTTACCACTCTATATATGTATAAAGTATGAAGATGAAAAAACAAACTACACTCACCCAAGTGTCTTGAAAGGACTTTCACTATTTTTTTTACAAAAACTTCTATATCACATACCATATCGCATTGACAGAGTAACCAGATATAAAGTGACACTAAAGTTTACAGTAGTTTTCTCGTTACAATTTCACAGTACATTTTCAATGGAGCGCTTGTGTATTAAGCGTGCGAACTATTGTCCGTCGTGAAAGGCGACCGCTTTCCACTCGTTCCTTGTATTTCGTTCGGCATCGCCGGCTTTGAACTGTGTACCACCTATTGTTGTTATAAACGCTTTGAAATGAGCTCAAACATATGGAGATCGGATGAGTTAGTAGAATTGTTAATTTAAGTTAATATAAGTTTAGTTATATTTCGCTGGAATTTTGGTCTATAAAAATATGATGAAGCCTCGTCTTAGTGCAACGCGATGGTTTCCGGGTTCGATTCCCACTTTAAGAAGATCGGTTTTTTCATTTTCATTTTCTTAGCTTTGGCAACTAGGCAAATGGCGGCGTTGAATTTCGTCACTCAACACGCAATGCCTTGAAAAGGCCTAGAGTATCTAAACACTAACTTCCCACGGTTCTTGGTTTTTTTTTTTTTTTTTTTTTTTTTTTTTTTTTTTTTTATTTCAAAATAATTAGCTCTACAGACACTTGGTCCGTACCCTTTTTTAACTTACACTATATGTTCTTATTACAAATATTGATTATATTAATACATAGAATTAATATTTATCATAATGAACATCTATAATAATCTTTACATTTTTTTTTTATATTTAATATTACTTAGAACTAAGGCTATGATAAGCGAATTACACAAGTCTATACGTTTTATCCTTGGTTAAATAAAATTAAATTTTATAATAAATTAAGGTCACTTGATAGTGTTACACAATAATGACAAAAACTAAGCTTTGATGCGACTTATATCATAAATATTAGGGCATGTCCGCTATAATTGAAGTTGTGACCGCTGCGTTCCTGTCTTTCATGGCCATCTTCAAGTTGTACTCCACAATGCTTTTAGTTGTTGCACCCATCGCATTACGAATTAGTCTCATGACTGCATCGTCTTTGCCCTCGCTATAGTAGGTGCAGCTGTTGGTGTGTCGCGATATTGCTACGACCGCATGCGAGACACTATCATGTAGCTGCAGCTTGACCGATTTGCTGTTAATAACTACAACAGTCTCGCTGGTCAGGCCTTGAGCCTCATGAATCGTCAGGACCTTCGAACCTGTTTCTTTTCCCCATCCTTGGCTAATCAGAGATTCTTTTTCTTCTTGTGTGTAAGTCAGGTATAGAGTGTTTTTAAGATCCCCGGACATTGGCGTCAGCTTGATGTTTTTTGTAAAAAGGGAATGTATTGCCCTTTTTGAAGAGTATATGCCAGGATATACTTCTCGTAAAGCGTAGGCAACGTCCATGGGACTTCTATAAGTACACAACAGCTTCTCACTTATGCTGAGAATTCGTGATGGTCTTCGGTAAAACATTTCAAAAAGGTTATCTCGATCTATATAGGGTAGTTGGTTTAGGTCTCCTATTAAAAGTACTTCGTCAGCCTCTGAGTAAATGCTTGCCAGTACTATTGAACCAAAGTGGTTCATAAGGGCCTCGTCGACTATCAGACGATTGCACTTTTGTGATCCTCCTTGTGCACCGTTCACCAGTATTGACGCCATAGTGCGGATTTTACTTTGAACCAAATTCCCTATACGTTTCGACAACCTCTCTCTAAGTTCATTAGCTGCTTCTGTAGTACTAGTAACGACTATATCTTTTTCTAAATTAAATTCCTTGACTATCCAAGATGTTTTGCCACATCCAGGAACACCATCGATCCATTTTATCTTGGGGACCTTCCACGGACGCTGATATGCGGAGTCCAGAGTGCTATCTAGATATTTAGCTCTTTGAAGCATTCTACCCTCCAGCATTATCCGCGTGCACTTAGCGGTAACTACTATAGGATCATTGGCAGATGTGTCAAACTTGAGGTATCCTGTTGTACTGGTTTCCTCTTCATTCAGTTCGACAAAACTAGATGTTGCACTGTATGCTGCCATATAGTTACCCTTCATAATTCCCGCGATGATCTGACCGTTACTGTTATCATATATGGCGGCTTCTGCTTCCTTTAGTTTTACTCCCAGTATAGAGTACCCACCTCGAAAAGCAAGCATAATATCCTCGCACGTCCGTAACTTAACTTGCATTGTGGCCTTTAAGACGGCAAGAAATTCAAGAACAGCATTTTTATAGTGGTCATTCTGTTCTCGTATTTGTACTAGGTTTGGTGGTTCTACCTGTTCCATTGCTGCCTTTGTTGGTTTTGATCGGGTTTTTACTGGTGAGACTTTTGCAGACTCTTTTGTGAACTTCTCCACTGCCGTCGCTTGCTCATTTTGCGCTGGAAGTTTCCTTCGACCCAATAGGCTCCCTATAATAGTTCTGAAGGAGCCACGCATGGATCTTGCCGCTAGTTGTTTCTTCGTCAAGTCTGGACTATTATCTTGAGCTTCTACCGCCATTCGTTGAACGCGTTCTGAGCCACTTTCAGTGATCGTACAAAGCAATGGTGAGGACTACATTTGGACGCTTAAATGAGCAGGCTTAAGATAGCTAAGGTCTTCCCCTCGGTCCTCATATACTATAACCTCATGCTGTTTGGAAGCCTTTATACAACCCAGTCGGTCTGCTACTTCCCCTCTCTCGTACTCAACCACCATGGCGTCTACGCTAATTATTCGTTCTCCTTGTTCTTTTGTCTCACTTAGCAAATTGAGCAGTTCACAAGCCCACTTAAATGGCGTTTTTTCATTCCAATCGAGCAGTATTATCGATTTGTTTTTGGATTTTACTACACGACAGGTGATATCGCCGACCATTCTCGCGGGTAGTGCTTCATAAATTTTGCGTCTAATTGCAGTTTTGCTAGTACTCCCATTCAATAGAACAGCCAGGCCAGGTGAAATCGAGATGTATTTATGATTTCTAGGGCGGCAGAAACTTATGCCCAACCTTTCAGTGTTTTTTCCCATGAAAAGAGCCACACTTATGGTCTTTAATCCTGGTTTCCCGATTTGAGCCTGTTGCAGTAAGTAGCTAGTTGTATCTGGATTTCCACATTGCTGGTTTTGATGTTTCGTGTGTTGTTGTGGATTCGTGCTTGCTTGTGTTATAAGCGTACGTAGAGCATGTGAGCCTTCTTGTGTGCAATTTCTGGTGCTGTTCCGACTACATGCAATTCTAAAAGCTATTTCGGCATAGGCAAGTAGAACCTTTCGAGAGTTAGGATCCTCCATTATAGCTGGCAGATTAGCCTCTGATAGCTCTTTGTGGATTTGCGCTTGAAGCTCGAACCGGTAGACAGCAAATCTTGGACATTCCAGCACAATGTGCATAACTGATTCATTTTTTTCTGGATCACATTCACAAAATGGAGAATCTTTGAGCTTAAATCGGTATAAGTATTCAGAAATGCCACCGTGACCCGTCAGCATTTGCACGTGCCACGGTGTAAGAACCGCTGCCCCCGCTACAGTGAATGCCAGTCTCACATCTGGGAGGAATTTCTTTGTTGTCACGGTTCTTGGTTCCCTCTGCCTACCCTGCTATGTGCGGGATAAAGCGTGAAGCTATGAAAGAAGGAAGTGTTATTGTAAAAGGCGTTAGTTTTGAGGTCTACTCTCAGTCCGTGGGAATAAATTATTTTCAATGACAATGTCCCAAAAGTTGGGCTGAAAGTTGCAAATGAAGTGTCTTATCACTGAGTTCGTTTCTTTCGTTCTCTTACGAAGTGTTCGTCGATTATTCGTCTGTCGACTCTGCTATATAGTATTTTCTATAAAGAAATTTTAAAAATCCTTACGCTTAAGATATTTTAAGACGTTACAAACCTAATTCTAAGGCCTATACTGTCTGCAGACTCAGAAAGCTAATAAAGTGACCACAGGAATGTTGCCAACGGCGCACTACAGTGTTGCACTCGACCTAGATATGGCCTTCCCTCGCCCCTAATGTCTTAACATCGTTTTTAAAAATCTTAATTTTTGTTTATTTGGTTTAACTTTTATTTTGTAAACGGTACGTATTAAGATTTTTTATGAATAATTCAATAATTTTCGGTATAGTTAGATAATAATAACGATGTACGTTCCAAATAAACTGTAAATAGTAAAATCAAAATTTAAATTAAAAAAATATCTATATTAACAAAACTCGTTCACTTATGAGATGAGTGTGCTCCTTTAACTGTCTTCTATAGCTGTAATTTATCTATAGTTATTATGAATTGAATAATCCAATAATTACGCACATACATACATATATACATGTATATACATACATATATACATGTATATACATACATATATACGTATACATATATACATTTATAGAATAAATATAAATGCACTTTGCAAACACATTTATATCACGAAAGTAATGGAGTTCAGATATAAGCAATTTTTTGCCGGCTCTGCTGAGAGTAATCGACTTTCCAAACCGGTGGTGGACTTGATATGTACGTTTCTATCTATATATTGTTAGAAGTATATATGTAAAATTATATATGTAGAATTATATGTACCGTTTCATACCAATGAAAATTATATAGCATTGTATATAACACTTTACTCTACAGCCTCTCCATAAGAGGGCTGCCCCACAAGAATGTAACTTTTCAATTTAAACAAATAGTTTCTAAGGTTAGCGTTTTAAAAAATGGATATAATTTTTGTTTTTTTTTTATATTATAAAATATTAGGTCGAGTCTCTTGGTTATATTAAAAAAGATCAGAAAAAACAAAAACCTTTGACAGCTTTAGAAAACTTATTAATTTAAACACTTACTAAATATTCAAAATCAAACAGCCAGTAAATAATAAGTCGCCTATATTTTTATATACAATTTTTTTTTTATTATTATTAATAGCTTCACGCTTTTATCCCGCATACTGCAGGATAGGCAGAAGGAACTGCAGGAACTATATGAACCTAGTGTAAAGACACTCCGTTGCTTAGTTCCTACTTTCTCCGTCCCCACTTTCCGCCTTTTTTGAGGCATTACGTGTTGAGTGGCGGAACTCAACCTAGGCCTAGTTTCCAGGAAGAAGAAAATGGAAATAAAAAAATCCATCTTCCCCGAGTGGGAATCGAACCCTCAAACCGTCGTGTTTACAGGCAGGCGCTTACGCCTCTGCGCCACGACGGCCCTTTTTAAATATATTTTAATTAAAATAATTAATTGCTTTTTCTATTTATAACTTATAATCGATATGCTGCTGATAATTAACTAAACAATTTATTCTATGTTCAGTATTTTTCCTACAGTTAGTAATTAGTCACGCTATTCTTACCGTAAAGTAAATGTGGTACTTGCTTTTAGATTCAAGTGGCGTATTTATTTACGTATAGAAACCTTCTGACGATCTCCTCGAGCCATATGAGCGCCTGGTACTCGCTGCTCGAATAAACCTACTATTCATATTGCGAAATGCGTTCTATGAAAGAAGAGTTGACGAAGATTTACGTAACAACAGGTTGTACAAAAAAATATAAGTTTTAATTAAAAATAATTTCGTTCGTTACAGCTTTTGGAGAACTTACTAATAATTGACTATATGTATTAAGATATATTTATATTTTTATATAAGTTATTTTATTTATTTACACAGATATACTAGAAACAATAGGTTACGGCTGCGGTTGATTTATTACTATTTATTTGTTTATTTATAACTTTTCCACTTAGAATTATTAAGATGATCACATGTGTACGTCACATAGAGCTAACGGAGGAGTGTCAGAGGGGCCCAATTTGATAATAAATATCGAATTGAGCCCCTCTCAAACCTACACACTTCACGACTTAAAACTAAACTTACGAGGGTTCCAAGCGTGGCCTGGTGAGAAGAGCCCACAACAAACTCAACCAGGTTTCCCTAAACCTATTGTGATCACTTCACAAACGTCTAAACCTACTATGATTAAGATCTTCACTGCGTAATGAGTTAGAAATGAAAATCACCTAATGAGATTCGAAGCCACATTCTAAAGCTAGATATACATAACATAATATATATGTACATGGCGTCAATATATCAATTACTATATGTTTATTTAACAATTATGTGTAATAAATATTATTCATATGCATTCATTTGTATATATTATAAAACCAGGCTTTATTGATTTTCTTAGATTTACTCTAAGACATGTATGGTAGTCATTTTTTGTCGATTTTTTCATTTTTTTTCCTTTCAAATTACTTTGCCTATAATACGCATATTTACCTGTATGTCCTATATGTCTATTGTACATATATTCCTGGGCGATAAGTACTCGCGTGGCTGTTTTTCTGTATAAATATATTCTGTCCCGATATTGCAGGCAATTTCAATATTAAAAATGTTGCTCGACACCCTTTCTCTATCGTCTAGTAACAGTTTCATATAAATAGTTTTAATTGTTCCTAAGATTTTTTTAAATATTATATCTTTTATTAACTCTACTACACAACTATATGCATTGAAAAACCACAGGTTCTTTGAAATCATAAACAGACACTCCTATTTTATCTTTATATATAAATATAGATGTATTGTTAATTCATGTATAAATATTGGCTTTTTATTACAAGTACACGACATAGATAAAAACGTGTCATTAACGAGATATTATATTTCTCGTTGATTTATGTGATTAATATAAAGAATCAATTGTCATATTATTTCTAAGTTAATATATTAGTTTGTACTATTGCAGATTTTTTTTACTTTGATTTGCCTCCGAGAGCAGCATTCAAAAGAATTAGGTTGAATTAGTTCGATTTCGCTTGAACTTTGTATCGAAGTCATTATTTAATTGGTTCTATTTTCAATTATTTGATACGTTATACGATTTGCTTATTTTTGTAAATATAAGTTATTATCATTTACTGGTATAATAATATACTTCAATAGGTTAGTTTTAAGACCACTTTTTGGGAGACCATGTGTGTTTTGTTACTAAATGTAGTCATGATCCATTTTATTTATTTTAAATTTTAAAAATTTTTGTAGAATTAATGCAATATTTTAAACTTTATAACAAAGTAGGTAGAGATTAACCTTTTAAAACACTGAATTGAAAATAATTTAAATATTATCAATTCCTCTCGTGTGAATCAAACTCACGACTTTTCCCTATACACTCAGATTCCGTCCACTGCGCCACCACGGCCTTTATTTGAAATTATTATAAATTCAATTATAGCCTAAAACATTAGCACGCGACATGTTTCAGGTAGCAATTGAAAAATGTCAAATATATATAGATATATATATATATATATATATATATATATATATATATATATATATATATATATATATATATATATATATATATATATATATATATATATATATATATATATATATATATATATAGATATATATATACTATGCTATATAGGTTAATCTAATTACAGTTTAATTTTAGCTTCTAAGTAATAGCATGTCCCATTCATAATATAATAATTTTAAATAATTTCCAGCACGTGATTAATGTAATAGCGCGTACAATTAAATAACAACGTCAATACCAACAGTCGGTTGTCAGATTACAGCGGAATGGCAGCTTAATTGAATGTAATCTGCGTAACTATCCGTAAACATGATTGGCGAAATTATACTATTGTATTTATATACTGCACTACACTACGCTGACCTACTATGGAATTTGTGTTGTACAACGTTGACTGCCTCTGTCTCCACACTTGTATATGTTTTCACGCTTTATCCTGCATATGGCAGGGTAGGCAGAGGGAACTGCAGGAACCATAACATAGTGTTAAAACACTCCGTTGCTTAGTCCCTGTTTTCTCCGTCCCCGTTTTCCGCCTTTTTCGAGGCATTGCGTGTTGAGTGGCGGAACTCAACGCTGCGCTTTGCCTAGTGTCCAGAGCGAAGAAAATGAAAATAGTAAAATCCATAACATCTTTGATTTTTCTTTGACTTTGACTTTCAACAATTTAACCGGATTTAACGCTGATATCGACATTTTTCGGAAACCCGACGTTTCGAACACTTTGCAGTCCGTGGTCACAGATAGACCCGATACTACTGCATAGTATTCGAAACGTCGGGTGGGAATCGAACCCACAAACGTTTACAGGCAGACACTACGCTTATGAGCCAAGGCCCTAGATATACGGCAAATAGCAGTCAATATCTTAAAAATTTTAATCTTAATTTATATTGACGCCATTGATTCGAAGTTATTGCCTTTAAGCTACAAGTAATAAAAGCCTTTGAAAATTAAATTTATTATTTTGTACGATAATGTTAGGTTACTCAATCAAATTAAGAGCTTATTATACTATATATAGTATATATATCGTTTTCCTTTTTTTGAAACTATAATTCCCACTAAAGTTTCAAATTTATAATTTACATATATATAATTTCAAATTTATAATTTACGTATAGATAATTCTTGTTCAGTTCCTAATATTTTAACTGCACCATAACGTCTTAAAGCATTTTTCCAAAATTTTTTCATTCCATATTATGGTTTTTAGTAATTATTATTATATGTTCTATTCTAACTTCCTTACAGTGGCACGGCGGCCTGTCCTGTGAAGCAGCCGCGGCGTCGTCCTCCATGGCTGGTGCGGGAGCTCCCCTCCTACCTGACTCGGAACTGATAAAACTGTGCCCAATGTGTAGAGTGCCGATCGAGAAGGACGAAGGTTGCGCACAAATGATGTGTAAACGATGCAAACATGTGTTCTGCTGGTATTGCCTGGCTTCTTTAGATGTGAGTATTATAGATTTGTTCGTTAAGTTTTGGGAGAGGAATTAGAAATGTGGAGAAATGAAAATAATTCTTTTTCTGAATTTGGAATTGAACCCATTACAATCGTGATAGTAGTATATCTATACTGTGATTTTGATTTATAAGTAGGTACTGAGAATAATGCTATAATCCAAATCATGCAAAATAGGAATAACTTTCAAGAGTTATCTATATCTTCAAGAATTAAGGACATTCGTACTTAATATGTCATAATGTAGAAGAGGTCGTTATAAGAGAATATATATATATATATATATATATATATATATATATATATATATATATATATATATATATATATATATATATATATATATATATATATATATATATATATATATATATATAGAGAGAGAGAGAGAGAGAGAGAGAGAGAGAGAGAGAGAGCACCTTAACGTATCGGTAAATAATTTAGGACAGGGACTCGTCATGTTATAATAATGTATAATTAGAAGGCTGATCTTCCTTATTACGGCGTAAGATTTATGATTATACCTGTACGTTTGAACTTGTTTGAAAATTATTACTATTATTATTATGTATCATAAACATTTATTTATAGCTGAAGTATAAATATAATGATATGTGAAGTTTACTATTTAGGTACATGAATATTTCTTGTAGATTTCTCATATTTTACTAAAGAAATTAGATTTGAAAATATTGAACTTACAGTAGTAAATATATATATATATATATATATATATATATATATATATATATATATATATATATATATATATATATATATATATATATATATATATATATATATATATATATATATATATATATATATATATATATATATATATATATATATATATATATATATATATATATATATATATATATATATATATATATATATATATATATATATATATATATATATATATATATATATATATAGATATATATATATATATATAGATATATATATATATAGATATATATATATATATATATAGATATATATATATATATATAGATATATATATATATATATATATATAGATATATATATATATATATATATATAGATATATATATATATATATAGATATATATATATATATAGATATATATATATATATATATATATATATATATATATATATATATATATATATATATATATATATATACATATATATATATATATATATATACATATATATATATATATATATATATATATATATATATATATATATATATATATATATATATATATATATATATATATATATATATATATATATATATATATATATATATATATATATATATATATATATATACTATAGCTGAAATAGGTGAAACTAGAGTCTTGAAATGTTGTAGATATAGGTATTCTTCATAGACCGTAAATGGACACTTAAACAGGAATTTTGGAAAACCCCGTTGAAACTTTATATGACATTTCGCCATTTTTTTATTTAATCGAATTTAAATTTTAAGTGAATACTTTATTCTAAGTAAATGTACATGTTTATTTACAGAAATTGGTATGATACATTTTAGCCAGTGAAAAATCAAACTGTAAGTGATCAAAGACACGAGTTAAAAATTATTAAATAGGAAAAGTTTACGATCAAAATGCAAAGAAAATTCTCACACACTTATATGTACATCTATTTACTATAACAATATGTAAAAGTTTTGTCTGCTTGTAAACGTGTCTCTTTGTGGGATCGATTCCCACTCGGGTAATATGGATTTTTCACTGCCGCTTTCTTTGGTTTGACGTGAAAAATTGGAAAGCGACGAACGTAGTCTCTTAACCCTACGTTCCCACTGTTACTTTACCTACCCTGCTATGAGCGGGATAAAGATTTTTATAAAATTTATGAAAACAAATTACAAATTATATGTATCGGCATGGACACCCACAAATTCAATACTATAATATATAATGTAATTCATACCGGAGAAGAAAGTATAACGCTTTCTAACCGGTTTTGAACGCAAAAAATAATCGAAGAACAGGATTCAAATTTTACTTTCTTATTTGTATATATATATATATATATATATATATATATATATATATATATATATATATATATATATATATATATATATATATATATATATATATATATATATATATATATATATATATATATATATATATATATATATATATATTGCAATATATTGTACAAATTAGTCACTAAACGATGTTATATAACGTATTTATATTTCTAACATTTAACAACAAGAACCGGTTCACTAAATGTTACTTTTTAATGGCAGTTCTATTTAAATTCGAAGACAATAATGCAAACAGGTACTTTATTATCGACAGTATTATTAGATTAGATTGTCGATTCATTTTTCGCTAATTAATGAATTATTTAAGTATTTTTCATAAATGTTTGAAACATTTATTCGTTCTTGAGGTTACGAATGTTCCAGAAAATTATAAAAGACGAAAAATCCAGAAATGATATAAATTATGTTACTTAATACTTTAAAATGTCACTCAAAGTATAAGATTATTATTGATATTAGTAAAAATATATAATTAAGTTGTCGTGTGTTTAATAACTAAAAAAACTTTTATAAATTTAATTTTTAAGTATTAAAAGTTAACCTTTTAATAATTAAACATTAATTATTGCATTAGAAACAAAACAAAATGATAAATTTAAATTCGTTACGTACGTTGGATAGAATGTGAACTAATTTACATTTAATTAATTATTGCATTTAATGACTATGGCGCAGTGTAGTGCAGTGGCGCTTATGCCTCATGCGTGTTATGAGGAAAAATATTCTAACACCCGACAGTGTAGTGAGGGCAGTTGAATAATTTGTCTAGTAGTAGGTTCATTATTCACTTTTTAGGGATGGTAAAGATAGAAGTATATTTTGTTAAAGACAGAATTTTTGAAACTGACAAACACTTATCAAGCAAATCAATTATGTGTGGAATTTGTTTAATCAATTATGAATTTAACTATTCAAAATCGTACATCGGCTATATAAGACTTGTCGAGATCTTTAAATGAGTATCAAGAGTAAAATTCTAGGTCAAAAACACGTTTTCTAAGTGTGCGCATTTAAAACACTTCACAAATTATTATTGTCTATTAAAGATATTTGTGAATTTAATGTAGTGTTGTATCTAGCTTAATAGCTAGCAGCAGCTCTTTCTTTACTTTTCACATATATTCGAGATATTGTCTAATGAGACGCAAAGTTTAACGCCGCCTAATGCCGTAAGTATTTTAAAGTCAATAAAAATTTAATAAAATCAAAACGTTTTATGATTTTGCAAAGTGTTAATCTACGTTGAGGATGGAAAAAAAGAATGTACCTATATGTTTTGTTTAAGTAAACCAAAGTGTTTTAATTTCTGATGTACATTTTTTTAATTATTTTATATAATTTTTTTCAGGACGACTTCTTACTTCGACACTACGACAAAGGGGCCGTGTAAGAACAAACTTGGACACTCACGAGCGTCTGTTCTATGGCATCGTGCACAGGTAGGTTTGCGTTTAACAAAATATTCAATTTTTTACTCTTACGCTTTGGAACTTGAGGACCGTCGTGACGCAGAGGCGTAACGTCTGCCTGTAACGCGACGGTTTCTGGGTTCGATTTGCAGTCGGGAAAGATGGATTTTTCTATTTCTATTTTCTTCGCTCTGGCACCTAGGCAAAGCGCGGCGTTGAGTTCTGCCACTCAACACGTAATGCCTCGAAAAAAGGCGGCAAGCGGGGACGGAGAAAGCAGGAACTAAGCAACGAAGTGTCTTAACACTAGGTTCCAATAGTTCCTGCAGTTCCGTCTGCCTACCCTGCCATGTGCGGGATAAAGCGTGAAAGCGTGAAGCTTTGGAACTTACTTAAAGAAATTAAATTTCCGTTTCCCAAAGATTATTTATAAAGAACAATCGTTTGGCAAAATACAGTGCTATTTTTAAACAAAACCTTTAAAAATTTGAACGTAATGGCGTCAAATTTTTATGTGTTTTCTATAAGTGTTTGTTCTATCCTCAGTGTAGATTAACACTTTAAAAATCGTAAAAATACTTTTGATGATTTAAATGATTTTTTCTTCCTGTTTCCTGGGTTGTTGCTTTTCGTATTTATAATTAATAGACCACTTAAACTATAAGAAATCATGTATATCATGTTTAAAGTGACGTGGGCTTTTAATTGTTTTTGTAGTTTATTTAATTTTTTTTGTAAATTACAATTTTTTTATATTTTAATTTAAAATATGTTAAAATATTAGCTAACTATTTACTTTTCAGGTTGTAGGAATATTCGCTGGTTTTGGACTTCTTCTGCTTGTGGCAAGTCCGTTGTTACTGTTAGCTGCACCGTGCATCGTTTGTTGTAAATGCAGGTAGTGTTCTTAATTAAATTATTTGACAATGTTTGAAATAAGGGGGCAATTTATAGTGAATTATCTAAAATTTCCTTTTAAAATGGATGTAGTAAATAAAATTATGATCTACAACTAATCAATTCAAATTTTAACTATCTCATCTGTGACATATTATCATAATTAAATGTATATATTTCTGACTACATTTAAAGGCGACATAGGCCAATAGGCTTCGTATACATATTACATTATTAATAATATCCTATTTATATGCATTTATATCTCTTCAAATATATACATATAATTAGAACAATGTTAATAATATATATATATATATATATATATATATATATATATATATATATATATATATATATATATATATATATATATATATATATATATATATATATATATATATATATATATATATATATATATATATATATATGTATGTATTGTGTGGAAAATTATTGCATTAATGATAGCGAAAATTAATTAAAGCTCATTTAACAATACATTATTAACAGTATTAATTATATTTATCTGCCGTTTGTTAAGTTATACTTTGTATGTATATTAATACTAGGAAGGTTATAATTATAATTTTTATAGTTAGTTAATCGCTAATCATCATCTCTGAGTGCAGATGTTAATTTGATTAATACTAAGAATGAAACCTTGTCATCGTTACGGATCTTGTGACATGTACTTGTGTCATTCACACAATTTATTAAAATAAAATAAAAAAATTAAAATAAAATAAAATAAAATAATATAATATATTAGGATCATTGTTTTTCGCGATTTTTATATATTTTAAATTTTTTGGAAACCCGACGTTTCGAACACTTTGCGGTAGTCCGTGGTCACGGGTAGACGGATGTTTTTTTTAAAAGAATATAATATTTCAATAAACATATGGTTAGCTTAGAGATGTCAAAGCACAGCAGCGTAAACGGGAGGTTTTGTGAGTTCGATTCCCACTTGGGGAAGATAGATTTTTCAATTTCAATTTTCTTTGCTCTGGAAACTAGGCAAAAGCTCGGCGCCACTCAACACGTAATGCCTCGAAAATGGCGGAAAGCGGGGACGGAGATAGCGGGGCCTAAACAACGGAGTGTCTTTACACTAGGTTCCTATGGTTCCTGCAGCTCCCTCTGCCTACCCTGCCATGTGCGGGGTATAGCGTGGTGACATAAAAAAAACGTATGGCTATTTTTATTTTTCTAATTTCCAGACTATGCAATCCAAATACAAAAAACTTAGAAGAAGTCGACGAAATTGAAAGCATCACACCGGGACGAGACGAAGACGACATCACTCGCGCGAGGTACTCTGACTGACGTAGATATTAGAGCAATTCGGACTTTTTGGACACGAAGTAAGCACTAAAGCTTGATATTCTATACTAAATGAGAAGTTTAGTTGTGACAGAATAAGTACACGTATTTTGTGAATGCGAGATTCGTATTGATATATTCATTGGAAATAAATAATTTTACTGCTAAATTTTTAAAGCAACTAGAGCCGCTTTCGCAACTTGCTGATAATGTCCCAGATACGAAGTATGTGCCTTGTCTGGCAGATACGCAACAAATTTTAGTTTTATCTGACTGAGATGTGACTATCTAGAAGATAAATACCTGTTTAATGTGTTGGCTTTTATCTGTTAGAGACTATTAACTACTATTTTACTATCTGAAACGTTATCCGTGACCGGTGAAATTGGCCCTTAAATATGTATATATAGTGGGTCTCCCAAATCCCTCCTTATCTATTTTCTCTTCTTAAATATTGAGAGACAAGAAAATTGTTATATATATATATATATATATATATATATATATATATATATATATATATATATATATATATATATATATATATATATATATATATATATATATATATATATATATATATATATATATATATATATATATATATATATATATATATATATATATATATATATATATATATATATATATATATATATATATATATATATACATACATACATACATACATATATATATATATATATATATATATATATATATATATATATATATATATATATATATATATATATATTGAAGCGTTATAACTAATTTTATTATAACGCTAGAATAACAAATTGTGAACATTTTAAAAAACTTTTTGCATAAATAAAACTTAAAATAAAAAAAACACAGATTACTATGTATTATTACACGGATGAATTTACATATGAATATTGACACTACCTTCATTTAATGACAATATAAGTACTTAGTTTATATCTTTTTTCGGTATGTTTGGACATTTTTTTAATTTAAATTGAATTAAATTCTAATCGAAATCTTAATAATATCTTAGAAGTATGTAAGATGTTAGAATTTTCTACACAATTTCATTATTAGCAGAAAAATAATATACCTTAGTAAGAGATGGTACAGTAAGAAGAGTATTCATTTATAAAAAAAACGTGATTCTCTAAAGTACAAAAATAGAAGAGATTTGTTACGATAACAGTATATTATTACATATATCTGAAATTATATTAAATAGCCAGTGAAAGATATTTTCCAAAATAAAAGAACCAGATGTAAACAGTTTCTCCGCTTACAAACGGAGTGTCTTAACACCTCTTCACTGCATACCCTAGTTTATATATCCTTAGTGTGGATTAACACTTTAAAAGTCATAAAAATAAAAGATATATATGTTTATTAAGGCATATGATTTCCTTGTTTTGTAAAAACTTTGACTGATTTAATTTCTTTTTCTTAAAGTTAATTGTTAAGCACAAGTTGTAATTATTTTGTATTTATAATAATATTAGATCTCAGGAATTGTTTTTCTGTTAATTTATTACTAGGTACTCTTAATGAACTAACATTACATCAAATATATCGAAAAATCAGTTAATATCTTTTTAGCTTTATCGGTTTTCAATTTAGTAATCATTTGAAATATCGATAATCGATTGAAAACAAAACAAATCGATAATTTAATTGAAATTAACAATTATTGGTTAAAATTGAAGAACAGCATTAAACATATGTCATTTCTTTATTTTATCTGAGTTCTCTTCCTGTGTCTTATAAGCGGGAGTTGTAGAATATTGTTATTGTGCATACACTCTCGTTATAACGCTTCATACGCCCGTTCGTTTAAAGTATTATATATAAATGAATTATATATATAATAAATAGTGTATAGCTCAATTAGTACCGCATGCTTATATTGTAATTTCAGATATTGACTAAAGTTTTCTTAAGAAAATGAGACTGAATGAAGAATGTGTGTAATTTAATTTCGTATTTAAAAAAAAATGACGAAACGATATCTATTTGTAGTGAAAAAATCGAGTTTTCTTTTTTTTAGCCATTGAGTGGATATTGTTTCTTTTTTCTATTGTAAGTATGTTGTAAGTCAACTTGAGTAAAATGAGTAAACTGAGACGTAAATGTTTAATGTATATATTTTTATAGGAATTTGTACGCGTAGCGTGCTTTAGTTGTGTAGTTTTAATTTAAATTATAACAAGGTATTTCATAGTGATTATTCCGTAAAAGGCCGTCGAGTTAAAAATAATTTCGAAATTACCTCTATTTTGCTTGAAATTTGCTATTTAAATTTTATTATCTATTATATTCAATAATAAATAACAAAAATATATCATTTATAAAAATAGTTAAATTCGACAACATTTTTAAAAGATATTTTTTATCTTTTAAAAATGCTGTAAAGTTTATTTAAAAACTTATAAAAATTATTTTTAACAGTGACGGTCTTTTCTATTTGCAGCACAAAAAAATGTTAGTTAAACAAAAAAAAACCTATTAAGTACTAAGTTAACAAAATTGCTATAGATTAATCATTAACGGATGAAGAATGAAATGTAATATAATAAGTAACTGCAATGCAGTGAGAAACAATGCATATTATAACGATATTTATAATCTATGTTTAATATCTATATTTGTAATCTACATATTTTTTATTAATCTGTGATTGGTAAATGTCAAACACTTTAAATGTCATAATTAATCATCACAATATTAAAGTGGATTTGAACGTATCACACTAACAAGTCGATGTTTTTTTAGGTCATATCCATACTATGTTTTGATGTTGCATCAATATAAATGTGCACTGCTTTTCCTGTGTATCACACAGAGCCTTAACTTGTAATTTATTAGTAGAAACTTTAAAATAATAATTTATTGTAAATAAATAATAATGTTGTACTTAAAAGTTGGGGGTTGATGGATACAAATTGTTAAATTTATAGAATATTTAGCTTTTCGTCTTTTTGAGTGTGAAAGCGTTGCTATTTTTACAAAAGAAAATAGTGTGTTTGAAGGTATTTTTTGTATATAGAATCTTTTAAATATAATATCTCCGTCAATCCTCATTAGCTTGTTGTAGCAAGCTAGTTGACGCATTTGTAGAATTAAATGGAAAGTTATTTGTAGTTCTAGAATAAGTGACGTACTTTCTGTAGGTTATCAGTGTCACATGTCTATGGTATATATAGTTTGTTAAATTAGACACAAATCTGTTATATTAATTATAGTATGCTTTAAATTAAAATTTTGATGTCGACGTTTCTTAATTTGCTAACTTAAATATTTAAAATTGCAAATTTGTGTCTGATAGAAAGTGGACTTGTAAATATATGAAGAGAAAATAATATTTTTGTTAACAATTGTATTTCTTGTTTATTTTGTGTTGATTCAAACTTTACTTTCAGTTTATTATAAAATAATAAAGATTTTTCAAGTAATACCTTCAATACATTTCATTTTCCTTAACACAACAATAAAACATAGAGTTACATTTGTTTCTTAAAATCTGTTTTGACAGAAAATATTTCTTAATCAAATATTTCAATATCAAATCAATATCATCAATCTATTACAAAATAACATATCACACACTATAAGAACAAAGGCGGCATAAACACTTCAGTGATCTCTTACAGGCAACCTTTTTTATAAGAGCAATCTAAGTTACCCAATTATAGTTAGCAGATAATGCATAAAGATATTTTTAAATATTATATAAAAGATATATGCAAAGATACACATACACATAAACAACATATATGCATACATATATATATATATATATATATATATATATATATATATATATATATATATATATATATATATATATATATATATATATATATATATATATATATATATATATATATATATATATATATATATATATATATATATATATATATATATATATATATATATATATATATATATATATATATATATATATATATATATATATATATATATATATATATATATATATACGAATGCATTTATATACATAAACACATATATAAATATACATACACACGACAATATACAGAGATACATACAATCATACATACTTATCATACATACAAAAAACTACGAAATCGATGCACTAAAGTCTGTAGAGATGCTGAGCGAAAATACTTATATACATGAATCCGTCAGTAGTAGTAGTCCTGCCAAAGTATGGAAATTTCTTGAAACTTTGGTAATTGGCAGTCAGTATAGGCCTACAATCATAAACGACGAAATAGATTTAACCTTTTTGTTTTTAGAGGTAATAAATTTTTCCATCTTCTTATTGCCCCAATAGCAGTAAATATCTTGCGGTTTAATTCTGCTACTTGAGGGGCCCACGTCAATGTATTATCGACCCTGATACCCAGATTCTTCACAGAATTACTAAACTCCAACTTGCAATTATCAAGCATCACAGAAGTAATTTGAGAGTACTCAATCTTGGAGAGTTGCTATGCATTACCGAGGATGCACAACTAAGATTTGCTAGGATTAATCAACAGGCCACATGATTTGGTCCAGGTACTAATAATATTCAGGTTAATATTGACTGATACCGCTAGTAATATCATCATTGAGCTGGATACCGCTAGTAATATCATCAACCGATATGGTCGTATATACCTGCAAATCGGCAGCGTAAATATGATAGGGTATTGTTAATGAAGGAGTTATGGATTTTATAAAGATAGAGAAAATCAACGGAGAAATTACACCACCTTGTGGTACCCCAGCACTAAGTGGATAGAATACTGACTGCTTATTATTAACATGACGATGTTCACATTTCGACAAGTAAGAATAAAACCATTCAATAGTAGTTGGTGATATATTGATGGATCTAAATCTGCTAAAAGAATGTCGACATCAACGGTATTAAAGGCATTTGAGAAATCTGCCTTGTAAGATAACATTAGTAGTATGGTAACATTCGAACAATCTATTCCGCTTCTAATATCGTCGCATATCTTGTTAAGTGCTGTTACAGTGCTGTGTCCAGATCAATAACCAAATTGGAGAGGAGATAATATATTGTTTTCCGTCAGGTAAGTAAATAGCTGTTGGTGTACAATTCTCTCAAGTACTTGAGACAAAAAAGGAAGAATAGAAATTGGTATAATGAGTGAAAGATGTAGGATTAGCAATTTTAGGTACAGGAATAACAAAAGCAAATCTCCTAGTGCTAGGAAAGGAGCTAGTAAAAGAAAAAGTAGTTAAAGATATGACAAAGTACAGTAACAAAGAGTAGTTAAAGATATGACAAAGTACAGGAAGAACAGTTCTCAAAGTTAAGACAATCATTTTACGGCTCACTCTATCAGGGCCGATAGCATCTGACTTTATTGCGAGTATATGTCACCTTATTTCAGTCTGAGTGACAGATTTGAAACTAAAGGGAGTATAAGAAGGAAAAGGTTGAGAGGAGATTGATGAAAGAGTACTGGATGTTCCCGCTTAAGACACTAACAGTTGTAAAGTGTTTGTTAAGGTTAAATCTATTCCGTCGTTTATGATTGTAGGCCTATACGGACTGCCAATTACCAAAGTTTCAAGAAATTTCCATACTTTGGCACGACTACTACTACTGACGGATTCATGTATATAAATATTTTCGCTCAGCATCTCTACAGACTTTAGTACATCGATTCCGTAGTTTTTTGTATTTGGCTATATTTTCATCCGTGGGATACATTTTAAACCTACATTTTGCCTTATCCCTTTTTAACATAAGAGCGCTTTAATGTCATCCGTACGCCAAGGAGCTGGTAGATATTAAAAGACCTATTAAAAATGAGTTAACTCTCACTCTCACTCACTTTATCATCGCTTGTAGGAGTACTTAGGACTGTTTCCCGAGGTAGCTGGTTTAGATCCTGCCTAAAAATTTCATTGTTAAAGTTCTTGAAACTTCGCATCACAACTGTTAGTTTTTTCTTCTGCGGGCGAATTTTATAGGAGGGATATACAAGATCGTGATACGAAAAAGCTTCAGCCCCTAACTGCCTGTGTTACTATTCTATCAGTACATGACACTGCCATTAAATCCACTAAGGGACAGGCGGACACTTCGATAAGTGAGTAGAGTACTATGTTTAAATTTACACCACTTATAATATTTGAGAGCTGTTTCGCGCGCCAATCATTCTTTAGCAAGCAAGTATTAAAATCACCCATTATAATAACCTGATTCGCATTCAGTACATATTTTTCCAACAACTGTTCAAATGTTTCAAAGTCGCTAATTTGTGATGATGGACAGTAAAATACTCCTAATAACCGTTTAAGCGTACCAAAATGTACCTGGAGAAATAAGTGCTCGGAAGTTTTTGAGTATGGTGATGGCGACTTATGTAGAATGCTAAAAGGGATATAGCTGCGAATATAAATGGCAACATGGCCACCACCTTTTTCAGTTCTGTCATTGCGTATTAAATGGAAACCAGGCAGCGCAAATGACGTAGATGGTAAACACGGTTTTAAAAACGTTTCAGAAATCATATCGCATGTATGTTTGTTACATCAAATGAACTGAGCAGGTCGGGGTAGTAAGGCCGGTATACTCTGTGCAATAATGTGTACGTTAAAATTCTTTGCACAGCATGCAAAAGTTGAATTTAGTGCTGAATACAGAGGTAAACTACCATCAGACGTCATTGAATCAGACTGGTAAAATAAATGACTATCAGTACTATCACAACTAAAAGTATCATTAGTATGCATGTTTTAAAAAAATAAAGCCAAATAAAAATATATAAGTGTTATATAAATATAAAGTTTAGTTTCTAATTAAAACAAATTTAAACATATACATAAACTTACAAATATTAATAAATATATAAAATAAAATAAAATATAATATTTATTTTTTATTTTTTTTTTATTTTTTTTTTTTTAGCTTCACGCTTTATCCCGCACATGGCAGGGTAGGCAGAGGGAACTGCAGGAACCATATGAACCTAGTGTTAAGACACTCCGTTACTTAGTCCCTGCTTACTCCGTCCCCACTTTCCGCCGTTTTCGAGGCATTGCGTGTTGAGTGGCGGAACTCAACGCCGCGCTTTGCCTTAGATGCCAGAGCGAAGAAAATGGAAATAGAAAAATCCATCTTCTCCGACTGGGGATCGAACCCAGTAACCGTCGCGTTACAGGCAGACGTTGCGCCTCTGCGCCACGATATTTCACTTAAAATTATCTTTTACACCCACCAGATAGCGTAAGTAAAGTTTGCCGAATCAAAAGTAACAAGTAACAAAATTTGACAATAATACAAAAAAAAATAGTAAGCTTTGTAGGTAACAATATAGTACGTATTAATCACACAGAAGGAAATTACACAGAAACATTTTAAATCCCATACATTACATAATAATAAATACGATAAGTTTTTTGATTTATAAACTTCCTAATATTTGCATGCTGTATCTGCCTCAAAAGATAATGCATTTAGAATTAAGCTACGCTCTATTTCTTTTTACCCAATATTGTATTAATTGGACTGTCGTGGCGCAGAGGCGCAACGTCTGCCTGAAACGCGACGGTTACTGGGTTCGATTCCCAGTCGGGGAAGATGGATTTTTCTATTTCCATTTTCTTCGCTTTGGCATCTAAGGCAAAGCGCGACGTTGAGTTCCGCCACTCAACAAGCAATGCCTCGAAAACGGCGGAAAACGGGTACGGAGTACGCAGGGACTAAATAACGGAGTGTCTTACTTGTCACTAGGTTCCTATGGTTCCTGCAGTTCCCTCTGCCTACCCTGCCATGTGCGGGATAAAGCGTGAAGCTAAAAAAAAAAAAGAAAAAAAATGTACTAATGTAATTATCACGGGTGGATCTTAAATAAATAAATATTCTATAAGTTTGAACGCGTGATTAGTTGACAGTTGTCAATGACGTATAGTAACAAACATTTAAGACAGTTCACGAAAATAACAAAAATGAAAATAAAAATGAAGATAATATAGATTTGATCGTGGGTATAAGTACATAAAACCCATAATTGTAAAAATATTGTTAAATTACACTTAACTACAAAACATAATAAATAAATTCCTAAAAATACAAAAGCATCAAACACTGTTTCGAAGTCAGCTTACTTTTTGACGTTGCGCTTGGGCCGATTAGCAAGTGTCGACGGAGCCATTCTTGCCCTTGAACCACATGGGATGATGTACTTGGTCCAACTGACGGCGGAGAGACTTTAGGAACAGTTAAAATGCTGTCTAGTTCAGTTATAGTACTGATACGGTGTCTGAACCCATCCAGTCAAATAACAAAGACTACCCCTTCCCTAGTCCAACAGTTAGACAGACCAACTCGTTGCTTAGCAGCCATGAAGGTCTTATGCCCAGTTTTAGTAAGAAATTCTGAAATTGTAAAGCTGAAACCCTTGAGCTTAGATTTGACATATCAGACTTGGTTCCGAATTGTCATTTGCTTGAACTTAACCAGGATAGCATGATGCTTGCCACTCTTTGAGTTGTTTAGGAATTTTAAGATGGTGTGACAAAGATTCTACAGCAGTAAGATTCTAGTGCAGTTGTATCTTCTGAATTACTCCCTGGAACCCCGTGGACTAAAAGAATTTTCTTTCTGCTATTCCTTTCAAGCTTATCTTTTTGCTCACTAAGACATTTTACTTATAGTTGTAAATTTTCCAGGGCAAAAATTATAAATATTCTAAAGGAACTGATTTGAGCGGCCAAGTTGGAAGTAGCATTTGCTGCTGGGACAGAAGTGCTTAAGTTTTTCTGGAATTCAGCCATTGTGGTGTTGAAGTGTAGTGCCAGGTCACTAATAGATTGCTTGATAGAATTCATTATAAAGTATTTAGAGTAAGTGAAGTTGATATTTATTTTTTATGCACTATTTGGCAGTAATTTATGAAGGAAATTGTTTTATAGACTTGCTGCTGGTAGGTTATCACTTTTAGCACATATTCAGCACAAAAAAACTATAAAAACTAATTTTAATTCCAAAAATAAAGTAGAGCTCAGAAAAACCTGTGTTGATCTTTTATTCATCTACCCTCAAAAAAAAATATAATAATATAATACTCATGACTACATAAAGACCATACATTATGTTGATCATTGTGAAATCTTTATATTTTTTATTACAAAAACCTATAATTACTTTGCCGAAAATATTTCTAATTTTTAATATATTTATTATCATGAAATGCAATAAAGTGCATTATATTGTTTAAATATAAATCAAATTATTAGAAAATTTGTGTACAGTAAAGATATAATCAAATATAGATAGTTTATCATTATCAAATTGAAATCGGAGCTTGTAAGGTAATCCACATATGCAGACTAAAGGGTCATTTTCTTGGTAATTTAAGTTGAATATTGATGATCATTAAATAAAGTATATTTTGTGCTTATATTAAAAGATTTACAATACTATTACTTTGTTAGTCATACATTGTTATATATAGAAATTTACTTTGGTATATTAAAAATATAGCATAATTAAACATCTTATTGGATATAAGCTATTTCTAATTTTAACAGTTGGAAGATGTGATAAACATATTAAAATAACAAATAAGACAATTAAAAGGCACATAACTATGAAAAATATGTACACTTGCACAACAAAAGTTTATTCAAAACTTAAATAACATAATCGCTTACATTAAAACTGTTAAGCTAATCTGAGAACTATGTATTTAATCAATGTATAAATTTGTTACCAAATTCTCTTCAACCCTGCTGTACAGTCAAATAATAAAGGATTTTTGAATTCACCTCTCATATCCAACATGTAATGCATTACAGTATTCTTAACTTTAAGTGGTAATTGAACCCTTGCAGTTTTTCTATTCTCCTTACAACACACAAATTCAATAGGAACTTTCATTATTCTATTATTTCGAAATGGAGTATATGTAACAAAAGTGAGATGTCTACCACCTTTGTTTAATATTAAATATCGAACTGATTTTAATGTGTACATCCATATTATTGCCATTGATCCTGTACCTGTAAGGACAAAATATATTTACATACATGTCTTGAAACTATAAAAACAAACAAATATTTAATAAGAGCCATTTTATCTACTTCTTTGAAATAATACAGAGTATCTTCAATTGTCAACTTGATATACAACGATTTTTTACATAAGAAATATAACTATAAATATATTAACTTGTTAATAAAATAAATTTTACTTACCAATTACGATCGCCAATGCTCCTAAGGTATTTCTATATTTATTTTGGCCTAAATTAATTTTTCTAAACCACGGAGTGTCGTCTGTGATTTTTGATTCATCGACAGGGGCATCTCTCAAATTTTGTAAGGAAAAAACGCCCAGATATGTCCAAAACATGTATTGTACGACAGCAAATATATTCATATACATGAAAAATTTAGGATTCTCATACTTAAATAATATAACATCTTTAGTTACATTTGTATTAACATCATGAATAGTTTTCGTTACAACTGATTGTGAACTGTATTTTGCATTCATTTTTATTTTATTAATGGTACTTTTAACAGGGTAGCGAAATGAAGCAGCTCTTTTTAATACTGAAGATGCGTAATTTAAAAAAGACATTTTTGTTTGAAATTGTACTGTAACACAAATGTTATTTATTTTTGCGAAACATAACCTATAATTTTTTAGGAAGAAATGTCAAAAATATGTCAATGTCAATCGTCATAGACATACATAGACTAATTGTTAAGATAACATGACAAATTTGTAGTGAATATTATTGTAAAGTATTGTCTGATTAAATTTAACGCCTTGAGAGAGAATCGAACCTACAAAACAACGCTCTCACAGGCAGATGATGCCTCTGCACCACGGGGATCTTTAACATGCAATGTTTCGAAAGGCTGTCGCTTTCTGTATGGATCAAATTGCCTTATCTTCTTAACATTAACTTCTTTTGCTTACGGGTCCCTCTGCCTATTCAGTTATGTGCGAAATACAATAATAAGCTAAAAAAACAGTCCTATGACAACGTACCTCCTCCTACGTCCTACTATACAAAATGATAATTTGTAATGTTAAAATGCAATATAGCTATGCTAAAATATGTAATGATATTATTCGTAATATGAGATGTTTTGTTAACCATTATGTAAAGTAATACTGAACGAATTTATAGGTAAAATTATGAATATCACTACAATATAAATCAGCATTACATAGACAATAAAAAGGAAGAATAATTTATACTTTATAGTCTACGCTTATTCACGGCGTCTTTGTCAAGTTCGTTATTTCGTCGCGGCTGTGTTAATTGTAAATTACAACAGTAAAAATGTTGTGTTACAAAAGCCAGTACTTTTAATCATTATTTTGTCTTGTTTTCAAGGCAATTTGTGTATAGCGTTGATCGCATACGTTTCAAAAGTACGACACACAAGATGGCTGATATTAAGGTAAGCGGTCCGATCTTGGCGGCATTTTGATTGTTAACGGTCACAGTTGTGATTGTTTATTTGGATCCATATGTTAATATATAAAATGCTTATACGAGAAAAATGTTTATAAGTATATTGGTAGATTAGGTGAATTAATTAACATATACGCTCTCAATGTCAGTCAACGAATAATGTAAATATAGCATTATTTTTTGTATAACTTTTATTGTAATTACAATATTTTTGTGTTTATATAATTTAAAAGACTTATATGTATATTTTTATATCCATAACATGGTCGTTATTAACAACATATTTTCAATTACATCAAACTACCTTCACTAAAAAAAATAAACAAAAAGTCGTTAAATTTAAATTATAATAATAACTAACATTATTAACATTATATATATGAAATTGACACGTTAAAACTATCTACATATATACACATTTTATAAATATTTCTGCAAATTTAATATTTTATACCAGAATTTGTAACCATATTATAATGTAACCATTATTTTATAAAGTTTTACATTATGTTTGTTTCTTACTTGAGTTTTATTTATGATATTTTGCTAATAAATATGTATTAAAGTTTTAAAGCTACCTTCAACCACAAAAAACCGATTATTTAATATTTGAAGTAATGATTAATAACAAAATTATTTTAATTTGAATATTTTGTAATATAAGCACATATACTTCTATTTTCGCTTAAAAATATTTTTGTACACAGAGTCTTATAACTTGAAATGTAATTGCCATAGTTATTTTCATAGTCACAATTTATTACTTAGAGAGCTTTCTTGGCAAATATGATTGTTATTAATGTGGTTAATTGTTTTTCCAGTCTATGCTAGCAAAAATGAGTAATGGTACTCAAAATGGTACTGCTGAACCCCCTGCTAAGGGTCAAAAGGCGACCATTGAAAAAATATATCAAAAGAAATCCCAGCTTGAACATATTCTTCTACGTCCCGACACCTACATAGGGTCTGTTGAACGGGCCACTGAGACAATGTGGGTGTATGATAAAACCAAGGAGTGTATGGTTCAAAGGGAATTGAATTATGTACCAGGTATTTACAGCTAGTTAAAGTCTTTTAAATTATTTGTAATATGGCTTGTGATAGTGCAGAGTTGCCTATCTGCCTGTAAAGCGATGGTTTCTGGGTTCGATTCCCAGAAAGGGAAGATGGACTTTTCTATTTCCATTTTCTTCGCTCTGGTAACTTGTCAAAGCATAGCATTGAGTTCCGCCACGCAACACGCAATACCCTGAAAAACGGGGAGTGTCATTACACTAGGTTCCTATGGTTCCTGCAGTTCCTGCAGTTCTGCAGTAGACAGAGGTCTACTCTATGTGCTACATAAAAGCGACAAGCTAAAAAAAAATTGTTATACTTTTTATTATTGAAAAATATTAAATTTCAGGTTAATTAATATTCAAGGTTGTTTAATATTAAATTTCAGGTTTATACAAAATATATGACGAAATATTAGTAAACGCAGCTGATAATAAGCAAAGAGACCCTAAAATGGATGTTATTAGAATTGAAATTAATCAAGAATCGAATACAATATCTGTATACAATAATGGATGTGGCATCCCAGTTGTGATGCACAAAGAGGAAAAAATGTATGTGCCAACTATGATTTTTGGACATTTGTTGACATCTTCAAACTATAATGATGAAGAAGAAAAAGTGACTGGAGGAAGAAACGGTTACGGAGCTAAGCTCTGTAATATATTCTCAACAAAATTCACAGTGGAAACTGCATCTAAGCAATATAAGAAACATTTTAAACAGACCTGGGGTTCTAATATGACAAAAGCTTCCGAGCCCAAAGTGAAAGAATCTGGTAAAGATGATGACTTTACTAAAGTGACATTTAGCCCTGATTTGGCTAAATTTAAAATGGAAAAACTGGAAGATGATATTGTAATGTTAATGTCCCGTAGAGCTTACGACGTGGCAGCATCATCACAGGGTGTTAAAGTTTATTTGAATGGAGAAAGACTAAAAATTAACAAGTTCAAAGATTACATTGATTTGTATATAAAGGGTAAAGAAGATGAGAATGGACAGCCATTGAAGGTTGTCTATGAGAAGGTGAATGATCGCTGGGAAGTCGCATTAACACTTTCAGATAGAGGTTTCCAACAAGTATCTTTTGTTAACTCTATTGCTACAACTAAAGGCGGTAAGCATGTTGACACAGTGGCTGACAGTGTAGTCAAGAATGTTCTAGAAGTACTAAAGAAGAAAAATAAGGGTGGTGTCAATATAAAGCCTTTCCAAGTCAAAAACCATATGTGGATTTTCATCAATTGTCTCATAGTAAACCCAACCTTTGATTCCCAAACAAAAGAGAACATGACTCTCCAAGCTAAAAGTTTTGGTTCGAAATGTAATTTTTCGGAGAAATTCATAAATGCTGTTTCAAAATCAGGTTTAGTTGAATCAGTATTGTCTTGGGCGAAGTTCAAAGCTCAAACTGAACTTGTCAAAGCGTCTGGTAAAAAACAGAGTAAACTGAAGGGAATACCAAAGTTAGAAGATGCAAACGATGCTGGGAGTAAAAACTCTCATCTCTGTACATTAATTCTTACTGAGGGAGACTCAGCCAAAACTTTGGCTGTATCAGGACTCGGTGTGGTTGGAAGAGACCACTATGGCGTATTTCCATTAAAGGGTAAGCCTCTAAACGTACGAGACGCGTCACACAAACAAGTTCTAGAGAATGTTGAAATTAACCACCTCATACAGATTATAGGCTTAAAATATAAGAAAAAATATACTACAATGGAAGATTTAAAGACGCTGCGATATGGTAAAGTGATGATAATGGCCGATCAGGATCAGGATGGTTCCCATATTAAGGGGCTTATAATAAACTTCATACATCACAATTGGCCTGAGCTTCTCAAACTGCCTTTTCTGGAGGAATTCATCACGCCTATCGTGAAAGCGACTAAAAAAGACAAAGAGATTTCATTTTATTCCTTGCCTGAATTCGAAGAATGGAAGCGTGAAACGGAAAATCATCACACATACAATATAAAATACTACAAAGGTTTGGGTACCTCCACTTCTAAGGAGGCTAAAGAATATTTCCAGAACATGGAGAGGCACAGAATCCGTTTCCGTTATGGGGGACCAACGGACGATCATCATATAGAATTGGCGTTTTCCAAAAAAGGCGCAGATCAAAGAAAAGAATGGCTGACAAGTCACATGGATGAAGTGAAACGGAGGAAGGAAATTGGATTGCCAGAAAGATACTTGTATACAAAAGACACTAAAGCAGTCACATACTCGGATTTTGTTAATTTGGAGTTAGTTTTGTTTTCCAATGGAGATAATGTGAGGTGAGCTATGAACTTATATTTAAGAAATTGTTTTTTTCTGTATAGGTAGTATAGAGGAAAACTGAATGGACTATAAAGAAATATAAATTAAGCCCAGCCACAGTCCTTTAGTTGTGATGTATGATGTATGATACATAATTTACACAAATCTTAAATTATTTTGCTTTTAAGAACTTTTTTGTCTTTATTGTTTATATTGATTACGTCCATGTTTTCTATTAACTTAAAATAAGCCAATACTCGAAAATTTTTAGTAATTACATTTCTAAGAAAACATTATTTTTAAATATTTTAACACTTGTAAATGTTACTGCTACTGTTCCTAAATGTGTTTTCAAATAATTATTTGTATGTAATAATCATAATAATAATACAATCTATATCTTCAGATCAATCCCCTCAATGATAGACGGGCTGAAGCCGGGCCAGCGTAAGGTGATCTTCACTTGTATAAAACGTAACGACAAACGGGAGGTCAAAGTGGCGCAACTGGCTGGTTCCGTTGCGGAGCATTCTGCATATCACCATGGTAAGTATTATTTTTCTATAATCTGTTTTTTTAATGTAATATCATTTTTCGAAAATAATTTATTTTTTATTATAATATTGAGGTGGCGTCTGTACGTCAGACTGTAGATACGTTGGTTGTAGGTTGGATTCTTATTCAAAAGTGTAAATTGGTGTAAATTGTTTATTTAAATTATTATTTAGATTTTATCACCTATGATTAGACAAAATGTTGTGTTTAGCTCAGCCATTAAAAATGCCAATATTACAAATTTTGTAAAAAACGAAGAATAGTGTGTTTTAATAAAAATATTAATAGAAATTCGTTTTCATTAGCGGAATTCAACTTCGCGCTTTGTCTTATTACCAGGGCATGAATCGAAAATAACCTCTTATTTCATTCTCCCTGAGTAGGAATTTAAACCTAAAACTCTCTCTCCATATTTATATCTATATATATTTATTTTAATATATGTACCAGTACGCACTATTGAGCGATACTAGTATCTTTGTACTGGATATCTTTGCGTTGGTGCTACATTAGTGATTGAAATTATTTCAGACGTATTTTCATATATTGTCTTATAATGACAATCTACAATTTGTTTTATTGATTGTTTTTTTTATGTCTTCACTTTTTCCCCTGCATATTGCAGAGTAGGCAGAGGGAACTGCAGGAACCATAACGTAAGACACTCCATCGCTTAGTTCCTTTCCTACTTCCCTCCTTTCCTCTCCTTTCCTATCCCTTATCAAGGCCTAAATTCCAGAGTGAAGAAAATGGAAATAGAAAAATCCACCTTCCCCTCATGGGAATCGAACACACAGACCGTTGCGTTTACAGGCAGACGCTACACCTATGGGCCACGACTGGCGGAACTCGACGCCGCTGCTTGCCTATTTATCTATAACTTATATATTTGATATGACACGTTTCCAGGCGAGCAGTCGTTAGCGATGACGATCGTGAACCTGGCGCAGAACTACGTGGGCTCGAACAACATCAACCTGCTGGAGCCGCGCGGCCAGTTCGGCACGCGCCTGTGCGGCGGCAAGGACGCGGCCAGCGCGCGTTACATCTTCACGCTCATGTCCCCCCTCACGCGCCTGGTGTTCCACCCGCACGACGACCCGCTGCTGGTGGTGAGTGGTGGTTCAAATACGGATACATATTTGTCTTTAATATTAAAAAGCTTTTTTTTTTGTTTGGTGTTAGATACGGAACCCTAAAATTGAAGATAAAGGGGTTCTTTTTTAAGTTTTGTTTCAGCTACGGAACACTAAATGTGAACAAAATTAAAATGCATAATATAGAATCAGCCGTGGCCGTAGTTCTAAGTATTAGTACATTTAAAAAATGTGAGGTTCCCAAAGTATTGATTATTCTTAACCAGTTTTTGCTAAATAGACTTGAAACATTTTACCCTATAATTAGTTTTGACTAAAACCACACTGTCAGATATTTCTATATACATATGTATAGTATAGTAAGTATTTCTCTTAATATAGATTTGTTTTACAGCATGAATTCGAGGATAATCAAAAGATCGAGCCCGTCCACTACGTGCCCATACTGCCCATGGTGCTGGTGAATGGCGCTGAAGGCATCGGCACCGGTTGGTCTACTAAAATACCCAATTACAATCCGAGGGATATTGTTGCTAATATTCGGTAAGTTGTAGGCAGTTTGTTTTCTCTTTATGATATGTACACTTGGTAAAATTATAAAACAAGTAATAAATAGATTCAAAAATGAACAAATGTTGTTACAACAAAGTAATAAAACAAAGTAAATAATTAAATTATTTTTCCAAAATAAGTCCGGAGCATCTATAAATGATTAACAGTATAATTAAGTAATATTCTTATCATTTTTAAAGTACTATTCCATACTAAATAATTTTAATTTCGTCCAACAGACGTATGTTAGACGGCGAGGAACCGGTCCCAATGCATCCGTGGTACAAAAACTTCCGCGGCACTATCGAAGGCTTCAGCGACAAATACGTAATTTCCGGCGAGGCTGCCATCTTACCCAACGACAAGATAGAGATCACAGAACTTCCGGTCGGCACCTGGACGCAGAATTACAAGGAGAATGTTCTAGAACCTATGCTTGGGACGGACAAAGTTAAACCTTTGATTTCTGAATACAGAGTGAGTTTTGATTTTTATTGTTATTGTTTATAATGGTTGCTTTTTATGTACACGTAGTTATTGAAACATTAGTTAAAGATAAATAATAAATTAAGATGTGTTATTGTGTCTTTTTGTTTGTTCTCTCGGAAGTCATCTCTGAAACAGATGATATTTTACTGAAAGACAAGAAGTTGTGAAGCGACATTGTCAAGGAGTCGCAATGTATGTGGGATGTAGTGCGCAAAAAAATATTGCATATAAAATAACAATTTTCATTTATATATAAAAATTTTACTGCATATATTTTTAGTCTTGTGTTGCTGTGACATGCAGTGCGTCTGCCTGTAAATCTGACGGCTTGCATGTTTGACTGCAATTCGGAAGAGATGAATCATTTTTTTTGTTCCGGTAATAAGCAAAGCGCGGCGTTGAGTTCCGCCACTCAACACGCAATGCCCCGAAAAAGGCGGAAAGCGGGGACGAAGCAACGGATTGTCTTAACACTAGGTTCCCAAGGTTCCTGCAGTTCCCTCTGCCTACTCTGCCACGTGCGGGATAAAGCATGAAGCTAAAAAACATGATAAACAAAATGTGTATGTAGTTATGATTTCCATATGTTTCCAGGAATACAACACAGACACGACGGTGCGCTTCGTGGTGTCGCTGCTGCCCGGCAAGCTGGCGGAGGTGGAAGCGGAGGGCATACACAAAGTATTCAAATTGCAAACTACTATCTCAATGACGTGTATGAACGCGTTCGATCATAATAATTGTTTGAAGAAGTAAGTTTATTATGCGATTATAAAAACATTTTAAAGATTTTCTTTAATTGGAGCAAGAGTGTGTTTATGATATTTGAGAAACTGTACAGGAGTAATATATTGTTGTGTAGAATATATCTGATAGTTTCATACCTACTAAATCTTAGTCTTTGTTAATTCAGTATTATTGTATGAACTTATTTTTTTTAAATTCTCTTTGGATAATGTATTTAAAAAGAGAAAGATAGACAACAAATATAATATCTTTTAAATCGTACTAATTATGTTTTTGGAGTTGGTTTTTAAAGACTTGTCAAACTAAGTTACTTTTAAACTCGCCTAGTTTAACTTAAAGTAAATAATATGATTACATTTACAATTATATTTATTATTCCAGATACGACAAAGTAGAAGACATCCTTCGCGATTTCTACGATGTGAGGCTAAAGTATTATGCGAAACGTAAGGAGTTCTTGGAAGGACAGCTGCAAGCTGAAGCTGACAAACTGACGAACCAGGCTCGGTTCATAGTGGAGAAGTGCGACAAGGGACTCGTCGTCGAGAACAAGAAGCGGAAGGCTATGGTGGAAGAGCTTATTAAGAGAGGTTCGTGTTTTTTATAGTAGTATGTTAAATTATTCCATAACGAATATATTCTTGTAAAATCTTGTAGATTCATATTCTCAAACTTTCAGTAAAATAATAAAATTTAGTATATTATTTGAATCATACTTACTTTATTTTTCGTGTATATTTTTTTTATTCATTTGAGAAATATGAAAAGAAAAAGAAATCTTATTTAAATTTGTTTTAAATTATAAATTTCATTGTATGATATAATATTCAATTTTAAACTATTAGGCTATGCACCTGATCCGATCGCCGATTGGAAGAAGAAAGCTACTAAAATGCAAGGACTCACTGCATTAGAAGACGACGAACCTGAGGAATCTGAAGAAGAACCAGAACCCGAGGAAGTTAAAGGAAAACCTGTTGATCCCGGTTCGTTTTATACTTTGTATTTTCCTTAGTAATTATTTAAACCTTAGTAGGATCTGATAATGTAAATAATAATTAATCTGTTCCTTGTTTCTTTAAAATAGTGAGATATTTGATTTATTATTATTATAGTGGTTGTTATAGATTTGTAACATTGAAAGTAAGTCACTTATTTTATTACTTTAATTTTATTTTTTACTTGATTATATAAATACAAACTCTAAGAAAATTGGCTTTGTTCAACTAATACAGTAGTTTCTTATGAGCAAAGTGTCAATATAGGTAAATATTTGTTATTAAACTATATACTATATTGACATCTTTTCTATTATAATCTAAATATAAAAAGCTAAAATGCAATCATAAATGAATATAATATAAAAGTATAAAGTATAAGACTTTACTTGGTTTATTTTTTTTAAACTTCCTTCCATCCTTTAATTACAGAAAAAGCTTTCCAACAACTAAAAGAAGTTAAGAAGTTCAACTACCTGCTGGGCATGTCCATGTGGATGTTGACCAAGGAGAAGAAAGATGAATTGCTCAAGCAGAGGGATCAGAAACTGAATGAACTTACTATCTTGAAGTAATTTGTAGTTTTTTATTTCTTATGTGGTATTTAATAAAGACATTTGATATTGAGACGTTATGATTGTGCAAAGTAAACTATAATTGAAAATGTTATATAAATGTTATAAGTAATTACTACTATATAATATCTGGGACTTGCAACTCAAATTATGTATGAGAAGAAACAACTTAGCGTTCCATGGATCCATCGTGCGGGTGTCGGGCTCATGAGCGTTGTAGGAAGAGGAGCTTCGAGCAGCGCTTGGACTTGCGACCCAAGTGTAGGTTTAAAGGGGTCCTTTAAAATGCATTAACGCTCACCTTCACTGTCCGAGCTCCTCCCACTACCTAACCAAATTTTAAATGATTCTACCAAAGCCGCCTTCGTAGTGCGTTCTAGAAATGAATTTATAGTGATAGCTCTAGACAGGCCGAGATCTTTTAGTAAACTATAGAGAGATTTCGCTGATGTACCTCTCGCTCCTACTTCAACTGCATATAAGCTAGCTCTAAACATATTCCTGGTCAATTAGTTTGTAAGATCAAACGAACTGACCAGGAATAATCGAAATGTAAGAAAATTGTGTTTGTTTTGTGTTATAATATAAAAACAATTTACATATTTGATCTTACTGTTACTTATTAATTATTTATTATTAATAATTAATTATTTGTCCAGGGCCAAATCTCCATCTATGCTGTGGCGTGAAGATCTTGATACATTCCTGATTCGTCTCGAAGATGTTGAAGAAAAGGAAAGACAAGAAGAGTCCAATGTTAACAAAAAGACTTCTAAGGCTATTGTAAGATGTTTTATTTTATGTATTCCTTATATATTAACGAAAGTCGGGGGAATTCAGTGTCGAAGCACTCTGTTCTTTTGTTGTGTGATAAGTGACTCAATGCAGTACCAAAATTAAAAATATAAAGAATAATTTAAGTCCATATTTTAGTTCGATATTTAATTATTTTAGAAAAAAAAATGGCAACAATGATTATTCGTCGTTTAGGGAAATGTAGAAAATTTCCCCTGTTCTGGTCAGACAAAGCGTCGTTGAGATACGTCTATATAATTGGTATACTCTGATATAAAAGTCATTTACTTATATTATATTTGAAAATATTTTGTAATAAATAATAATTTTCCTTTTTTTGTATGCAAAGATGGACAGAATGAAGGTAATATTCATTATGTATATTTGAAATATTTATCTAAGGGCTGGTTTCACCACTAGCTGATAAAGTCCCACATAGGAAATATGTTAGTTGTCTGGCAGTTAAAATCAGTTTTTGATTTTACAGATCTCGGATACTCCTATCTATCAGATCTATATAAACTATCAGCCTTTATCTGGTAGATAACGTTAACTACCAGCTAACTATTTAAATCTTTACTCATAACCCAAAGTCAATTACCAGTTGTTTGCTTTTTGAATATGAATATTTCATGGCTTTTTAATTTATTTTTATTAATTATTTTATTTTTTACTAATACTTCAGGGTGCAAACAAAAAGAATCGTAAGTCTCTGATGGACATCGCGCCGTCGGAGAGCGGCCGCCGCGTCGAGCCCAAGATATCGGAGGACCTCATCAAGAGGATACAGGCTGCTGAGAAGGCCAAGATTAAGAAGGAAGTCAAGAAGGAATATGATCCTGTGAGTAAAATTTAAAAAAATAATTTACTAATTCATGAAATGCTTGATTTTCTATGGTAAATTGTTCCTTTTTATGAAGTATAGAGGTTTGCATTACACCATGTTTGTTATATTATATAGTGTTATTTATAACAATATATTGGTTTTTCTCATGATTGTTTTTAGAATACTAAAATTTTTGGTATGATATTTAGATGTTCTGTCTAGTTTCACGGTTCTGGTTAAGCACAATACGACTTAAGTTCCGCCACATTTTTTTTTTTAGCTTCACGCTTTATCCCGCACATGGCAGGGTAGGCAGAGGGAACTGCAGGAACCACATGAACCTAGTGTTAAGACACTCCGTTACTTAGTCCCTGCTTACTCCGTCCCCACTTTCCGCCGTTTTCGAGGCATTGCGTGTTGAGTTTTCCGCCACATAAGATTGTTTAACGCATTAATTATGATTTATGAGACCGGCTATCAATTAGGGAAATGATTATATTTAAATTATTTTTAATTATTAACATCGGTCTGGTAAGACAAAGCGCGATTAAGTTTCTCTACTTAACTAATAATGTTTAGAAAATTGAAAATTAGGCATTAGATTTTCTTAATATGAAGTTGCCGTTTATTAATCTAGTATATTCGGAAAGAAGTATGAAGTCTTTATCCCGCATAATGCAGGGTAGGCAGAGGTAACCATATGAACCTAGTGTTAAGATATTCCTTTGCTTCGTTTCTGCTTTATCGAGGTATTAGGCATTAGGAGAACCGTCGTGGCGTAGAGGCGTAAGCGTCTGCCTGTAAACGCGACGGTTTGAGGGTTCGATTCCCACTGGCGGAAGATGGATTTTTCTATTTCCATTTTCTTCACTCTGGGAACTAGGCAAAGCGCGGCGTTGAGTTTCGCCACTCCACGTAATTGACTAATTACGTTTGTTATCAGGATGACCCTACTGGCGTAAGTCCGGCTAGTGGTGAAAAGAAACCTAAAGCTCGTGTGAAGAAGGAGAAACCTGAGAAGGCCGACAAAACTGACAAGGCCGACAAAGCTGACAAAACCGACGGTTTAAAGCAGACAAAACTTACATTTAAGAAAGAACCTAAGAAGGTATATATTATTATTTTCGATTAAAAAATATAATAAAGTAATTTTTAAGTATGTTTTAATCTTAAAATAAATTAAAGTTTATATACACATTAATTTAATTATGAAGATGATGAAGGGTTACGCAACATTTTTTGTAAAAACTGATTTTTATGCTGAATGAAGGAGTTGTGTGCATATTTTATTTAATGAATAACTAATTCGTATGTCTTTATCTTATTTTTCCACTTCATATTAGAAGTTCATTATATTAACTACAATTTGACGTAAATAGTTATGTATATAATTAACAATAAAATCTCCACATTTTCAAATTGTGCCATATTTCCTTCATCCACTCATGTCTTCAATTTCGTAATATCAATACTGACAATTTCTCATTTTTTTTATTTAATTGTAATTATTTGGTTTCATCCAGGCCCAAAAGAAAATGACGTTCAGTGGCAGTAGTTCAGGGGAGATGTCCGACTCCGAAGCAGAGATAGTGGACCCGCCCGCGCCCAGGGAGAGGCAGACTACACGACGAGCTGCCACTAAGGTGATTATTGTAGCTTTAGTGGTGTTACGGCGGGTTTTAAGTGGACTGTATTTTTAAACTATTAGAGGTGTGGTCTGCGGATAAGGTATCTGAGGGATAGAATGCACGCCTACCTTGCCGGTTCTGCTCTTTAGTTTCGGACGTCCTCAGCAGTATCAACAATCTAAAGCATCAAGAGTCTCCAGCACATGAGGCACTAGTCACCGTACAGCGGTGGGCGCGCGCGGGTTCCCGATATGAGAGATCGTTGCTAACTGCATACTTAAACAGTAGGCGTGCGTAGAAAAGGAATGCGGGTAGGAAAATAATATATCCGCTATGTAGAAAAAAAAGAAATTTATGTGATTTAACTATTGGCGGAAACAAGTGGCTTTTTCCTTTTTTTATATCATACATATCATTGAACTGGACGTAATACAGCGATAAATAAACTAATCTACACTAAAATCTGATTTGAAGTCCAATAGTTTTTGCCTCCAAAATTTATAGCAAAAATACTAAAAAAGATTAGATTTCAGTATTTGAATTTCAGTGAAATTATACTGTTTTGTAATTTAAAATATAAGAAAATAAATTATATACACTTTATGGATATACATTTGTTTCTAGAACACTTTAACGATTTAAAAGAGGCGTTCAATATTGTTAAAATGTTTAAAAATATATTTTGAAACATTTCAGGTACAAAAATACAAGGATGGTTCAGACGAATCCGACTCCAATTCAGAGGTAGAGTTGCATGAGAACAAACTAGAGTCCGACACGGAGGCTCCCCGAGCGATGTCCCTCAGTGATGACGATGATGACTTCAATGTGAAGAAGCATGCTGATAAGAAACCTGCTGAGATGGACTCAGGTGTGTATTTTTATTTTACGTGGAAATATTTTATCTGTTTAATCGTTTTAAAGTGTAGAATTATTAGAAAATAGTTGTAGTAATATATTAAAATATATCAATTTTATTCTGTGTTCTTTTGTAAAGTTGAGTTGGGTTTCACTGGTTGGCGATTTTGAATTATATAATACTTTATTTTAATTATATTGATATTTATTTTATATAGTAACAATATGGTTTTTAATAGTAGTGGTATGAAATCCAAATAAGTAGTGTATATATAAAATTTGAAAATGTTAAAATGTATTATATATGTAACCATAAAATTTATTTACAGACTGCCTCTTTGATTCGCTAATAGAAGATACAAAGAAGGAAGAATTACAAAAAAGCAAGGAAATAATACAAACAGTGTTGTCCAGCGATGACGAGCCGCCGTCTCCCAAGAAGAAAGCAGCTCCCAAAAGGAAACTTATGAATGTTGACAAGGAGAAGGAAAAAGAGAAACCTAAGAAGAGACCCGCTAAAGTAATGTTAAGTCAAGACAGTGATGATGATGATAGCATTTTTGATAGTAAAAAGGTACTATTTTGATTTTAATTATTAAAAAATTTATGAATTATTGTAATACTTGATTTAATTGTTGTATTTATATTTAAAAATATATGAAATATGTTGTAGGATAAAAAGAAAGCGAATCCCAAGAAGAAAGTGAAGAAGGCTTCCAGCGGTAGTGACAGCGATGCAGACATCCCCCCCAGCCCGCCGCCCCGCGGCAAGGCGCGCGCGCGGCCTCTGAAGAAGTACCACTTTAGCGACGGCTCCGATTCTGATTGAGGTTTATTTCATACACTGGTTTATTCAAATTCTAATATTTTGTTAATTTTTTTATTCGCTTCACGCTTTATCCCGCACATATCAGGATAGGCAGAGGGGTGGCTCCGTTGCTTAGTCCCTGCTTACTACCATTTTCGAGACACTGCGTGTTGAGTGATGACTCAACGCCGCGCTTTGCCTAGTTTTCAGAGCGAAGGAAATTGTAATAGAAAAATCTATCTTCCCCAAGTGGGAATCGAATCCACACACCGTCGCGGTTTACAAGTAGATGTTAGGTCTCTGCGCCACGACGGTCCTCAATTCTAATAATTTTATCCAAAATAACAAAGCATGATTCATTTTTTGAACGTCAAAAACATTATCACCTGTTTAATAAAGTGAGCGTCTCAGATATGGGAAGAATCGGTGCAACTCAGCGGGGCTTTATTTTTTTAAAATATAATTTTACACTGATTCGTTTTTGACAATGACACGTTTGAAACTGGAGTGAGCATTTCAATCCCAAGATGTGTTGCCATTTAAAAAAAAAAAACATTAATTAGGTTACCTTTAACACACATGTCTTTTATCAATTGTTTTAAGTTGTAATATGAAACATTGTATTAAAACACTATGTTGCACTTCATTATGATAGTTTAATTTTGATAAAATATTTAGTTGTTAAATATTTGTTTAAAAATATACATATAAAGGTAAAGGAAAGTAAGTCTGTTAATATTATATAACTGAAAAGTTCTATAATATTTACAGACTTACTTTCTCATTTACCTTTATTTATAAACAATACAGTTATCTGCATTTCCTATATTCCTCTTCCAATACAGTTACCTCCATTTGACTCACTCTATATGAAAGCTGGTATAGTAGTTGGCAGAATTTAACGACGTCCTTTGTTGATTAGATTGGGTAAATGAAAATATTTGTCCCTCACTGAAAATCGAACCCACTACCAGATAACGCTATCGGACAGCCCAACTAATATTATATATTAACTTTCAGATCACCGACGACAGCGAACTGTATTGTATATCAGTATGAAGTTATAAAACCCCTATTTTTAAATGATGTTGCCACTGAGAGCTGCAGAGTTTTTATACGACGTTATATTCATATTGAATCTGTGACTGTGTGACATGGTTTTTATTCATTATTTTAGTATCTGTGACATTTAAGTTTGTTAAATACGACTCAATAAGCACAAGTATTTTAAGATATTATCAATTTACTTGCTAATTTTTATTTAGATTTTATTAATTAGTCCGAATTGCCATCATTAGTAAGGAATTGACAAATGAAAGTGGTTTTAAATAATAAAAAAATATATTGTTAATGTAGTTAATGTAAAATTGAACTATTTTATAATAGAAGTTGAATTCCGTTCCACTTTTGTTTGTTACATCCAAAAATAGTGATATAGATTTATTTTGATACTAATATTAATAACGTTAGATATTATACTGTACTATGGGGTTAGTAAAAATATACATATTTCAATGAAGTTGACGACTATTTACGTTTTAATATTAATCATTTATTAATTATGGGCAGTTTTAAATTACATTTTAAATATTTTTTTTAAATCTAATACATATAAGTATTATCTAATACATATAAGTATTTTTAGTAATAAATAAAAGAATATTAAAATAAATCTAGCTGACTATATAGTACAATTTTTGTCCAAATTTCGTTTAGTTCTTATCTTTTCTTTCCTTTCTTTTTCATTTGTGTTCGTTTTTTTTCATACAGATAGATTTTCTCATGATGGCAATTTTGACTTAAATCCATTATTAATGTTAATATTTATTATTGTGTTTTAGTGCAAATAAATTTTCACATTTTGTTTTTGACATTTGTAAGAATTCTCATTCCATATATTTATAATGAAATAAATAAAAATATTTATTTGTCAATTATTGCGAAGGTATGTCGGTTCGAATATTACCTTGGAACAAGTTTTGGAACATTTTGAACGTTTTCAAATAACAATGATGTCTATTGTTAATTTAAAATGATTTGTAAATAAATAGCGATAATTTTGTAAGGATGTGTTTGTTTTATTTAATTACTTTTGAAATATTATATTTATTAAATATAATGAAGAAATAGAAGATGGCGGTTTGGTTTTTACATAGTTTTTTTTTAACTTTGTTTATCGATATGGATATTTGAAATTGATTTCAACTTGATTTCTACCTCTGATTTTAAGGAGAATGGTCTTGAAAGACAGACTTAGTGATAAGGATTCCGTTTTTCCTTCTCCAACTTCTTTTCCAACAATTGATCAAATCCTGAAAACTATCTTTTCCAACAATTGATCAAATCCTGAGAAAAATTAATAATATTATTAGATATCGGGTAAAATACGGTTTTATTTAATAAATATTGATTTTACCCTAGAAGTTTAGAACTTGCGGTTGTTTGTAGGAAAATAAAAAATAATATAGTCATAAATTCATTTATTAGACACATTTAAAATATAAGTAACTACATCTTTTCATATAATTATACATTAACTCCAAGCTTCTTTAGGAGTTGAACTTCTATTAATAGATCTTACAATTTTCACATAACAAGTAAATTAATATGGCAATTCAAAACCTAGTTTTGTTATTTACAATAATTGATATATATCTAAATAAATAAGCATTTATATATGAATTTGATATAATTGTATTATTTTTATATATTACAGAGTTTCACAAAAAATAGTTTATGTTAACTTTTTTAGCATTTAACATTAACATTATTACAACAAAATCATAATTATGCTCTTCGCCTTATACAGTATTTTTCTTATATTCGCACTTATCTCATCTATAGGTATAAGATATATAGTGTTAAGACACTCCGTTCCCCGCTTTCCGCCGTTCGAGGCATTGGATATTGAGTAGCGGAACTCAACGCCGCGCTTTGCCGTGTAAACAAAATCAAGAAAATAGAAATAATTTATTCTTTTCGAGTGGAAATCAAATCAACGGCGTCATAATTGTCGCGGTACAGTCATATAATATATAATAAGAAAAATCGATATGATACAAATGTTATTATCAATATACTATTATAATATTCATTTTAAGAATAGATTTGTTATAATATATTTATCTCTAAAAATGTTGCACATAAAAGCATTATACAAATTTAAAATTATTATAACAAATAAATTTCTCCATTTTTTCATGTGTATTCAATTAGAGCTATTTGAATTATTAAGGTTTAATTATAAAATATTATTTCCTTCACAATCTCCAACACAAATAAATAAAAACGGGTAGACAGAAAATCTGATTTATTATTTAAAAATAAATGGATTTTCCTATAATCTGTAAACTTGTTATAATTATTATTAATTCTAAAATATAAAGATTAGCCTTAATTAGTAAAGCTAAATGAATTTACACATTAAGATAAGAGCGAGCGAATGATTCTACTAAAATCGATTATGATAATTGACTAAGCTGCCATTCGATTATAATAATTACATATCACTCGATCATTCGTGTTATATTAAAAAAATAAATCTACTGATTTATTTTGGCGCCATTCTGCCGTAAAATGTCAAATTTTTGAAAACATCGTTTTACGTTAGTTTTTTTACCAAATTATTTAATATATCGATTGATTTTGTACAAAAATAGGTTTCAAGACGATAAAATATTGAAATATCCGAGAAAATTAAAAAATGATTCATCGTAATAAATCAGAACGGTAAAAGGACCTAAAAACATTATCCGACCACAAAGCGTCATTAAACCTCGAACAACTCACAGTCAGTACCTACTTAATTTACTTTCTCTATCCGAGTAACCTTTAGCACTTTCGCGATCCGAGTATTTTCCGTTATATTTATTGAATCGATCGTGGCCGTTTTGCCTGTAGGGCTTCTCGCTGGTACTATAGTGTATTTCTGAAGGGCCTATTGTTTTTGACCAGTGGTGTGTCCAATAAAAGTCGTCGGGATACCTCGGATATGGGTTCTCCCTACAAAGAACTACGCAATAGATGAGACTCCCCACGAGTGTGATGAAACCGAATATAAGGAAGACTATACCCAGGATCCTGTAATAAAGAAACAAAAATATTTAGTTAAATTATGATTTTGATTGGTATTTGTATAATAATTACTAGGTGTATTAATACAGTAATTACATTTACTATTAAACTATAAAAGTTCTTCGTTAGTTCGTTATAACTTTATTTTATTTGAATATTTGCAAAAAAAAAAAAGGTATACGTGTTTATAATATAGTACAGCTCTTAATTTAAGCTATTCTTATTTTTATTAGGTAAGTATCAATAAATAAAGATGCTTAAACTAATTACAGAATATAAATTTATTCGGTACATAATTTACATATGTACCAGTGCCTTACAAATCTTAATGACAGTTAAAACATTTTTTTTTCATTTATCTCCGTGGGAAATGTCGAAATGAAGAATATTATAAATGTCGTACTGCAAATTACATACACCGTTACACGTTAACTATTTTAAATGTAAATTGATTTTTAATGTTTCTCTAATTCTTCGAGTGCGACACGCTCTATACTTGTTGGCGAGAATAACCATTGTTCATCTAAATATGAAGATGTCATTCTAAACACGCATATTTAGAATACATTAGTAAGTGTGGAACTTTGAATTTTGTAGGTCTTTTGTAGGTCTCTGTGTCAAATAGTTCAGTTCGAGTATATATTTTTTTAGGTTCGCAAATATATACACCAAGGTAGGCGGAGGGCGCTACCCGTGGTAGGTAGAGAAACTAGTGTCAAGATACTCCGTTCTGTGCTTTCCATTCGAAACGTTTGTATGTTTAGTGACTTAACTCTTATCATGTCCTCTTCAGGGTTAGAAAATAAAAATAACTCATTGCTTCTGGTAAAAATCGAATTAAGTATATAAAATCTGACACTGTAAATACGTCTGTGCTACGACGGCATTTTTCTTTATATATTTTTATATTATATTCAACTACATTGCATATATTATATCGAGAAATGCTTAAGCTTGGCAAGCTAACTCTACTATAGTAGTTCCCACTTCATAGTAGAGTCTAAACCATCTCCATTGTTGTATACACTAGTATAAATCGCATTATGATCTAGTTTTCGAAACAGTTTACCCAGTTTTCGAACGTGGGTACTGTTTACCGATATTTTTTGCGTTTTACACTTTTTTATAAGAATATAATTTATTTGAGACCCAGTCTAGTGACATAATTTTGATTCACACTTTTTTTATGTTATATATGTATATAATATGTTGTTGAAATCAATATATATATATATATATATATATATATATATATATATATATATATATATATATATATATATATATATATATATATATATATATATATATATATATATATATATATATATATATATATATATCTTCTTACTATATTAAAAATGTCAAGTGTGGCTAGTACTCCCTCACCGAAGGTTCCATACTTGACTTACATGACTATAACACCTGCATGTTGTTTATAAGTAATAGCAAATTTAAATTTGCGGTCTTATCCACTCATTTTGTATGAAATTAACTACAGTTTGTAATTATTTTCTTCTGATATATATGTATCTATTATTTCCCAATTTTCGTAGTTATTCCTTTGGTTGTACCATAAGTTCTAACTTATTCTCAAATTTAATAACTCTATATAGAGATGTGCAGGGCTGTAGCTAGAGTCGAATTTGAAGTAGGGCAGCATTGGTAGGGCGGAAGTAAAAAAAATATTATAATTGATCTGCTCTCGAAGCACAGGCCCCTTAATCGATTACTTAAAGTGATATAGGTACATTCAATAGTTATGCGTAGACAAATAATATATTTTATCTTAGTTTTGGTATTTTTAAGGTAGGGCATTGCCCCACAATGCCCCTTAGCTACGGCCCTGGAGATGTGCCCTGTAGATTTTGATTATACGGCTAGTTTCATACATAATGCAAAATATGTACACTATATATACAATCAAAAGCTATGTATTTTTAAATTGTCTTCTCTTAGAAGTTGAATGTTTTCTCATCTTTACTTGTATATTTGATATTCCACGTAATTTGGAGAGAGTGATTTTAACGGCAGAGAGACGTACCACAAAGTTATCTTATAAGAGTGTTATATATTTCCTTTTCAACTACAGAACTTTAAAAAATAAATTATTGGAAAAATAATACTTACCAAACAAACAGTGGTTCAAAGAACTGTAACACTATAACGAAGCCGAGCGTGACCAGAATGAGCCCCAAGTTCAGGAGCAGCATGAGGCAGCACATGCCTTTGACGTTGGGGCAGAACGGGTTGGGGGCAGCCATTGTGTCTATTTTAACACCCGCCTATTAACATATAATAATAATATTTTTTTTTAATATTAATAGTTTTATATTAGGCAGGGTAGGCAAAGAAAACTGCATGCATAGGAACCCAATGTAAAGACACTCCGTTGCTTAGTCCCTGTTTTCGCCGTCCCTGCTTTTCGCGTTTTACGAGGCATTGCATCCATCTTCCCCGAGTGGGAATCGAATTCACAAATCGTCGCCTTTACAGGCAGATGCTACGACTCTGCGCCACGACGGTTTTTTAAAATAAAATAAAGTTACAATTGTAGTGTTAAAATATGTACCTTTCTAGAGACTTTGGACCGATGCGTGGACGCTACGGAGGGTGCTACAGCACTTCTGTAGGAGTAGACGCTGCGAGGCGCGCGAGACTGCCGGCTGTAATTAAACGTTTACCACAATTAATATTTAAGATAAATTTGAAATATTCAATTCAATTTCTCTTTAATCATAGTAAATTTCCTTTAAGGTACAGGCATACCGTATGACGTGTTTATTAGATGACGATTGTGGGTTCAATTCGCACTCAGGGAGATTTATTTACTTTCACTTTCCTCAATAAAAAAAAAAAAAAAAAAAAAAAAAAAAAAAAAAAAAAAAAACTTTCCTCAATCATTACAGAATTTTTTGTTATCTAGGTGAAGCGTAGTGTTGAGTTCCGTCACTCTGCAAGAAATGTTTCGAAAACTGGAAAGTGGAGACCAGGAGTATATTGACACTACGTTCCCGGTGCTTTATGCAGATATAACATAAAGCTACACAGGTACACATCTCTTATTACTTTATTTATATATGAGATCACACAAATATGAAAAACAACACAAAAGGCGAGCTTATGGCTTAGTAGCCATCTTGTATAGATAGCCTTTAGGACTAAAAGAAATAAATTTATCTCAGTATATGTGATTACACATTTTAAATATTCTTTAGAAAAACTTTTGAGACCTCTTCTTCTACGTAAGTAGTGGATAATAAGCTTTAATATAGGCATTTTTTACAAAATTATATTGAAACATAAATATATTTCGAATAAGAATCAAAAAATGTTTAAAACAAGTAAAACAAAATATGTGTTTTCTCCTAACAAAGGTGTATATGTCGGCATAAAATAACAGAGTAATATCAATTGTTTTATTTTTGTACGATCGTTAATAAAAATGAGATGAACTTTATATAATTTTTTTTTATTATGGCTTGATTTTGCGGAGACAGGCGCAAAATATTCTGCCAAACTTTATATAATAAGGTCCTTTTTATTTATTTAACAGCTGACATTTCTGTTTAATATCCGGAAATAATATCACAAAGAACTTTACTTTACAAATAGGTTTTAATGATTTCTATATTAAAACATTAATTTCCATACTAAATATATTCGTAAGAATACAATCATAAAATATATATTAATTTGCGTCCACATACCATCATATTAAATCGCTAACACTATTGTATAGAAAATTAAAATTAAATACATAAATATACAAATAATAATAAATAAACAGGTAGCGACTATATACCAATAATCACGTACAGTGAATCGAGATGGTGCTAATCGAGTCACGATTCTGAACGATTAGTTTCGAGTCAAGGCCAAATCGAGATGTCACGATCCAGTGACATAATGTTAGTTAAATTTGGCGGTCATTTAGGTGTTAATAATTCTAACCTTTGTTATATATTACGAGTGTGTTTAACTAAATATATTTAATAATGTGATTATTATTATAGTTTTAAAGTTTGTATGAAGACTTAGATTTGCAATCTTAAGGCCAAAAATTATTATTTTTAATGGAGTAAAATTTAACCCCAATGGAGTTTTTTTTTTTTGGGGATAAGTATGACAAAAGCAAAAATTGAGCTGACAGATAAGCCACAAGCAAAAAAGTAGTCTATGAAAGATAGAATAAGTATACTACAATGGAATATATAATTTAAATTAAATATATTTAACTCTAATGAATAATAAAAACCATGTGAGAAAATTACGATTATCACATTACCGATCGTTAGATGACTGATATCGATTTCATAAACAATTTCACAGATCCAATCGATTAACCCAATTATAAATATTTACTAATCACTTTCTCTACGGAGAAAATTTAAATTTTACAGGCACTAATAACGTGTCCACGATGATTAATGTTTAAAAATGTCATTAAAACGCTGTCAGTTGAATAATTGACGGTTATATAAAGTTTCCAGAAAATAATATATAAGTTATGAAACAATATATAAGTTAACTAAGACATACATAGCGCTGTTCGATTATCTCCATAGAATCTTAAAATTTAATTTGTAATTACATTTGATTTGTAATTACATCGTTAACATATATATTATTTATATTATGTACAAATTTGTATGCTCGGGAAGGTTCTTAAGGATTTTCTGGAATATCGCACATTCGTAAAGAATTTCAGGTAAGTTTGACTGAGGTTTCTGTATAGTTTAAAATATATATTAAAAATAATTTTAATTTTTATTTTTATGTACAATTACACAATGTATTTAGCTAAATGTAATAATCAATCAAATTAATAATCAAATTTTTCATGATACTAGAATCTCTTCTCTCTATTTTTTAACATCATTTTATATTCACAGAGAGAGAAAACTTTCTGTCTTAATCCAGATTAAATAAATAATTTCAATGCTCCAACTGGGAATCAAACCAACACACAAAAAGATGTAATACCACTATACCACTACGGTCTGTATCTACCTTCATATTTTCTTTTTATAAACGAAAGAGTGTTACCGTACAAAAACTAAATTTATCTATTCTTATATATACCTATTTATATTTAAACATCTTTTAACACAAACCATTAACTAACAAATAGGCGTAAGAATAGAATCGACAAAAAAACCGACTTGTTTATTTTGATTGATCCTTTGTATGGGGTGGACAGTTTAAGCTCCACAAAGAGAAAGTTGAGTAATAAGAAATTAACGTTCAAAAATCCCTTAGTCACTAGAAGGAACAAGTGTTTACAAATAAGATGTCAAGCTTTCGACAAAAGCTTCAATAAAAAATATTATTATCGAAGTGGAATTAGTTGAAAAAGCTTGACAGGAAAGTTAAATGAAGTAGTTATTACGTTTTTAGTTGTTTATATAGCAAGATGACTTGAAAATTTCTTATGAGAGTTTCGATGTCAGATTTTTATATATTAAATCTTATATAGACATGGTGACAGATTTGCAAGTTATGTTATAAGGTCTGTGTCTCCCCTGTACCTCGTTGTTACTTCATTCATTATTAAAATACAACTTTAAATATTTAGTTGAAATTATATGACAAATCGTTTTGGCTACTCTCTTACGCTTTTTCTTACTTAAAATAGTATATATATGAAATAAATTTAATAAATACATTATGTCATCTACCGATTATATTTTAATATTGAACTTTGTGTTGACTTTGAACTGACTTAAAAGTGCTAAGTTAATTAAAAAGCTTGTTTTTATGAAAAATAAGTATTTGCTTACATTCCCCTTTCTTATCCAGTCAGATAAAAAGATAAGATAACATAAACACTTAGCTATTAAAAAAATTACCCTGAATGAGAATCGAAGCCAAGATCTCAGCCAAGCAATAAAAGTAACAAATCATTGAACAAACGATAAATCCAATTGCCATTGAGCTTTTAAGTCATCAGCGACAGTCGGCATTTCAAAGGTTTATTATGCCGTCTGTTAAACATAACAAAAACTAAAGTCACCTTCCGATTCTTTCCCAAATTGCTTAATGGAAGCATCGTCACGGTCGTACCGAGGGCGGGATACTAAACTAAATTAGCCGCCGCCATGGGAAATTCTAAGGGAATCCCGAAATCATTTCATATAAAAACTATGATCATTTCCAGCTATGCGATTCGAATTAGGGATTTAGAATAATAGGTGCTAAGGTATTATGTTTTTAAAATTGTCATGATAGGATAGAGGATAGAGGACCGTCGTGGCGCAGAGGCGCAACGTCTGCCTGTAACGCGACGGTTACTGGGTTCGATCCCCAGTCGGAGAAGATGGATTTTTCTATTTCCATTTTCTTCGCTCTGGCATCTAAGGCAAAGCGCGGCGTTGAGTTCCGCCACTCAACACGCAATGCCTCGAAAACGGCGGAAAGTGGGGACGGAGTAAGCAGGGACTAAGTAACGGAGTGTCTTAACACTAGGTTCTTATATAGTTCCTGCAGTTCCCTCTGCCTACCCTGCCATGTGCGGGATAAAGCGTGAAGCTAAAAAAAAAAAAAAAAAAAAAAAAAAATGTACTTTTTTTGCCTTGGAAACGACATCAGGTTGACTTGGGATGACTGAGTATCATGGATCTATTGGATATTAAGAATTATATTTAACAGCCTGTATAGACCGAGATCGCCTGTAGAGAACGAATTAGGGTAAATTTAGTAAACAGATGAAGGTAGGGCTGCTTCTTGCCATTTTTAGGTCTAAATTTTTGTTAAACACTTCGTTATCCTGTTTATTATCTCAGTTTACATATTATATATGTCGGCGCAAACGCTTTAAATTAATTATTTCATCAAGTTATTTCGAATTGATTTATAAATCAGTTGTTGTTTATTATTTGAAAATCAACAATTAATTGATCATTGTTAAAACGAAACATAAAAATGAATTTTAAAAGTAATTTAATTGATTAAACAACTGCTGTATTCAACAGGTGTTGTTGTTATGATTTTTACTATAAAAGGCAGTGCGACAATTGCTCGGGGGTCTCCTCACAAATTACTTCGACGCCCTCGAAGTGTTCTTCTAGACCCCGATGACCCAATTACTGTAGCCAACCGCAACTACAACGGAAGGTTACACTCCTCAGTCCCAAAAACTCGCCGTCGCCGCCGTAACAGGCGACGCGGCCCATCTCTCACAACGGCACGACCGCGCCTCGGCGCGGCGGGGCCAGTCGGTCCATGACCGTCCTACACACCTTCTTCTGAGCAGCCATTAATGCTCACTTTATTCTCTGGGGACGAGGCACACTCCGTCCCCCCCCGCCCGGTGACGCTGTCAAGACCAATTGAGGTCAACAGCATTCAAGCGCTTCAGAAAAAAAAAAAATTGCTCGGGGGTTCATTCTCATTCGAGCCGTGGGACTGTTCGGACGAACTTTGTGTCCCGATCGATTGTTGAATAAACCTATTATTTTGCTGAAATAGTTTTATTATTTCATTGCAAAATGAGCCATCAAGATTATGTTGGTTTAAGTGACGTCAGTAATGCTGACGTCACGCTTTTTAAAAATAACCCTTGAGGCACTTCTTCGATATATATTATAATATAAAAAGTGATTGAGATATAAATCCAGTATCACTTCGTCAACAGTGTAACAATTTACGAATATATTAATCGATAAAATTTTTAATTAAATCTAGATTTATCTATTTTTAATCTAAAAATCTAGATTTACTTAGATTTTTAAATCTAAAAAAGCCATTGTTAAATTTTTTTATGTACTCCATAATAAATGTAATAAACGTGCTAGACGGAAATTAGAACACGGCTCATCTATTTCTTTGTTTTTTAATTTTTCATTTTCTAAAAATTTTGTAATCATTTCACATCATTATTCCCCCAAATGAGAATCGAAGTCACAGCCATCATGGAGCTCAAGCCAACGTGGCACTGTACCATGACAGTGTTAAATATTATTACAAATAAATGCAAATAAATTTTATTTGAGGACCGTTGTTTTGTAGAGGCGTCTGCTTGTAATCGCGACGGTTTTTGGGTTTGATTCAAACTCGGGGAAGATGGATTTTTTCATTTTCATTTCGTTTGCTCTGGCAACTAGGCAAAGCGTGGCGGTGAGTACTGTCACTCAACACGCAAGGCCTCGAAAAAGGCGAAAAGCGAGGAACGAAGTGTCTTAATTTTAGGTTCCCGAATTTCCTGCGGTTCCATCTGCCTACCCTGCTATGAGCGGGACAAAGCGTGAAGTTAACAAAAATATAATATATGTATTATAATAATATTATATTATAAAATGTCATATTACCTAACATAATAACAGTACCGTTTGGCCCTCATCATGTATATAGAATCCAGATCTCTTCCTAATAAATTGCCTTACGCTAGTCAATAAATCTCCGCTTGAGCTTTGCATGTGCAGTTTTATGATTTCGATTGCCTACATTGTGGATTTACTCGTGAGAAACGCTCAGATTGTTGTGAATTGTGATATATATAGTTTAGTTTTGCCTTAATATTTTCCTCTGGGTCTTGTATGCAGGGTAGACAGAAGAAATCTAGTGTTAAGACACTCCGTTTTTCTCTCTCCGCACAATTTTCAAGATATGAAAAAAACTTAGTTTGTATATAAAAACTTAGCTCCTATTTCAGCATATTATGATTCTGTGGTCCCATAACAATATGCCGTTATTCCAATGAATATTAGTAATTGAGAATTACGACTATGAAACGTAATATACGCGTCTGAAACGGTGACTGTGACGTCGGTCTCTTGATGTATGTATAATCTTATATCGATCTTTCAATGTAGTGAAATGGTTTTGTTTAGTTGCAAAATACATGAGAGATTATGATAAATAGCTAAAATTTAATTATTTTTCTTTATATTATTAATTCTTATATTATTAATTTATGATAAAATAGCTAAATCTAATAGTTTAATTACAATCTATTTTAGTTATATAAACTAATAAAATAAATAACTTCACACTAATGTATGAAGCAGGGTAGGCAGAGGAAATATAGTGTTAAAAGCCTCCGTTTCCTTGCCTTTGCTTACTTCTTGACCAATTTTTGGGATATTGCGTATTGCTCTTGAATGACGGTATCAAATATGATTTCATCATGTGGTTAGACGTATGTGCTAGTGCTGTATTCTATATTGAAATATTTTAGTTTTCTTCTATTAGGATAATCATTTGATTAGAGTCCGCTTAATATTTAAAAACAATTATAATTTTAAACATATTAAAAATATATGAATTTTGTCTATTATGTTCTTTTATAATTATGAAAATAGTCATTTATCTTATTTTTTTTTATTTACACGTTTTTTCGCGTATACAGACAAAATATATTCGTTTAACATAGAAACTCTAACATAATTCCTAGATGAATAATTTAAATTCTTATTTCGCGACGGTTTCTGGGTTCGATTTAGGTACACTCGGGGAAGATGGAATTGTCTATTTCCACTTTCTTCGTTCTGGCAACTAGGCAAAGCGTGGCGTTGAGTTCCGCCACTCAACACGGAATGCTTCGAAAAAGGCGGAGAGCGAGGACAGAGAAAGTAGGGACTAAGCAACGGAGTGTTTTGACACTAGGTTGCTATGGCTCCTGCAGTTCCCTCTGCCATGTACGGGATAAAGCGTGAAGCTAAAAAAAAGAAAAAAAGATCTTATTTCGTAGAGGCATAAAACGCTCGTCTGCTCTACACTGATGAAAATATTTCCATAGCTCGACATGTTACGTGATCCGTTGCTCGTATTAGTCGAATCGTCGAAGGATAAGCGAGACTAACTGTATAGCGGTGCCTTTGTACCTGTAATTTTGTCTAGAATCTTCATTTTCTAACTAAATATGTTTAAGACATAAGCATTATATGAGGTTTGTCTGAACTTAGGTTAACCTAAAATTATATAATAAGTGCCAGAGTAAAATGCTATATTTCTACCAATATTGAGGTGAAATTATGTTACAAACAATATACAATATCTTTAAACAATAATGTACACCCACACACATATATATATACATACTATACATATATATATATATACATATACATATATATACATATACATATACATATATATATATATATATATATATATATATATATATATATATATATATATATATATATATATATATATATATATATATATATATATATATATATATATATATATATATATATATATATATATCTATATATATAAAAATGAATTGCTGTTCGTTAGTCTCGCTAAAACTCGAGAACGGCTGAACGGATTTATCTTATCTTGGTCTTGAATTATTCGTGGAGGTCTAGGGAAGGTTTAAAAGGTGAGAAAAATTCGAATAATTGCCGGGAAAATCCTCAAAACAGCATTTTTCTATTTCCCATACAAACGTTTTCTAAATAAAATGGAGAGTCAATTTGTAATTTATTACCGCTGCATAAAGTTCAAATTCGCGTGCGCGTTGGATGATCAAATATCGCGTTCTGAAACTCAACATAAGAAAATTGACATTTGACATTAGATTTGACAACCAACTAATATGTCAATTCATCCTGTCGCATTTCAGAGCATGGAAAAAAGTATTACGATATTATATCTATCTTTGTGGATACGTGCGCGAGAACTTTCTTTACTTTGGTGATCCTTTGTGATAGTGACATTCCAAGTAATGTGCTTTTTTTGTGGTAGTGACACTTTATTGCTAAATCAGCGGTAAATTTTTTCACTTTGATTAATTACAATTTACGATGCCGAGGAGAAGACGACCTGACTTAGGTCGTCGTAGTCAATCAAATGTGCGAAGAGCTATCTCACGTGCTAACCGCACTGATGACCAGAGACAGACAGATCAAGAAAATAGTCGTATTGCTATGTCAGAATTGTGTTCTTTAGTGAGTGACAATGTAGGAGATAGGCTTAGAATGCAACGAGTTCGTGCACATCAAACACATCAACAGCAAGCTAGACAGAATGAAATTGAGCGAATCCGCAGACGCAGAGCTCCTGTGATTCTTGAACGAGCTGCATTCCACTATGATCCGGCAATTGATTATTGTGCCGACAAATCGGTAACAATTGGGGAAATGAAAACAATTTGTAAATATTGTAAGGCGTTAAAATACACTGGTGAATCTACTGGATTATGTTGTGCTGAAGGCAAAGTAAAATTGCCACAATTGGTCCCACCACCAGATCCTTTACGCTCTTTAGTTTCTGGGATTGGAAATGTTTCTAAACACTTCTTGACCAACATTCAGAAATATAACAACTGTTTCCAGATGACATCATTTGGTGCTACACATATTATACAAGACAATTTTATGCCCACTTTCAAGGTATTATATAAGAATATTTTTTTATATTATTCAAGTTTGTACAGTCAGCGTCTAAAAAATAGGTACACTCAGAGTATTCAAATATATAGACGCAACCAAAAAGTCAATAATATCGGTACATTCAAGTCGCTCCAAAAGATAGGGACGTTTAAAACGTCATATAGATCGTTACATTCAAAGCGCCATAAATATGGTGACACTCATTCTGTTATTTGGTATCTAAGCATTATTTTCAAATTCAAAACGTTTACATGTCATTCTACTATCTATCAAAGATAGTAATTATTAAGTCAGTTGTATTAAAGTCGTGGACCGTCTTGGCGCACAGGCGTAGCGTCTGCCTGTAAACGTGACGGTTTGTGGGTTCGATTCCCGCTCGGGGAAGATGGATATTTCTATTTCCAATTTCTTCGCCCTGGAAATTAGGCAAAGCGTTGAGTTCCACCACTCAACTCGCAATGCCAAACTCAAATAAAATAATAGTTATTCATGCTCAAATATATACCTACTATTGTCGGCGTTAACCGCAAAATAACAATTCTAGAATTATCATAATTCTTTGCTTACGCAAAGAATTATGATAATGCTTCATTTTTGGAGTTTGTAAGCTAGCACTTGATCTCAGTAACTTAAAGAAAAACTCTAATTTGCTTACACGATAAGTCAAAAGAATGACGCCAAGATACCTTATCCAGGGAAACTTAGTTATTTTTATTATAAACTGATTGACTATAAATTTCAAAGTATCTAATAATATAAATATGTATAAAGTTTAACAGTTTCAGCACAAAAATACGTTAGGATATGTAAAACACTTCCAGTTGGGTATTTTAAGATTGTTTCATCACTTCCAATCCCATTTATTGTTAGGGTTTTTTAACAGGTCTCAAAACAACCTCTGATGATTATATATTCCAATATATCATAGCAATGAGGAATACAAATGTCGAATGCTTTGGAACATTTCCATTTGGGACATTTCCTCATGAAAATACCTCGTCCTAGTCCTATAATATAAAAATATAAAATAGCAATGTCTATTTTATATTTTTATATTATAGCTTTCTAATCAGTCTAAGATTAGTTCTATAGTATGTGCGATTATTATTTTTTAATACGCTTTTATTAGTTTCACTTGTAACAGTAACTCTCCTTGGACTGAGAAACCGTGATTTATATAAGTTGTCAGTATTCTTGATTATCGTATGTGTCTCGTTGGCCGTGCGGTCTGTAGTGCAGCTTGTAGCAAGTTTTTTGATGACTTTACACGCGGGTTCGAATCCTGTCCGTACCAGTGAAAATGTTGTTTTTTAGTCTATGTTTATTTTTTTTATTTATTTTATAATATATTATTTTTTTATTTAATTTTTACTTTATTAACCAGTAAAAATTAAATTTTTTATTAAATAAAAAAGAAATGAAATAATAATTTCCTATTGAGTTGGTCATTTCTTTTTCCTTACCCTTCATACTCAATCTCTATAAATATGCATAATATAGTTTAGAAAAATGTGGCACAAGGCGCCCACCATTTTCTTCACAATAATATTAGTATTTTTCGATCATTACTGTCTTTTACTTGTTTTAAGAATTATAATTAACTTTTTAATTTAATATACTTCAAAAAGCGTATTTTTTAGTTTTTTCAAACTATATTTATTAAAAAGCTATTTGTCTGTTGGCGAAGGCCTCCTATCATTTCCATTACTTTCTGTCTTTAGCTCCTCTATGCCACATTCTTTCTGCCACCGGAGCTATGTCGTCATGCCAGCGTCTAGCTAGTCTGCGTCCCCTTCTTTGGCCTTCTCTTGCGTACCATTGAGTTACTATTTAACTCCATTTTTACCTTTTTTTCACCTCTTGCTGAGTGACCTGCCCATCATCATTTCAGTCTTTTTTAGTCTGTTGTACTATTTCTTGAACTTTTGTTCTATATCTTGTGGACGGCACCGGCGACGGTTTTCCACGGCTTTTTGACATTTAGCAAGTTTGTGTTGATATGCCTTACACACCATGTACACACTATCATTTCTAAGGACTGAAAAAATGCATGTGTTAAATAGTTTGGCGATCAGCTGTTTTAGATACTACTGTACTCTTCTGTGTACTCTATTTGGTTGTTTCCCACAAAAACTGAACGTTTCCATTCTCTCTCCATTTTCCGTTTCCGTTCTCCATTTCTCATGGATTTTGTTGTTCATGGTTAAATTTCAGGTCAAGTTTTTCGTTTTCGATTAGAAGATCTTTTAGCATTGTAACGATTTCTTCTGATGTTCTTGCAGATAGGACAATGTCATCTGTGCATCGAAGGTGTGACAATTTACATACATCAATGTTTATTCCCTCGTTTTCTTACTTTATTTTTCCAAATATGAATTCTTACACTGCTAAAAAACTTCAAGGACAGAGGATTCTCAGTTTTACGTCTTTTTTATGGGGTATTGTTCACCTTTCTTCTCTAATTGGATACTTGCAAAGTTGAATTTGTATGGTCATGTAGTGTATCCCATATTTTCTCATGGACCAAAGAGATTTTATAATATTAAAAAAAAAACTAAATTTAATATGATGTTTTAATTGCCCCCTTTTACTTCTACGATTTGTGAATTAAGGCATCGCATTAAGTATCGTAAATGACAATGCACAAATTTTACGAAACAAAAGACTTATCTCTGACGACATGCTGAAAATGAAAAGGATATCAGAAATTTCTATCCTTTTCATTTTATATATAAAATGTTTTAATATTAATTGCCATGACAAATTATATTTTAAATGCCAAGCAATAAAGTTTATTTTTCTAGTGTGTTCCATATTTTTGAATACTTACAATGCTTAGATACCGATGACGGGATGAGTGTCACTATATTTATGGCGCTTTGAATGTAACGATCTATATGAAGTTTTAAATGTACCGATATTATTGACTTTTTGGTTGTGTCTATATATTTGAATACTCTGAGTGTACCTATTTTTTTGACGCTGACTGTACTAAAACATATATATCGAAAATAATTAATGGACAAATTTTTAAAAATTACAGATACAAGGAGAAATTTATCACTTACTGGGAACTCTGTTACCACTACCTGATGCAGATCATCAATTTTTACAAATTTATTTTATGGGCAATTCAGATGCGGAAATTAATAATCGTTGTGCTCACAGTGAAGAGAACCATTGTCCAACAATTACAAATGTTTCTTCATCAGAATAACAATTTACCTTCATCATAATAATAATTTAGTAAACATGTTCAAAATAGCATTGGATCGGATGCCATCTGATAGCCATAATATTATTATTCGAGCTGACAAAACACCTGCCGGTGAACACACAAGGAGGTTCAATTCACCTACCATTGATGAAGTGGCTGTTGTCATTGTAGGAGAAAATTTACAATCTAGAGATATTGTGCTTCATCGTCGGAATAGTGATTTAAAATGTGTATCTGAAACACACAGGAGTTATGATGCACTACAATATCCTTTGATCTTCTGGCAGGGGGAAGATGGATACCATTTTAATATCAAAATGGTAAATCAAGTAACAGGTAAATAAATTGAACAAGATTAAATAACATTTTTAAATTCAATTCATCTAAGTAACTATGTAAACATTTATAATCTTTGATTGCAGGTGCTGAAACCAACAAAAAAGTTAGTGCTATGAATTTCTATTCATACAGACTCATGATCCGTCAAGGTGAAGTAAATCATATTTTCATGTGTCAACGACTTTTTCATCAGTTTGCAGTAGACATGTATGTCAAAATTGAGACTGAACGATTGACATACATCCGTTTGAACCAACGACGGCTACGGTCAGAGGAATACATCCATCTCCGCGATGTTATAAATGCTGATGGCAATGTGAATAATGTAGGAAGAATGACAATTTTGCCAGCTACTTATATCGACACCGTAATGAACCAGGATGACGTAATCAAATATCCCACTGAGTTTTTAAATTCACTGGAATTGCCTGGATTACCACCTCACAATTTGCAGTTAAAAGTAGGATCAGTTGTTATCATGCTGCGTAACATTAATCAACCTCGACCATGCAATGGAACAAGACTGGCTGTGAAAAGACTAATGAATAACGTCATTGAGGCGACAATCATAAAAGGAAAATACAAAGGAAAGGATGTCCTGATCCCGCGGATACCGATGATACCAACGGACTTACCATTCGATTTTAAACGCTTACAATTTCCAGTACGCCTGGCCTTTGCGATGACCATAAATAAATCGCAACGACAGTCGTTAGAAGTTTATGGAATCAACTTGGAATTTCCCTGTTTCGCGCATGGACAATACGTCGCGTGTTCGCGCGTCGGAAAACCGTCTTCTTTGTTTATTTACACACCACAAAGCAAAACAAAAAATATAGTTAATGAGAAAGCTTTAAATTAATTAACAGACTGTATTTTAATAGTGTGTGTCTGTGAATATCAAATTTAAACCTTATAAATAGCCAGTATTTCAGGAAAACTCTTTTTTCTAAGTAAGCAACATGATGTATCGAAAATAATAATAAAACTTCCTGCTTTATTCAATAAATTCTTTGTTATTAAATACGGATTCGATTTGTTTGTTTTAAAATCATTTTATACAAAAGATTTGGTTTTTTATTTATCGATGAGGCAGTACGAAGTCTGCCGGGTCAGCTAGTATATATATATATATATATATATATATATATATATATATATATATATATATATATATATATATATATATATATATATATATATATATATATATATATATATATATATATATATATATATATATATATATATATATATATATATATATATATATATATATATATATATATATATATATATATATATATATATATATATATATATATATATATATATATATATATATATATATATATATATATATATATATATATATATATATATATATATATATATATATATATATATATATATATATATATATATATATATATATATATATATATATATATATATATATATATATATATATATATATATATATATATATATATATATATATATATATATATATATATATATATATATATATATATATATATATATATATATATATATATATATATATATATATATATATATATATATATATATATATATATATATATATATATATATATATATATATATATATATATATATATATATATATATATATATATATATATATATATATATATATATATATATATATATATATATATATATATATATATATATATATATATATATATATATATATATATATATATATATATATATATATATATATATATATATATATATATATATATATACTAGCTGACCCGGCAGACTTCGTACTGCCTCATCGATAAATAAAAAACCAAATCTTTTGTATAAAATGATTTTAAAACAAACAAATCGAATCCGTATTTAATAACAAAGAATTTATTGAATAAAGCAGGAAGTTTTATTATTATTTTCGATACATCATGTTGCTTACTTAGAAAAAAGAGTTTTCCTGAAATACTGGCTATTTATAAGGTTTAAATTTGAGGACCGTCGTGGCGCAGAGGCGCAACGTCTGCCTGTAACGCGGCTAACGCGACGGTTTCTGGGTTCGATCCCCAGTCGGGGAAGATGGATTTTTCTATTTCCATTTTCTTCGCTCTGGCAACTAAGGCAAAGCGCGGCGTTGAGTTCCGCCACTCAACACGCAATGCCTCGAAAACGGCGGAAAGTGGGGACGGAGTAAGCAGGGACTAAGTAACGGAGTGTCTTAACACTAGGTTCATATGGTTCCTGCAGTTCCCTCTGCCTACCCTGCCATGTGCGGGATAAAGCGTGAAGCTAAAAAAAAAAAAAAAAAAAAAAAAAAAAAAAAAAAAAAAAAAAAAAAAAAAAAAAAAAAAAAAAAAAAAAAAAAAACAAAAAAAAAAAAAAAAAAAAAAAAAAAAAAAAAAAAAATATATATATATATATATATATATATATATATATATATATATACTGTACTGTACGCTGTAGTTCGATTAACGAAATAACTTACGGCCGTTTCAGTCACATAATGTACTTAGTTAATTCGATTTCTAACTGGAGAGCGTCAATTATGTCATACTTAAATAAAAGATATTAAAATTTATAAGAATTTACACATAGCCTGTTTAACGCATGGCCTAGCGGTCAGAGCGCTAGGACAGTTTCCATGAGACGCGGGATCAAATTCTATTGCGTTTCAATTATCGTTTTTTTAAAGTATTTTATGTTTGCTTAAATGTGAAGCGAACAAACTTGCCTTATCATTAGACATCCCTTACCTTATCTCAGATGGCGGTCGGTAAGCCGCGCTGGTGACGTACACTTCGGAGCCAGAGTCACGGGGAGAACCGTTGTGTCGCCGTCCATTTCTATGTTCTCCGCCGGACGGAGAACGTGTTCGTTCGTCTATAGCCTGGAAGAATTAATTTAATATAAAATTCTTATATTAGAAATACGCTGATAAAGTCTTATATTAGAAATACGTGCCTTGTCTGGCAGATATGCAACAAATTTTGATTGCTATTGATTGAAACTTTATTCTTGACCGGTAAAATTGGCCCTTAGACTAATATACTTTAATGTAGAATACTAAAGGCCAATTATACTAGTAACTGATAAAATATAAGAAATATGACTTTACTTTAGACTTTATTAGCAACATGTGAAACCGGCCCTTAGACTTGTGTTTAATTTTATTATTTTTAATTATTTATATTGTATCATATAAATAGTTGTTAATTTGTGTGACTCTATTCGAATTTACACTAATATAACATGTATATATTGTATTTAATATTGTTTACTTATATTTTCAGATAACACGGAAAGGTTCTTAAGTGGCCGCCACAAACTAGGTGACGCTCATTTGTCCCTTCCCTTTTTTTACCTTCACGTATTATCCCGCATATTGCAGGGTAGGTAGAGGGAACTTCAGGAACCATAGGAACCTAGTCTTAAGACACTCCGCCCCTTCTAGACGGAAGGGGAAGTTAGAAAAATGACTTAAGGTCGCTGGTAACTAGTGGATGTGGAAAGTAAGGATCCTATCATCATAGAAATCTTTGGTAGAGACCTTTCCCCAGTAGTGGGTGGAATAAATGAATATAAGTTGAATACTAGTCCCTTAAAAAAGAAAATTCGTATGCACATATTGTGTTTCATACTACTGAAATAAACTTGTACCTACTCCTAATAATTCGATTGTTTCTAAATCATTAATGTTCAATATTATTGAGGCATGACGACTGACATGTTATCGTGCCGTTTTAATCGGTTTCAAATTCGTTTGATGTCGTAATAAATCTTTGTTTTGTAGGCTTTCGGAAATCTAATGACATATTTGTTGTTAGTATTGCTTGGAATTATTGAAAGGATACCTTATTTCCAATATATAAATATATGTAAGTCAGTATAAGGATCGAACGCACATAATATATATATATATATATATATATATATATATATATATATATATATATATATATATATATATATATATATATATATATATATATATATATATATATATATATATATATATATATATATATATATATATATATATATATATATATATATATATATATATATATATATATATATATATATATATATATATATATATATATATATATATTATGTGCGTTCGATCCTTATACTGACTTACATATATATATATATATATATATATATATATATATATATATATATATATATATATATATATATATATATATATATATAAATGGAAATTTAATTTTCCCTTAACATTAATTTGATTTTAGGTAATTAAATAAAAAAAACGTATCAATAAACAAACAAACAGAAAATTCCTCGTATTGAAATTAATTACATGACTGCAGATGTGCAGATTTATGGGTAGGAAATAGGTTTGCGTCAGAGTTGTGGAACGTAAATGAGACTATCGACCGTTACATGTTTACGACTGCTTTGATTTGTTATTTTCATTTTGAATCACCTTTTTGGTCTTTTGGTGATGGTAAATAGTTGTAATGATGGGTCGCATGTTCTGTTTCCCATTTAAGACAATATAAACAGTATATGTATATGTTTATTTCTGTTATATGCTTGTTTCTGTTTTGAGATTTTTAATTTTTTAATTTTAATGTTTATTCTCGATGTAAAAAGAATTTTTTATTAATATCGAAAAATAAACAAAGAGTGAATATTTAATTACATAAGAATTTAGAACAGTTTAATTAAAAACTGAATTTTTCTATGTTTCAACCGTAATTGGATTTTCCAAATCTTTTTCCAACTTCTTTCTTGGAGCATTTGTTCTCATTCTTCTTGAAATTACATTAATATTTTATTTTCAAATTTCAGTCTCAAGAACTTAGGCTTAGTGCGTTAATAACTAGATATATATGTCAGTTTATAATTTTTTAGTGGACCATTATCTATTCTTTACACTAGCGACATAAACTACTAAATAAACTAAGCTAAATGGACTACAGGATGTCTATATTCACAACGTTCCCAGCTTTTTTGTCATTTTACAATAAAAACATATTTTCTTTAGAGATTACTTTTGAATAAACTATATGTATTATGTCTCTACTATATTGTGAACGTGTTGTACATGCAAACCTTCCTCTTAAATCAAGTTACAAAAATCTTACGAGAAGCGACATGACTTTCTATATGGTGATAATATGTAAAAGTTATTTTTATGATTTTTAAAGTGTTAATCCACATTGATGATAGAAAACATATTTAAAGAAAACATATAAAAATTTGAACGCAGCGGGACTCGAACCCGCGCCCTTCTGCGAACCATGCAGGCGTCTCCGTCTTTTTTTTAAGTATGTAAAAGTTATATTAAATTAAAATAAAACTGTTACATATGTCAAATCAATAATAATATATACATTTTAAATTTTAACTTATTGATTACTCGTGTTTTTTCATACAAACACAATCTACATATTACATTCTTATATTTTTATATCGTAGTATTTCATAACATAAAGTATCGTGACTGCATAATCCTTTTCATGGGTAAGGTAAGGTAATGTAAGGTAAAGGTGGGTAAAGGGTAAACGTTTTAATTTTGTTAAAATGATGAGAAATAAAGTTATTTTATCGTCATTATTTTAAATTACTTAATAGTTACAAGCAAATATTAACTGCTTTGTTCACGCATAATTGCATGCAAGTGTCAGAATGCAGTAGATACTAGATACATAATGATATGTTTGTAAAAAATATACACACGCATATGTTATTATAAAACGATTTCAGACTCAATGCTTTGTGGAAAATACAAAACGTTATATATAAACGCCTTTTGGTTTATATAAACGCCTTTTGGTTAGGTTAGAGGAGGTCAGGGTTCAAATTCGGTTTGATGTTGGTATTTGTTAGACGAGTTTGTACATTTATATTTAAATTATAGTAATATATCAAACTTACACGTTAAGAAATCATAAAAATATAGTATACTATGCATATAAATATGATTAGTAAAAAATAATAATAAATCAAAAAGGGTACAGCCTTAGTGTCTTTATATAGTTATAAAGTATTGAAATAAAAAAATATAAGAGTAAAAAGTAAAAAAGAAGATATATGGAACATTTAAAGTGTCGTGGTTTTGATTCCCACTCGGGGATGGATATTTTTATTTCTATTTTCTTGGCTCTGGTAACACGCAATACCTCGAAGAGGCGGAAAGAGGGGAACGGAGTGTCCTAACGTTAGAGTCTCATTGTTCTTGTGATTCCCTCTGCCTACCCTGCTATGGGCGGAATAAAGTGTGAAGCTTAATATAAATACATAATATATTACTTACAGTATATTCTGATAGTGTTCTCTCGGAGGGTGCCCGGTGACTGTCATTTTCGTCCCTGGACGACGCTCTAGGTAGATATCCCCCGGACGATGGCGAGTCGATCCCTGACCGGTGTGTTGCCACATAATGATTATTTTTCACCTTATGAGCCATTTTATTTGATTGCACTCAGGTTTTGTTCAAAAAATGTAATGTCATTTTCAATTTTACTTTCGCGCCATTGACATGTTGGCTTTTTTTTTTAATTTCTATATTCTAGTGACAAGTCTTTCGTTGTTCAGCCAAAAGGACAATATCTCATATTTTGACCTGCAACAAATAAACAATTTACGTTGTAATATCGACCTTTTTGGTTAACCTTGAGTTAGTAATGTGCGGTTTAGTAGCGATATTGACCTATACAGTACACAATCCACTGTTTCGATCGGAATTTGATTACAGATACTGTTTTTGTACCGCCATTGTTACCGGTTCACACGTTTTTATTAATACTTTAAACTATTATAATAATGATCTCTCAAGATAAGTAAAAGTAGTTCAATTAAAGCGTGTTATTAAACGGATATGAGGCCTAATGATTTTAATCTTAACGTAATATAAAGTGTTTATTAAAAAGTACTATAACTCAAATCGATTATTCGTAATAACAATCGATTTAATACAGATAATAATGTAGACCCAGAAACCTACTAATCGAGTATTCGTTATTGTTATTGTTATCGAATGACCCATAAAAAGATAATATGCAATATTCTATCAAATCATCCCGATCGTGATCGAGTTTACTCTCACTGGTCATTCTCTTACGCGATGCTCCATCAATTTTACGGTTAAAGTAAGGCTGATGGAACACAAAGCCAAATGAAGAGTGCATCAATTTTATTACAAAATAAATTTAAAAGGAGAAAATGTAAGCAGATTACTTTCTTAAACGTATATAAATTGTTGTCAAGTAAATATTAAATAATATTATTTTTAGTAGCTAGTACAAAATATGCGATGTTGAGTTACGCTAAACAAAGTGCAGTAGGTACTACAGCACTAGGTACTTCCTTACCGCGTATTTGAAGAATTTAAACATTTAATTTGTTAATTAATCAAAAAATTATCAGAATAATTTAGTACAGGCAGTAGTAGTTAAAGAAAATATAAAAATTTCAACGCCACAGGATTTGATCCCGCGCCTCGTAGATAACGTGCAGGCGACTCTGACTATTAAGCTTAATGTGCATTAACACTTAAAACTTAAAAAAAATATATTAAATTATTTATTTCGAGAAAACAAAAGGAAATTCTATTTTTTTTGCCTGTTAAGTAACTTGCCACGATTTGCCTGGTTGCCAGAGCAAAAATATGAAAATAAAATTCCATCTTCCTCGAGCGGGAATTGAACCCACAAACCGTCGCGTTTACAAGTAGACTCTACGATTTTGCGCCACGACGGTCCTCAACTTTCTATATAAAGTCTAAACAATAAAAGGTCACAAGTCTAGAATCTTCGATGAGAACGTGCACTTTCTTCTGTACACGACGCGATGACAAGTATTGAGCGCAAGTGTTTCCTACTTATATGGTTGGTTATTAATATAATTTTTAACCCATTATGATATCCTCGAAACCGATAGGATGTTACCTGATATTTACGTTGGTTTGGATTATGTATTGTATTTTGGGACATAATACATATATATTATATAATGTCGTGGCGCAGAGGCGCAACGTCTACCTGTAACGCGACGGTTTCTGGGTTCGATCTTCTGTCGGAGAAGATGGATTTTCCTATTTCCATTTTCTTCGCTCTGGCAAACTAGGCAAAACGTGGCGTTGAGTTCCGCCACTCAACACGCAATGCCTCGAAAAAGACAGAAAGCGGGGACGGAGAAAGCAGGGACTAAGCAACGGAGTGTCTTAACATTAGGTTCCCACGGTCCCTGCAGTTCCCTCTGCCTACCCTGCCATGTGCGGGATAAAGCATGAAGCTAAAAATAATATAATGTCAAGGTGAGAATGAAGAAGAACGTGCTCAGATGGTTTGGGCACGTCGAAAGAATGAGTGATAAAAGAATCGTAAAAAAGATATACGACGCAAAAGTGAGTAGTAAGAGAGCCAAGGGGAGATCTGGACTATCGAAAGTTCAGTATTAAAGATTAAAGGTATTGGAGGAAGGTCACATAAGCATGAGGACTCCCCAAAGAGAATGTATGGAGAGGCTAATGACGGTGGATAGGAGATAGAGGTATGGAGGGACTTCAGAGTTTGGCGCTCCGCTCTCTCTGACTACCCCGTTAGGGATAGGGCGTGAAGGTATGTAAATATATGATATAATAACTACGCTACGCTTTTGTAAGTATATCGTAAATTTTATGGCCTTTAATTTTTTGCTAGTCATTGTCGCAATATTTAGAATTTTAAGTAGTTAGTGTGGGATCTATATATCTAGTATATTAAGCGGAAAGTAACTGCCTTTCTTAGCTTATACTAGTATAAGCGGAGTGCAGTTTAAGTTTAAGTTTTAATATATAAATATCTTTCGTATATACTTGAAGAAAACATATTAAAATTTGAACGAAGCGGGACTCGAACCCGCGCCCTCTTGCGAACCGTGGAAGCGCTCTCACCACTGAGCCATGCGTTCTACATCACGCCGCGTCGAAATTTTTATATGCTTCAAACAACTTATTTCGTTGTTAGTATCTCTGTAGGAAGATTTCGCAAAAGGGCATGGGTTTGAGTCCCGCTGCGTTTTAATTTTTATATGTTCTCTTTAAGTATTTTTCTATCCTCAGTGTGAATTAACACTTTAAAAATCATAAATATATCTTTGTTATATTTTTAAACTAAAATCTTAATTATAAATATAAGATGAAATATCGCAGAATTGTGAAACAATACAATAAAATGTTGTGTAATGTATTAATACAAAACCAATATTATGTTAGCGATATAGCGATTGAATCGATTTACTTTTTAAGCGAGTTACAATTTTCTTTAATGTTTTCGTATATCTATGTGTAACATCGATTTTAAAACGAAAAAAATTGACAAGATTTTATCAGGTATACACTTAAAGTTATGAAACGCATTTGAAATTAGATAAGCATCTGTGGCAAGAAAAATGCACAAATAAAACATTGACAATATTTTAAGCTTTGTCCATGGTGGAAATGCATATTACGTTTATTTTATAGAGAAATAAATGCATTTATTAATGCAGTTAGCATAATAATATTAATACGTTTTTGTTAGTGGAATCCTAGTGTTACGATACTCCGTTCCTTGCTCTTCGTCTTAGGGGCATAGTGTGTTGAGTGGCGTATCTCAGCGCCGAGCTCGCCTCGTTGCCAGAGCGTAAAAAAAGGGAAATAAAATAATTCATTCTCCACGAGTGGGAAAAGAGCCCACCGTCGTGTTTACAGGCAGACGGCAGACTCTGCGCCTCTGCGCCACGACGGTCCTCGTCATCATAGGTCAAGTTTTTATTGTATTCTGTAGTAGTCTATATAGTATGTATATCTATGTAGCTTAAGTTAAAGCATATGCATTTAATTGAACAAAAATTTGGAACAATTTATATATATTACTAAATGTACTACTATTACACTATTTTACTAAATATTTAAATATATCTGGATAAATTTTATATAATCAAACTCGATATAATCGAATATCCCGATACATAAACGTTTATTCGAATAATTTATCATAACAATAACTCCGCTTAATCGTTTCTATTGTAAATAAAGGAAATATATACATTTATTTTGTTTATTACCCAACAAAACTTATTAAACTTAAACCAAATTTGGCAACAATTTCGTTAGATAGCTATTATAAATATTAAGAATATTACACGGGATCGCTTTTTCCTTGTGTTTTTATCTGTAATCAACCTTGAATTAACCGAGATTGATACCGCATTGTACAATGATTTGAGTATTTTTCAACTTCGCAATATCTGAATGATTCCTTTCTCAATATCCATTAAGGGTCTTTGTAGGGTTGAACATAAGCTGTATGTTATTTTAATGCCATTTTTTACTTTATGTGGAATAATATTAAAAAACTGTGTATTTTTCTATTTCCATTTTCTTCGCTCTGGCAACTAGACAAAGCGCGGCGTTGAGTTCCGCCACTTAACACGCAATGCCTCGAAACAACGGAAAGCGGGGAACGGAATGTCTTAACACTAGGTTCTGATGTTCCCGCAGTTCCCTCTGCTTATCCTGTTATGTGCAGGATAAAGCGTGAAGACATATAAAAATCACTCTATTATCTATTAATTAATTATTTTTAGGCATATATTATTTAAAATTCCACTACAGATAAAGAACCTTTTGGCATAATTGAATAGCTTGGCCGTGTTCAAGAGCAGCAGGTACCGTACCATACCGCAACCACGTATATAGTGCCGCTAATATGCTAAATTTGTAATTTCTTTTTTACTTAAAATATTAAAGAATTAATTTAACTAACTGTCACATTTAGTTTTCTTTTCTTTATGCTTTCTCGCTTTATCTTGTACATGGCAGGGTAGGCAGATGGAACCGCATGAACTAAGTGTTAAGACACTCAATTTCACGCTTTCCGCCGTTATAAGGCGTTGTGTGTTGAGTGGCGGAACTCAACGCCGCGCTTCGTCAGAGCGAAGTAAATGGAAATGAGCAAATGCATCTTCTCCGAGTGGGACTCGAACCCACATAATATATTTTTAAGTAAAGCTATTGTTAATTAAGAGATATATACAATGAACATTTTAATTAACTTTAATAACTTGTATATCAACAGCCCTGTCTAGGCCAAATCGTACACAATACGTATTGTGCCAGTTCGCTAATCAGATGTGATGGATGAACGAGTTGCATACAAACTATTATGCGTATTATCTATCTATATATCTATGTTATATATTTTATTTTGTATTATATATTTCTTTTAAGTGTTTTTTTTTTATTTTTCACTACCGCACATAGCAAGGTAGGCAGAAGGAACTGTAGTCGAAGTATTACGTGTTGGGTAGCGTAACCCAACGCCGCTCTGGTAACAAATTAAAAGACCCACAAACAGTTCCTGCTTTCTCCGTCCCCGCTTTCCGCTTTTTTTTGAGGCATTGCGTGTTGAATGGCGGAACTTAACGCCGGGCTTTGCCTAGGTGTCAGAGCGAAGAAAATGGAAATAGAAAAAACCATCTTCCCCGACTGGGAATCATACCCAGAAACCTTCGCGTTACAGACAGATGTTACGCCTCTGCGCCACGACGGTCCTCTTTGTCTTTCATTAATAGATTTTACCGTTACTTAAGGACTGCAGACAGTATCTGAAAGAAAAGCAGTGTAATAACCTAAAACCAAGTATGTTAAAATCTCGGGAAATATAAGGCAACGTCACAAGAGTATTTCCCGAAATATCAATAGAAACGGCAAAAAGCAAAATATGGTCTCTATTATAGTCTACGTGAATAAAATTGTGAACTATAGAATGTTAAATATATTTTCGTCATATAATATGTATGCATTAAACCACAACGGTGATACTAAATTCTTCCTTTTTCCGGGATTACAAAGCAAAATAAATAAACTATATAAATACAATATTTAAATTTTCAATGGTACTGTGAAAACAATATATAGAAAAACAATAGGTCGTTTATAAATGTACCTTCTGTTTATGCCCAAGTTAGAAGCGACAGCGATCGTAAAAATAAATTTTATTTACTTAAAGATCAGTAAGGGTAGGTAGGTAAAAATAAAATAATATATCCTTCTTAGCCGTATGATGTATTTCGCGTAGTGTTTTGACACTATGCTAGGCTGAGGAAGAACCTAGTGTCAAATACGCAGAAACTTTTATGGGAGCGTTCGTTGAGAGATATATAAAGAAATAATGATGGTAGGTGGACTACCCCGTGGCGCAGAGGCGTAAGCGTCTACCTGTAAACGCGATGGTTTGTGGGTTCGATTTCTACTCGGGGAAGATGGATTTTTCTATTTCCATTTTCTTCGCTCTGAAAACTAGGCAAAGCGCGGCGTTGAGTTCCGCCACTCAACACGCAATGTCTCGAAAAAGGCGGAAAGCGGGGATGGAGAAAACAGGGACTAAGCAACGGAGTGTCTTAACACTAGTTTCGTATGGTTCCTGCAGTTCCCTCTGCCTACTAAAAAAAAAGAAAAATCAAAAAAAAATAACGGTGGTATAAAAAACAAAGCTTTCCTTTGAGGACGAATGAAGGTCAGGGAAAGAAGATCAATTGGTCCATCAAACGTAATGCAGTAATTAAATTTCACTATGTTTATAAATATTTGTTTTTGCGTACAGCGTTTAACGCAACACTCCATTTAATAATATAAAAATTAATTTGAATCTACAACAATCAAACTGTACAGCTAGATATTTGTGTATAAGATATAACTTCTTGGTCGCCATTTTTTTAGCTTCTGCTAACTCTGAAATGAAAAATAATGTAGAAGTAGATCCTGCATATTTGGAAAGTAGGCCTAGAGAACCTAGTGTCAAAATATTCTGTTCTTCGTGTTCAGCTTGAATTTGGGAAATAGAATGTTGAGTGGCGGAACTTAACGCTGCCTTTTGCCATGTTTGAGTTTCCAACAATAGCAGATCAGAATAATTGTAAATTAACTGTTCTCAATTTTATTTAGAATTTTATTAACTGAAATAAAATATGCTATAGTATTTCAAAACTTAATTTAAAACAACAGTGGAACAAATCTGATTCAGTTGACCTTACGACATTATAGGAATGTTTGAATTTAGCATTTTATACCCCTAAATATAGTTTCTATAGGTTGTAACAAATTTATGTCGCAGGCACTTACACTCTAAATGGGATGGAAAATTTGAATACAGTGCAAATTCTGCACTTTGTATGCGTTTTAAGCGTTATTGAAATAACTGCAAGTAATTAATTCCGTTATCGTTTCCCACGACTCAATAGGTATTCGAGGCCTTAGGTTTCTAATATGAAAATGGTATAGCCTTGTAAAGGTGTGTTGTAGGGTTATGTGCTAATAATGTGCTTTTTAGCTTCATATTACAGGGCAGAGAGTTTAGGGTTATTCTTCTCTGGTTTCCGTTTGAGTGGTTGAATATTTTGTTATAATTGAGTGGGTAAATTTTATTTTATTCTCCTGAACGGATATTGAACCCAAAAACATCGCGTATGCAGGCAGGCGTAGCTTTTTCACACATATAAAATATATTTTTGGATGTACAAAAGTAATTAAAATTTAATTTTAATTACTTATAATTTTAATATATATATATATATATATATATATATATATATATATATATATATATATATATATATATATATATATATATATATATATATATATAAAATATTAGTAAAATTGTTAATATCATTCTTATCTTTTGACATTACAAAGAACAATAAGGATTTTATAATTTTTGAATTTTTGTAATGATTTTTTTCACACAACAGACTTTTGTTTGGTCCATGCCTTTTTTGTTAGTTTCTTCTTCTCTGAAAGCACACGAGATGTTCTGAGAATGAGCTCGCTATTATACGCCATGTACATATATGTCTTTTTCTCTAACCCATTGATTATAATCAAAATTCAAAATCAATTTTAATACAAAAAAGGAACGGAGTGTCTTAACACTACGTTCTACACTAGTGTTAGCATTAGGTAAATTATAAATGACATTATTGCTTTTCACAAAACGTACATAAAATAGACCTAATCTATATAGTTAAATCGTACTCGTATTATCACATCAAGATCATTCTATACAACAATATTAGTCTAATTATGCTGTCAATTTTAATTGGTATACTCATATTGTTGATTGAGTTGTCTCGACACGCCGCTAACTACGATATAGTTTAGTAATATAATTTCAGGTTCTATGAAAGCAACGGATGTTAACGGTAGTTTCTTAGTTCAGTAATAATTAGTTTGGTTATAAGCTTAATGATTAAGTAATGTAGCGAGCTTTCGTCATCTTTGAATATAATACAAGTGATAGTTGTTACGCTAAGGGGAAAATAAAAATCTTATTATTTTTTTTATCTTTACGTTATATTCCGGTCATAGCAGGGTAGGCAGAGAGAACTACAGGAAGCGTGGGAACCTAGTGTTAAGACACTCCGTTTCTCACTTTTCATCTTTCGGCATTGCGTGTTGAGTGGCGAAAGTCAACGCCACGTTTTGCCTAGTTGTCAGAGCGCAGAAAATGGAAAATTTAATGATCCATCCTCCCCGAGTGTGAACCCACAAACCGTCGCGTTTAAAGGCAGACGCCTCTGTGCCACAGCGGTCATTTTTTGTCCTATTTAAAAAGAAAATCTACTTATATATGTGATTTTTGATATAAATGCGTTAGTTGTGGGTTCGATTTCATCTGCAGTGTTTTTATTTCCCATGGCAAGGCTAGAGTTTTTCTCCTTTCCTGCTATCTATGGGACAAAGCGTGAACAAGTCACAGGTTACCTACCTATGATTAGGAAAGTGAGGTAAAGGGTATTAAATAGTACGTACATAAAAATAAAATAATGATAAGAATTCGATTATTATTTAAGAATTTGGCCGTTACTGTATAATTAATCCCATCGAAAGGCCTCATAAAATCGATTTTAAAATATATTTACATCCTTATATAGAATATTAAACAAACCTTTTAAAGGTTAAATGGCGACATTGAAACCCAACAGACATATTGTTAACGGTAATGCTCGGAACAAGCAATCTCATTACCTATTGATCGTTGTTTGTGGTGATTTTATCAATTATTTGCAATTAGATGTTTTTAAAGGAAATATAAGTTCTTTATGTCAGTGTTGATAATAGAATAAATGTTAAGAACCAAGGTTAGATATTTACTTATTGAATTTCGTAAATAGTATTTAAATACAATAAGTAAGGTTATAGATACATAAATATATAAGTATATATAATTCAATTATATATATATATATATATATATATATATATATATATATATATATATATATATATATATATATATATATATATATATATATATATATATATATATATATATATATATATATATATATATATATATATATATATAAAATATGTATAATTCGATCTCAACGCCGTGCTTAGTCTTCTGACCGATAAGTACAAAATGAAAATAATTCATTCTACCTGAATGAGAATAGAACCCACAGCCTTTTGGTTCGCATTCAGTCACTGTGCCAAATTATAAACAATTTATTAGAATACTTTCTTACCACAGTTAAGATGTACATTTGTTAGTTACCAGAGACCTTAAAAAGAATCGAACTTTCTATATGGATTGATTTTTTCTACATACTTCAATGACTTCACCCAGAATCATGACTTTGACATTGATTTCATTAAGTATCAGGAAACTCTTAAATATTTGTAAAACACGGTACATATATACCGCAACGCTTTGTCAAATGCCGATGGAGTTTGGCAGAATATTTGTGTAACTTGTAGGTACATTTGTAAATAACATTTCTATATAAGAACTTGTTTTTAAAATGTTAATTTGATAAGATAAAAAATTTGATATCCTTTATAAAAATATATGAGCGTAAATAATATGACTGGTTTAATTAGTTTCGTTAAGTATTATTGATTTTCTATTAAACTTGTTTTGTAAAGTTTACAAAACACGTGAAAACATTTAAAGCATTTAAATATAATAATAATATTAGAAGTTTCTTTTTAAAATACGGTAGTATTAGATGGTAAAGACTTAAAGTGATGAAATTATGTCAATCGGGGTTGTTTTATACAAACAATGGTCCATATTGGAAGTAAATTACTCTGAAATATTATTTTTAAGTTGCTTATGCCATTTATTACAATTACGTAGAATCTCTAGAGGAGTATTAAAAACAATTCACTCGTCAAAATGGGAATCGAACCCACAGTCATCAGATGTAATCACACTCCGCTACGAAGCCCAAAATGGGCATGTAATTGATATCCCGCACATGGCAGGATAGGCAGATTGAACTGCAGGAACCATAGGAGCCTAGTGTTAAGACACTCCGTTGCTTAGTCTCTGCTTTCTCCGTCCCCGCTTTCCGCCGTTTTTTGAGGCATTGCGTGTTGAGTGGCGGAACTCAACGCCGCGCTTTGCCTTGTTTCCAGGGCGAAGAAAATGGAAATAGAAAAATCCATCTTCAGTAATATTAATATGAGAATATTTTATACTATTATTAATTGCCTTCTAGTAAAATAAGATAATTTTATTATAATTTAATACATATATGAACTAGAAAAGTAAGTTTTGATAAACTAGTAGTATAGTGGTACTCATAGTGTATTGATTATCTTGAAAAGGTTCAAGGTTAACAAGTAAAGATATATAAAATATCTATCTGTAGAACATCAAGAAATTGTACACGTAGAATAATTGAATCGTAAGGCAATTGGATTGAAGTTTTTACAATCATTAAAGAATAATTTATCTACTTAACTTAAACATGCAAAAAAAATTAAAACTAATTATATTTAATAAGATTTTTAAAGCACATTTTTGTTTATTTTTTTTATAGCTTCACGGTTTATCCCGCACATGGCAGGGTAGGCAGAGGGAACTGCAGGAACCATATGAACCTAGTGTAAAGACACTCCGTTGTTTAGTCCCTGCTTTCTCCGTCCCTGCTTTCCACCATTTTCGAGGCATTACGTGTTGAGTGGCGGAACTCAACGCCGCGCGTTGCTTATTTTAAAGCACATGAAGAAGTTAAATTAAGGTAAGATATATTGTATGTTAATATTATAACAAGAGCACTATCACTGAATAGCTAAGGCTACCAAAGTTCGTGTTAAATACAATTGTATTCCTTTTTTACACAAAAATCTATTAATCGGCATCTACAAGTACAAGCACTTCAAAATAGATATAATTATAATTTATTAAAAGGCCAATAACTTACTAACCTCAATATTACTTGCAAAGTCTATTTTTTATATATTATACTTTATTCAGTATATAGTATGGAAGATGAGCAAACGTTTATGGATTTGTGCGATTGTGTGAATCTAGTGTTAAGACACTCCGTTTTCTGCTTTGTTTGTGTCTAGTGGCAGAACTGTAAGCCGCGCTTTGCTTAATTGCTAAAAAGAAGAATATGACAAATCCATCTTCCTCGAGTGGGAATCGAGCCCACAACTGTTGCGATTACAGGCAGACGCGGCGCCTCTATGCGACAACGGTCCCCAAAGAAGAAATGAATCAATTTTATTTTTCAGTCTAGTAAAAAATACTTTTTATTGAGAACGGAGAGTCTCAACACTAGCCTTTGTCTTTTTATATTGCTATATGTGATATAATATACTACACAGATTGCTATTAGGTCGATCTCACAATTTAAATGTATTATTCCAAAAGATAATGTAATGTTAATAAAAACGTGTTTTTTTGGCCATAATTATTACTATTTATTAATATGTAGTAATATAGATTATAGGAAAATAAAATTAATCGAAGTAAAAAAGCCAAGAGTTTTTTTAGAAACTAGAAGTGGTTGGAGTTACCTTTTAAGAAAAATATCGAAAAACACACTTAAGAGTTCCATGTTGTGATCATTCATTACATGTAATTACTTACATAAAAAGATCTAAATAGCTTGAGAACAATATTTCAAAGTAGTTTAAATCCAATACCGACCTTCATCTGTACGCAACAGCTCCGATCGACATAATTACATTGTTTTTTAAGTCTTTACTATCTCTCCATATTCTCTTTTAAAAAAAAGATATTTCTAAATATATAAATAGATGGTAAATAGAAATTAACAAACTAGTTGTGAGATATAATGACTTAACACTATAATGACTTCAAATTGAATGATGAATGATCATATTTTTATTGTTATTTTTTGTTTTTTGAGTAAAATGTGCTTGTTTATGCAAAAAAATCATATTTCACAAGGTTATGGGTTAACCTTGACCCGACAGTTCAAGCCACTAGTAGCAGGATGTTTTTTGTTTACTTCTAAAATAAATGTCCAGCAAATGAGACGGTTGATTTAAATTTTTTCGAACACTGCGTAATTTAAAGCGGGCTTGTACAAAAAATATTTGCTTTAAGATCTATTTTTAGTTATATATTAGTTATTAAATATTTTTCTATATGTACATGCTATGTTTATATATAATATATATATATATATATATATATATATATATATATATATATATATATATATATATATATATATATATATATATATATATATATATATATATATATATATATATATATATATATATATATATATATATATATATATATATATATATGCTATGTTCGTGTATGAGATAGCTTATAGTGAAATTATATTTTCACGTAAAAATTCACAATAAAGATTCTCACAGAAGATAATGATATTTTTTTTTCTCTGTACGATGTTTGTAAACAATAAGGAAAAAATGGGGTTCTGTGCTATACAAGATAAAACGTGAAATTCACGTGAAGAGAAAATTTTACTGCTTTCAAAATTGACCTGATGATGAAATTGATGGCTTAAAAATATAATTTTCCCATATACATTACATTACAAGGGATTCTATATAAATATACAAATAAGATATATCTAAATAACCATAAATTAGAACAGATATCAAAACGTTCGAGCTATTTCCTGTGGAATGAGATAAACTTGTACTATGTAATCCCAATGCGTCTTCACGCAATAACTATCTATTTTGACATCTGCGTTTCACATCCGATTTGCTACGCACGCTATACTACCGGCCTTGACTTAACTGACTTTTAGTACTACTAATAAACCCTAAAATAGTTCATATGCCTGCGAGATAAGGTCTAGAATAGTAAAGCGCTGGTAAACTAAGTTATTTTTAAAGTTTGTTTAGATGAAAGATGCTGTGATCTCTTAATCCAAGTTTCTTATTAGTGAACGAAGCTTTTTATATATTGGTCTTTATAGTAATGCAAAGATGTAAATTGTTAACAAATCTATGAGAATAAATCGTTTGATCGTAAATTAAAATATCTTCATCAAAACGTACTATAATTGGAAGCTGGAGTTCATCTTAATTTATGATAGATATATAATCTGACTGACTGAATTTGTTCTTTTAAGATACTATACTTCTACTATGGTTTTTTGAAATTATTTTTTTTTTATCAAAAATGTTATTGTTAATAAGGGTTCCGTACTTAAAAGGGAATAAACGGAACCCTTATAGTACCATATTTTTGTCCGTCCGTCTGTCCGTCAAGACTAGTTTCTCCAAATCAAGTGGAAGAAACAAATCGAAACTAATATCAAATACCCCATTCGATAACCTCTTAAATTACAACAAAAATATATAATCTAGAAACAAATTAATGTCATATATAAAGATTTAACGAGTCCATATGTTTTTTAAAAAAAATTATAAAAAAGAAATGAAATTTTATCTTTTTATCTTATCTATATGAAACTGGACAGTAGCGGAACTAAACGTCACATTCTGTCTTACAAGAGCGGCTTCACTTCCCCCAAACGTAAATCGAATCCATAACCATCGTTATAATTAGAGATTAATAATGTACAGGAGACATATAAACATTGGAATAAAGAGATCAACAAAAAACTAATTATTTTGATATAAATATCATACAATTAACTCATACTAACATATAAGCTCTCATATCCTAAATAGAGCTTTTACATTATAAAATCTAAACTATTTATAGGCGTGTCCGAGGTTCTAAATAACGACATTAGCGTGTAACCTTTAGAATATATTATGTTGTTAAAGTTATCCTGCTATAGCCCGGTAATCAGAATTGTGATTTATAAGTTAACCAATCAGATTGTAATAATTCTTGCAATGACCGTTGTTGCATAGTATTTTTAAAGTTTAAAAGTTATAAAAAGGTTTGATTTCTGATCTTTTTTAGGTAAATCTAGTTTATAACATTTTCTAGGTCAGGTTAGGTTAGGTAGGTTATTATATTGTTTTATTTCTTAGGTAATAACATATCAAAGTGTTAAACAGACAGAGTTAAACGCTGTGGTTTTAGAAAATTCTCGGTATTAGACAAGGCGCGGTGTTTAATTTCGCCAATCAACCCGTAATATCTTGAATTCAAGCGGAGACGGAGAGCAACAGTGTATGTGTAGTGCCACTAAAAGCTCTATATACAGGATGTTCCGTAATATGAGATGATAGAGCAATTTTGATGCGGCAGGTTAAACGTATATATATATGTTTATAAATCTTGTACATTTTACTATTTTAGTTAGACAAAGTCTAAGTTTGTAGGTCATATATGACTTATTATGACTTAATATGATTTTATAATGAGTGAAGAAACAAATAAAGATAATCATTATAACTTATAACTTTGGAGAAATCTCTTTAATATGAAGCTTTTCTGCTTTAAGCTCCTTCTTTTATTTTACAATTATTATTATTTTAATCTGAAATAAATCATATTCTTAAACATTTTTATATGATACCAGATGTTGCAGTAAGACAAAGTGTGACTGTCTATTCAGTAATGACTGCCTGTCAATTTGATTTGTGCTCGGGAGAAATAAGTATATTCACACGATTTTCATTTCTCCATTTACACAAAGCGCGGCGTTGAGTTTCTTCACTTAATATTTAAAATCTTGATAACCTGGAGAACAGTCTCTTAACACTATGTGTCCTAAATTTATATGCGGAGAAAAGTATCAAAATTAAGAAGCTTTTTAAAAGAAATCACAAAACCTATGACGCTTAAAACACGTCGTTATATAGCTTGGAACGAGATAATGCATCGTCTGATTACAGTAACTGTTAAATGCAGGTGTCGGCGGCTGGTTTACGATCATTATGAGATAGGTATCTAGTATTTAGGTACCATATTGTCTTTCAAGACGTACACTGCGGCGAAAATGTTCAATATTAATATTTTGGGCTATTTTAGTTAAACAATGAATAAGTTAATTACTAAAATAGTTATTTTATCGTATGAATAATTAGCATCTTTTTTTCTTTTGCAAAACTTGATGTAGACTTTATTTGCGTAGATTATAAAACCTTTTGTTTCCGTTTACAAAAGGAATTTTTAAAATGTATTCTTAGTACTGTCTTATATTTCCAAATAAATTTATCTTTTTACGTGTTTAATGTTTTTTGACCTTATGTAATTCTCCTTAATCATATACTATACACGTGAGAAAGATAAACGATTTCAATGTATTGAATGAAAAATACTGAGCCCATGAATTTGGGACCCGGAAGAATTGTTAATTTTTACTTTTTTGAAGTTTTGAGATAAAATCAGATGGCTTTATGGCAGTGATCGTTAGTTTGATTCTCACTAGGGGCAAAATATTCTTCTTGATGCATGTTACTTGAAAAGAAATACATTTCTCGTATCAATAATATATAAATAATAAATATTCAAGCGATTCTCAGTGTACGTTTAACTTTAGCTTATGTATTACGTTTATGAACACCGATAAGTTCCTGCTTCGATACTGGCCGATGAAAGTTTTCACTTGAGATACACTTCCTAGATTGCCACTTTTGTAAGCTCGATCATAATTAGCTATTTAATGGGACATTACTTGCAATGTTGTATGATGTAATGTAAATTTAGTAAAAATATTTTATTTCATCTTCCTAAAATTGTATTCGTTTAAATTGTAGTAACATTAAGTTAATTTGTTTCATATAAATAACTTCAGGGTTATTTATATGTACATTTTGTTTGAATTGATCTCATAATATAAATAGATATAAAAAAAAGAAACATAAAATTTGGAACGCAGCGGGATTAGAACCAACGCTTGCAAACTTTACACCACTAAGCTATGTGTTCTTCACTACGCCGCGTCGAAATTCTTATGTTTTATACAACTTATTGCGTGGTTAGCATTTCTGTAGTGAGATTTTTACAAATTTCCGCTACCCAAAGATTATGTCAAAGAAAATCGTTTGGCGAGAGAGGGGAAAGAGGAGAGTTTTGTTCATAGAATACGTCTTGAATACTTTGAAATCAGACTGGGACAACCAAAAGATAAATAAATTTGAAATTATACAAAGTTAGTCTCTATTTATCTGTATAAATTTTTAGACAGTAAAAAATCGAACATTTAAAATCATAAAAAAAATAAAACCATTTATTAATTGCCAACACAGTCGAGTAACATAAAAATAATTCACTGAAATAAATCTTAATATCTACATTTATACTCGTCGTATTCTTAATAGGCTAGCATTAATAACGAGAAGCATATCGATATGAAACGTAAGGAATGATAATAGTATCGAATAATCGATATATCGTCGTCATATTGCTAATCTGTATCAGTTTATAAGGTGCGCTCTTGCACCTTGCGCAATATTTAGACGCTTAAGCTTACTATGAATTGTTGAATGGCATCTATAAATCTGCTCAGCGATATTTGTAAATGTATATAAATAATAGTTACGGACACACTCATACATACATATATACATGCATACACACATACATCCATATATATACATACATATGTATGTGTGTATGCATGTGGTGAGTATGTTTGTATGTTTGTGTGTAACTAATATTTATATATATTTATGAATATATATGTATATAGTGATTAACTTTCTCTAAATTGCAAATAATTTTAGAAATTAATTATTATTAACTGTATGTTACTTTGTTACAACATATAAGTGTATATCGCAATAACAATATAACAAATAATTTTATATTTCTAGTACGTTACTAGTATCTAGTAGTAATACTAAATCTAGGGCTATCTGATAGATTGTACCTACTATCAGTGGAATATATAATTATCACCAGTGCTATTTAGTTTCGCTTAGAGCATTGATAAGAGATTGCTCTTATGTATCGACTTGCACTTCAAAATGGGATGGAGGGATAATAAATGTATATAAGTGTGTGTATAATATATATGTGTGTGTGCGCCCAATATATATGCACACACAGGCTTGCAAATAGCACACATTGACACTGAGAAAATTGCTTCAGTTCTTCAACTAACTATTACAGTATTGATAAAATAATTGATTCAACCTCCATTAAATAAAAACTTACTTCTTATTTGAATATTTGTGGCCTAGCTTAAAGTAAACTCAAAGTAGAGTAGTAAACTCAGGTATGAGAAACCCAGGAGGGCATCTATGGAGACGTTAATGTTAGTGGACGAGGCGGAAGAGGTATGCAGGACAACAGCGTTTAGCGTTCTCTCTGACTACCCTGCTAGGGTTAAAACTTGAAGTTATGTATGTATGTGTGTATGCGTTTGTGAGTATGTATGTATTTATATATGTATTTATGTGTGTTTAACTAACATTTATATAATAAAGGGGGCTCAATACATTAAATATAGATAGGCGACTAGAACGTTTACCGTTTCTTTGTTAGACAGTAACCTTAAATCGGCTGGTATCGCTCGGTTGGTATCACCATGATGTATAATTATCGTAACATTTACAACTACGAATTGCACGGAGACTGAAATGCTTTTAGTTAACAAACAGTTTTTATAATAATCTCATTTGTTTTTATAAATAATTTGCAATACATAAAAATGTGATACATACAAATGAATGTAAATGTTTTTTATCGATATCGAAAAAGCGTTTAGAATGAAAAAAATATATAAGCAGATCAAATATTTTATTAGAGGCATTGGATAGTTATTTTATTAATTAGCGTATCCATTTCAATATAGCATATTAAATAAAATATGATGTAATGTAAATTTGGATGTGTTTCTAAAATCCTAAGCCCGAAGTAGAGCACCAGTGAGAGGGTCGGACGATTTTAAGAGTGTGGCAGGATACAACCGCTCTGTATGAGAATGTCATGTTCTCAGAGCATCGAGGGAGCGAAGAAGAAGAAAAATCAAGATATGTAAAAAGAAGACAGTCTGTTCTCCGTTTTCCTCCGTTTTTACCTGAATTCGATTTAACATGTATTGAGCGAAACTTACTAGACGGAATTTTAAGAATTTACTGCATGTAAAATTTAGACAATTGTTTCAGGATGCACACGTTACTACGTTGTATTTGGATTAAATCACCAGATAAAAATAATCTTATTATTTACTGTTTAATGGTAGAACAAGTTACAAAAAAGCGGCATACGCTCGTAGGCAGAGGGAACCGCAGGAGTCGTAGGAACCTAGTGTTAAGACACTCCGTTCACCGCCTTTCAAAGGCATTGCGTGTAGAGTGACGAAACTCAACATTACGCTCTGTCTTGTTGCCAGAGCGAAGAAAATAAACTCACAAACTACCGCGTTACCATGGAGACGACGATGTCTAGGAAGGCGGAAAGTTGGGAACGGAGTGTCCAATCTCTATTTTTTATCCGCCTACGATTCTCTCTGTCTATCCTGCTTTATGCAGGATACAGCGTGAAGCTACAAAAAACTACATGCGCCATGAACCATGAACCCACAAGCGCCTGGACTCATTAGAGTGACCTGCACGCCGGGCAGGTGCTTCAAGTAATTGGTAGCGTTGTACATCCTACTGATACGTGATAACGAGGGATTGATTGTAGATAACTGGGATTTCTTAAAAAGTTTACTTTTGATAGGCATTTCAATGGATTAAGGGGCTTATTGCAGGCGTCTATCGTATAAGATAGCCAAGATTTTGTTTAATTTTTAGGTCTAACGTACCACAAGCAATAGTACCATAAACAAAAATGTAATATGCTTAAACCAATTTTTTATTTAATTCTTTTTTTTTTGTACTTTTAAATCGACTTTTCTTTTTATTTTGTTATTAGAACTATTCAATCTTCGCAAATGGGAATTTCTAGTTCAATTCCAACATCAAAACCACCGAGTTCATCAAAAACCCACTGTGCCACGACGTTCTTTTCTTTTTGTTATTCTAAAATTATTTTCTTCTACCTCGAACTTATACTAGGACTAATTAGGATGACCTAAATCACACGCCAGGCAGGTGTTTCAGTTAATTGGCAGCGTTGTACACATCGTGTAACAACATAGTCGATAGCGAGGAGATTGTAGATTATGATGGGGTTGTTTTTAAATATTTTAAGAAAATAGCCTTAATATATTTTATATGTGAAGTTAGCACATTTCGGTAGAGGTTTTTGTTAAAAAAAAAAATAATATATCGTCTAACTTGATTAGGAAAACATATTAATATTAATTATATGAAGATTCGCTCAAGTGAAAATTTTATTTACATATGTTACGGTACATGCATAATGGATTTGAAATGTAAATAACATTTCAGTGCATATACGAAGAAAATAAAACTTTTTATAAATAATTTATAAAAATTTCTTCTTCAAGGTTAAAACGTTAACCATTAGGATAGCTTTCACAATTTTCTGCAGAAATTTCAAAATATTACATTTTGAGTTGCGGAACTCAACGCCGCGCTCTTTCCGCCATAGCGAGAAAGTGAAAAATCAAATTTACCCCAGATGGGATACGATCCCACAGTCATCGCGCTTATAGTCAGACGTCTTAAATCTCACTGCTGGTCGAGTATCGAGATACCGTTATTTTTCTTAATAAATGTAATGAATCAAAATCCATTTTAGTGTAGCCATTCTCTTAGTAAATTGCACTCTATACAATTTTCGAATGTTCAGATAAGTCATTAGTCTTTAATTGGGAGCCATGTTTTCATTTTGATACGGTATCGACGTATCGGCATTCGCTTCGGGATGCTTAGGTAATTTGATTATTTGTACGTTTTTACAAACATAAGGTCAATATTAGATTGTTAGAAGAAAGCCTTTATTTTCTAATAGTATGTATATATATTTATATAATATCTCATATCTCATATATAGTATTTATATAATATCTCAATTATTTAGAGGCCGACGAAGTGATGGAAAATTTTATTTCCATTCTTCGCTTCATCTTCTTCTTCGATTCTTTGACTCTGGCATCTTGGCAAGGCGCGGTGATGCGCGGTAGCGCACGGAGTGTCTTAACACTAGGTTTTTATTTTAGTTTCATGCTTTATACTGCACATTGCAGGGTAGGCAGAGGGAGCTGCAGGAACCATATGAACCTAGTAACCCACTCCTTTGCATATAGTCCCTACTTTATCCATCCCCGCTTTCCGCCGTTTTCGAGGCGACGCGGCGCTTTGCCTAGTTTCCAGAGCGATGAAAATGGAAATAGAAAAGTCCATCTCGGGGAGTGGGTATCGATCTTACGCCTCTGCGCCACAACATATTTTAAGCATACTAATCAATTTTACTGTCCAAATCTGATTCATTGAAAATCTTGCGTCTGTATCTCATAATTGTATATAGTTCGACTATTTTTTTCAATTGACTATATATATATATATATATATATATATATATATATATATATATATATATATATATATATATATATATATTATATATATATATATATATATATATATATATATATATATATATATATATATATATATATATATATATATATATATATATATATATATATATATATATATATATATATATATATATATATATATATATATATATATATATATATATATATATATATATATATATATATATATATATATATATATATATATATATATATATATATATATATATATATATATATATATATATATATATATATATATATATATGTGTAATAATGTTTCAGGATAAGTAAAATTATGACTTATAGAATTGAGGTTTTAAAATCCGAAAAACAAACCAGAAAAAGTTAAATTAAAAAAATCTTAAAGTATTTTAAAATAATCAACAAAAAAATTAGCGCCAGATGTTGTGTATCGTATGTTTTTGCTCGAAACGACTGTTTCAATAAAAAATTACGATGTTTATTTACTACAATGTAAGAATTTTAAAGCGTAATAAAGATATATTTAATTGTTTACGAATTGAGTCGATTACATTTTTAAGATCACATGATTATGTTTTGACGTCATCCCAGCACAGTAGAGGCGAATCTTGTTTTATTTCCATATTTATATATTATTTATATATGTTCTAATATACATATACATATACATATACATATACATATATTGTTTATATAATAAAGCTGCAGAGCTTGTTTGTATGCACATGTTCGTGATAATTTCAGAATGTAAATAACAATTTTATGTACATTACAGCGTATCTCATAGAATTTGAAATGAATATTAGAATATGAAAAAGGCGTAAAATCTACACAAACCAAATTATGACGACTTTTTAAAAGAAAAGTTGTTTTTAATAAAGTAACTAAAAATACTGGCAGTGCCCAGCGTATGCTATGTCTGAAACGCAAAAAAGATAGTGACGAATCACTCTCTCTTTATCTAACCGTAATTATCGCAGCAGCAATTTAACCAGATGAAATTAGCTTAAAATAGTCAAAATAGCGATCACGATTTGCGTAGTTTCATAAATTTTAAATATACATTATAATATACATATATTGAGGGCCTTCGTGGCGAAGAGGCATAAGCGTCCACTTGTAAACGCGACGGTATGAGGGTTCGATTCCCACTCGAGGAAGATGGGTTTTTCTATTTCCATTTTCTTCGCTCTGGAAACTACGTTGAGTTCCGCAACGCAACCCGCAATGCCTCGAAAAAGGCGGAAAGTGGGGACGGAGAAAGCAGGAGCTAAGCAGCGGAGCTTTAGGTTTCTAGGTTTTTATGGTTCCTGCAGTTCCCCCTGGCTACCGTGCAACGGGATAAAGCGTGAAGCTAAAAAAATACATATACAAAATTTCGAACTGTGATATGATAGTGAAATAAATATTTATTCAGATGTATATGCGGCGTCACTTTGTTTTAATTAAGCAGAAAATTTAGCAATAAAATTTATAGTTTTTTCCCTCATTTTGATTAAATACTATTACATACATTTCAACTAATACGTTACAATTATTAACTAAAACGAATTTTCTAACCAAATTACTAAAATCTCCAACTAAAATCTCACTCCTACGATTTATAAAAAAACATCTGATAAACTCGCAAACCGTTATTTCTATAGCATCATACTTACATTTAAGTAAATTAAAACATATTTCAAGTTTCTATATTTACACAGTGTGTTATTACGTGTCGTTCGATAAATTACTACTGCGCATGACTTCATTCGAAGGAAGCCATTTAAATTATCAAAGGACGTTGTTATGTAATTTGTTGTAGCTAGTTGTCAATTATATTCCGCCATTGAAATTTTATTATCTGTGATGATAAAAAAAGTTGTGGAAGACTAAGACCTGATGTTAATCTGTTTTTTTTTTTCATATTTAAGTGAAGGCGCTATACTGGTACTTTGGATTTATTTATTTTTTTTGCTTCACGCAATTACCTAACATATAGCATAGTAGGCAAATAGAAGTTAGTGTTAAAACATTTTCTTTTCAATTTTATGTTCAGTTTTCGAGATATGCTATGTTGAGTTGAATGACAGATAATAAAGATTTTTTTAGCAACTCTTTATCATATTTTAATAAGACCTTTGATACATTTAAGGGAACTTTTAAAGGAATGAAAATTGAGATTATATTAAAAATGGGGTTTATAGAACAAAAGGCAAAATTGTTAACTCAACTTTTAAACACACACACATATATATATATATATATATATATATATATATATATATATATATATATATATATATATATATATATATATATATATATATATATATATATATATATATATATATATATATATATATATATATATATATATATATATATATATATATATATATATATATATATATATATATATATTGTTTGTATAAGTACATGCATATAAGAATGAATGAAGGTAAAATTTATCAATACAGCTTAGTATGTTTGGGCCAATGCCCTCGGACTGCAAGGGCGAGTTGCGAACTAAACAACGGTCTAAACGACGATAGTAGATAACGGTCAGATATGATAAACGGCCTATGATCGCCTGTTTCGAAGAATTGGGTCGAAACCGGACCTGCTACTATAGTGCTTTGTTTGAATTGGCAAGTGCTTAATAGGGTTAATTAAATATATAAAAGTCTATCTAGTGCTATGAATCGTCGAATTTTTTTTTTAGCTTCACGCTTTATCCCGCATATTGTAGGATAGGCAGAGGGAACTGCAGGAACCATATGAACCTAGTGTTAATACACTCCGTTGCTTAGTCCCTGCTTTCCGCCTTTTTCGAGGCATTGTGTGTCGAGTGGCGGAACTCAACGCCGTGCTTTTGCCTAGTTTCCAGAGCGAAAAAAATGGAAATAGAAAAATCCATCTTCCCCAAGTGGGGATCGTCGACTTAAATAAAATAATAAATAATATTTTATAGCAAATACAATTTTAGAGATAAACGGAAAATAATAATACTCAAATAATGTGCAATGGTGATTTTATCACTAGCAACCATTATAGAGAAAACAGTAGGTAAGTGTATCTTACCTACTGTTAAAAAGTACAAAAATAACAAACAAAAGTAATCTAATGCCGAATAATATAAATAAACATCTATATACCAGTTTCAGTCGTTCCATACAAGTGCGAGATTGATGAAGCCTACTGAAGGACTAACAACAAAACCAAATAACTATATTTATATATATGGATTTTGAAGAATTATAAGCAGTGATCGAATAATCGGATGCATATTTATCTAAAGTTGAGGTGTTGGCTGTTATGGAATGCACTTTTGTATCAAAAAAATCCTGGGATCCCGGAATCGACGAGTACAGAGTTTTTAGCGGTTATAGAATTAAGTCGGGTGAATACAGTTACTTGCGTTCAGGTGTTTGCTAATATGGAATGCACTTTTGTATCGATCGTAAAAAATCAAGTTATTTCAGAATTATCGTTTAGTGCTTGCCGACTATGTAGCATGGAGACGACTTCGACGATACGTCTGCGATTTATATTCAAAAAATATGTTTTAAGAAGCCGCTTCCATAATTTCTTAGCCAAAAAATAACTTTAGGTAAATATGCATCCGATTATACGATCACTGATTATCAGTTGCAAGTTGCAGGGAGACCTTCTCCGGCAAAATTATTATTTTAGTTCAATGTAAATTCATACATCTAACAAAAATCCACGTCATCGTTTGTTATTATATATAATCCGTGAAATAACTTTCCTGCTTGAATAATGTGAACAAATATTTTAAATACATAGTTGTTCCTAAGAACTGTGAAATGTTCATTAATCACGCCTCGTAAAGTAAACACATTACTTCGATTTCGCATAGATAAGCTTAGATTATAAAAGCTCGAGATATGCCTATCTATATTAGTATCTGCAATGTGTTTAGTCACTAAGTTATAGGTATAATTTATTTGACGTATTGGAAAATTATTAATATAAATTTTATTTCTTCTTTCGAGAGCTTTGTGCATTTGGTCGATTTTTTTGTATTTAATATAGACTTTTGCTTAGTAATCTGTTTATTGAAAATCTTAAATCTATTTATTTACAAAAACCATTTCGTTGAGCTTCGTCTTTATATAAAAATAATGATAATTTTAAACTAAAAATTTATAAGAAACTTCACTTAATATTATTGAATTAAATCTATTAAAAGCTCATAAACACTTGTCCAAGTACTAACCGACTAGCATTGTACAAACGAAGCTTTAATATCTTCGATTGTAATCGTCATAATAAATTGCGAAGTTCTTATTGTTAGAAGAACTGTTGCACCCATATTTTACGATATAGCGTACACAATTCCCCAAGGAATTTCTATGGATGGCGAGATATACTTTGTAGATAATGCTTCAAATTTATAACATCGTTCTCTTGGTTTATAGCTTATTTTTTAGCACCTTGTTATGATGATTTTTAATTACGGCCTTCTTTGTAGCGCGGCTGTGGGATTTCTTTGATTATTTTTATATTTATCTCTATTTTTGTTTAGTGACAGTTGTACAACATATTAGGTTATATATGTGTATTTTTTTTATATTATATTTTCTAATAACTTCTATATGGCCGTCGAGGCGCAAAGGTGTAAGCGTCTGCCTGTAAACGCGAAGGTTTTAGGATTTGATTCCCACTTGGGGAAGGTGTATATTTCTGTTTCCATTTTCTTCGCTCTAGAAAATAGGCAAATCGCGGCGTTGAGTTCCGCCACTCAACACGCAAGGCCTCGAAAAAGGCGGAAAGCGGGGACGGAGAAAGCACGGACTAAGCAACGGAGTGTCTTAACACTATGTTCATATGGTTCCTACATTTCAATCTGCCTACCCTGGGGGTTAAAGCGTGAAGCTAAAAAATATAACTTTTATGAAGTCATTATTATAAGTTTTATTTAAATATGGGCTAAATTATATAGAAAAATATATAAGTATATTAAATTTATATATAATAATTTTACAGGCAAATTTTGTGCTAAAAATAGAACCCATGATCTCTGTCTTAGTAGAATATGGAAATCAACAAAATTAAATAAGCAAAAGCATCAACATACTACAGGTATACTCGTATACGTGAAGGTGTTGGATGCATAAGCATATGTTTTTCATTAATTATACTTGTAGTGTGAAAATTCCTTAACATTCCTCGTCGTGAGAACTTTAGAAGCTGCTTAAAAAGGTACATTAATTTTAACTGTTTGTCATTTCTGTGAGCAGTTTGCTTAGGTTCATCTAAAACCATCTAGGTACAGTGACGAGTAACGATAAGCTCGATTAAAGCGTATACGATTCTTAATTGGGGATATTAATTAATTATTTTCGGAGAAAGTTTATTTAAATTTACATTGGAAAATAAATATTTCCAAAAACCACACAAAAAATTGTATTAATCAAAGCAAACTCAAAGAAAAAAATATAATATAAACAAATTAATTATATTTCATTATTTTCAAACATATATTTATGGACTTACGGTATATATATGTTTATCTATTAATACATAAATGAACTGAAATTAAAGCTTTTTGTGTTCACAAGTTCATTAGAAAATATCTTTTATTGAAAAAAGTTGACAGATTTTAAAATATTTTTTTTCCTTTTTATCGTTAATCAGAGAACATTTGAAATAATTGTTTCTATTCGAACACTTGTTGGACGTTAGTAAAGACAAAAACGTTTCAAAATGTCATTTGTTTTAAATGCACACTTTACCCCGCTTTACTCTAATATATATTATCGTACTCACAGGGAACTTAGATTCCGTACCAACTTTTGTGCCCAATTTACGAGATAATGCATCTTAAGCTGTGGAACTCAACCCAACGTTTCGTTTTTATCACAATTTTTTTCTTTATAATTTCTTCGAGTGGGAATCAAACCTACTATCTTCATATTTATAGTTAGATACTGACGTCACGACGTCCTCTTGTACTCAATTCTTATTGTAATATTATTATCCACATACATTTATTGACGTGTTTAATTTGGTTCTTTCCTGTTATTTTGTTTTATATATAAAGCTAAAGATAAGCATATAAAATTTTGTTTGTTTATAATATTGTAAACATTTAAATTTGAGAAGTATTTTAGTATCAAGTCTTCATAACAATATTTTGCGCTTCGCCTAATACTTAAAAATAGATTCATTATTATACTTCACAATGTAAAACTAATAACGTGTGTAGACGAAATGTAAAATTTGTATATATTTCTCACATTTTTTTTTAGCTTCACGCTTTATTCCGCATATTGCAGGGTAGGCAGAGGGAACTGCAGGAACCATATGAACCTAGGGTTAAGACGCTCCGTTGCTTAGTCCCTGCTTTCTCCGTTCCCGCTTTCCGCCGTTTGCAATTTTTGATATTCACAAATTTATACATTTTAAGTAAAACAATTTAAATGGTTTATTCGTGTACATTGCCGTTTTTTTATTATGTTTAAAAAACTATCACATTTTTTTTCAATACTTAAATTGGTCTAAAGATACAGTTATTGCTTTATTATTTACAAAAATTAAAAATCATTTAATAAATATATTAATGACCTATCGAATATGGCTAAATTTTCACACTTCTTAAGTATGACTCGATTCTATGTCCAAATAATATCCATTGACGGCTGTTACAGTGATTTGAATGAACTTTTTATTATTGTGACAAAATTATAGTACAATTTATAAGCTATTCAAGGTATGAGGTAAGTGTTCACAGAACAACTGTATGTCGACAATAGGCTATTAGCCGGGTAAAATGTCGGCCACCCACATATTGAACTTTAATTATATATATATATATATATATATATATATATATATATATATATATATATATATATATATATATATATATATATATATATATATATATATATATATATATATATATATATATATATATATATATATATATATATATATATATATATATATATATATATATATATATATATATATATATATATATATATATATATATATATATATATATATATATATATATATATATATATATATATATATATATATATATATATATATATATATATATATATATATATATATTTTAAAAAGAAAATTTGTAAGTACAAAAGGTGTGTTTTTTTAATTAATCTTAATAATGAAGACCGTTGGCGCAGAGCGTTTAACTGTAAACACGTCGGTTTGTGGGTTCAATTCCCACTCGGGAAGATGGATTTTTTTTGTTTTCTTCATAATTAGGCAAGCGCACTGTTGAGTACTGCAACTAAAACGTAATGCCTCCAAAAAGGTGGAAAGCGGGGAACAGAGTGTCATAACACTAGGTTCCCTCAGTTTCTGCGGTTCACACATCCTAATCTACTGAGCGTGAAGCTAAAAAAAAAAGAAAAGAAACGTAATAATATTACATCTTCATTAAGAATTACTTAAAATTATATATATTCCAAAAAGTTCATCACTCCAGTTCATTTCAAACACCACGAAAGCTTTATTGAAAAAGTATACATGAGACAAAAGTTTTAAAGGCCTTATAATATTAAATGGGACATACGTATCGAAATCGCTAAAAAGCTTCGAGTCCCTTAGTACTATTCGATTGCAGATCCCTCTAAAGACAGGTAACATCTAAGGTATCGGTAGTCAGTAATTGAAAGCGTGAACAGGCGTGACGGTAACTAACTTATTTTATGGAGGCTCGTGACGCCTTCGCAATAACTCGGAACTTTATCTACCAACGGAAGAAAGATGGACTTAGTTATTTTACAATGGCAATACTGTTATTGTTTCTTTTATAGTAAGGTAGACAGTGTTAAAACACTCCGTTCTTCGCTTATCTTTTTTGAGCTTATGTGAGTTGAGTGGCGGGATTCAACACCACGTTTTGTCTTGATACCAAACAAAAGAAATTCAAAATAATTGCACGGCAACAAAAAGTAGTAAGTGTGTAATTATTTGAGAATTTCTCTTTAACTACCCCACGAGAAAAACTACCCAGTGGACCATTTTTTCAGCATCCCTTATATATATATATATATATATATATATATATATATATATATATATATATATATATATATATATATATATATATATATATATATATATATATATATATATATATATATATATATATATATATATATATATATATATATATATATATATATATATATATATATATATATATATATATATATATATATATATATATATATATATATATATATATATATATATATATAACAATCATTGTTTCCACATCTCGACACTTCATTTACCTGTCTATTTGTAGTCTCATTGAATATTTACCTTATCTAAATGATCGGCGAGCTTAACGCAAAGCGTGGGAATCAACTTAGTTACGTACTTTAGTGCTCTGGATTAATAATAGTATTTATTACTTACTTCTAATCATACAAACGAGTACTAAATATATATTTACGTTTATAGTAGCTGAGATGAATTAGTAAGTTATTTATTGTTTTTGTGGATAATAGGTTCGATTCTCGTTTAAGAAATAATTATTTTACTCAAACTCATTCACGCCAATTATGTCAAATAATTAAAAGAGATTTGTGAACGGTGTGATATGATTTGTATATAAAAACAAACAAATATATAGAAATTGAACTTATATAATATGTTACCTAAGAAATAAAAAATTTGAAGAATTTTTAATTACTATATTTATGATACAAGTTAAATTTAACCTTATTTTATCTAAAGAAGGTTTAAAATGACCAAAGAGCAAAATAGAAAGTAACGACTTGGCCATTGAGGTAGGTCGTATTACCGAATTGAATAAATTAGCAATAAATATTTTAAATTAAGTCGACTATTATCTAGATTGAAGTATGAGATCATCTGTTATTTATAGAAATAAGCTTTTAAGTAAAATTGGTGTGGTGAAGCAACTCGACCTGGCAAGTGGATGGGTAACCTAGTTTAGTGAAACGATGGCTTTAAAGCTATTTGTATATATTAATTCGAAATTCTTAATATAAATATAGACGTTTTCGATTTTTTCGAATTAATCCCCAGATCAATGACTTAGAACAGCATCTAGTTGCGTGAGTAATATGTATTTAAAAATTGAGCATAGATTATACTACATAATATTATAACAATAAGTTGTTTAGATTTAATGAAATAATATTTATATATTAATCATATAAATTTTTTAAGCTTTTTAAGCATGAGAAAGCCTACCTCAGTCTCCTAAGAGAGAGGTCACAACGATTAGAGGACTTAGCCCTAAAACTCTCTTTAGGAGGGTTGAGAGAAAAGATACAACGGCAAAAAATGGGAAATAGATAACCAAATTGACAAAAGATCTTTTGTAGACCTTTGCCACAATAAACATAATGCTTACATTATAAATAAACATACTAAACTCAGATTTGAACCTACAATTACCGCTATGCCACTATACCATTAAAATGGATCTATCTTTATATAATTAGTTTAAACAAAGTTATTAAACGTGTAGCGCTCGGAATAAAAGAAAAAAAATATTACCAAGTCGCGCGCATCTCGATACTGACTGACGTTTCAATTAAAAATAATTTATTTATAACATCGAACCACCCGCGAGTCGACATCGATCTTTTGTTAGGCGGCACATCTCTTAAGGTATTGAAACTTTTGTATGGATAGTGTTGTTACATTTCTCTTTTGTCTGTGGTAATTATCGATTTTATGAATCGATTCGGTTCTATGTACAAAGGGCGATGGGATATTTTGAAAATCATTCAATTATTTTTTAATGAAGGTTAGTCGCGCTCTATTAGTTTATGATTTATTTTTGTATGTAATTGTTATTATGTGATTTTTTATCGTGGGATTTTATAAGTACATTAATAAATACATATTAAAATACTTTGCATTTCTCGTTTTAATATAATTTTCAACTACTCTCCTTCAAGCTAGTTCAGTAAATGGCTTTGATTATAGCATCGTGTACACAAGTGGAGCACGATTCACTTCGCCAATGTCGCTTTGTATGGAGATTAAATGAAAAATAATAGATTACATCTAGAAATGGATCTAAAAATAACATAACAAATATATATTAACAACATATGTACCAAATTTTTACGTCCAGTTTTTAATACCACATATGTAAGGTAAATGGAAGTTAACGGTTTGTTTGTAATTTAAAATTTTACAAATTAATTAATAATTCATGTGCTCTCACTTAGTATCCGCGATATGGCGATTATTGGAAGAGCTGATGTTTTAAGCTCTAAATTATTTTCTTTATCATCTTCCTAGCAGATATTAACATAATGGCAGTCTGACTGTAATGTGACCGTTTTTGGGTTCGATTCCCAGTCGGGGAAGATGGATTTTCTATTTCCATTTTTTTCGCTCTGGCAAAGCGTGGCGTTGAGTTCCGACACTCAACACGCAATGCCTCGAAAAAAACGGAAAGCGGGGACGAACTAACCAACAGAGTGTCTAAACACTAGGTTCCTATGGTTCATACAGTTCCCTCTGCCTACCCTGCTATGAGCGGGATAAAAGTGTAAAGATAAAAAAAATGGCAGAAGAGTGAAAGAAAGATTAATGCTGTGGAGATGCGATCTCCTCGAAGGATATGCAGAGTCAGCTTAGTTACACGAATCCGCGAAGAAGAGATACAAAGGATGGTACCAGTGAGGATGTTACATTGAGAATGAAGACTGACGTATTCAGACGGTTTGCGCACGTCGTGAGAATATAACGCAAAAGTAGACGGTAAAGATGAAAATATTGAAGAAAAATTAATTAATAAAAAGCACGAAAAATGAGTCCCGAGGGGTATGTATGAAGAGGTCAATGACAGTGGACAAGGCGAGAAAAGTATGCAGGGACCGCAGCGTATGGCGCTCCGTTGTCTCTAACTACCCGGCTAGGGATAAAGTGAAAAGTTATTTATGTATGTAACTGTATATATTATAATATAGTATAGTCTAAATAGACTATCTAATGACTAATATATAAGCTAGGCTATTAGGCTATAGTTAAATTTACCAAATTATATATACATAGCAATTATTTTATATAAATAGTTTTATTTATCTATTTGCCTCGCGGCAAATTAGAAGGGCTGGTTTGATAATGTCGGTTCGTCACATTGAAATATAGTCTAAGTGTAGTTAAAGATCCCAGTTATCTAGGCCTCGCTTATCTTGCCATCTAACTTACCTTTCTAGGTCGACTTTAAACGTGCTATGTAAATTATAGAATTTAAATTATAATATACTTATTGATAAGATGTGTGATTGAGTCTATTTTATCAGGAACTATTAAGTATTTCGGGATTTTCATAATTTAAATGTACGTGTGTATGTGCGTGTGTGTGTACGATATTAATTTAATTTAAATGTACAAATATCCCTTTTTTATATTTTTATAAAAAATACAAATGTAACTAATACTCGTAAAGTATATACAATATGTTATAAACTGAAGCTTATGATATATGCACACATACACAAACACGCACTTATATATATTTACCATTTAACATATATACACACATTCATTAGAGTACTACAGTTCTTACATGAAAACCGAATGATCCCTTCGTTGAAAACTTCCAGCTGAGCACTGTAATTCCTATAAAATAATATTCTACATGCTAGGCAGTACTATATCATCAAGCTTACCTCAAATATTTGCAAGTGCTTTTCTACCATTAAGACTTAGGTCAATCTGAAAAGAAAAAAAATAAATAATAAGATTACTACACTACTACAAGTTTCTATATTAATAAGCGTATCAAAAGAGACAACTTGTGTGTAAACACAAACTTTACAGTTATTTTAGACGAGAATTCAAAACTGATTTATGCAATATATTTATATGTATAAACTAAAGCAAAAACAAAAATAACTACCAAAGATATTATTGATTTATTGTATCAGTTTACTATTTAAAATTCATAATTTTTGGATTACGGTGAAAAACTGGGATTCCGGGGTCGACTGAGATGGACACAGTAAAATCGCCTCAAAATCATCGCCTTTCAATACTTCTCATATATTTAACCCTCAAAATGTAACAGATATATAAAAGTGTCAAACTAAACAACTAAGATTTGATCTTGAAATGTATAAGGTCATGTTGTAACGCAGCTTGTCCTCGTTACAATGTTGCCATGTCCGTATAGATGCGAAATCATTCAGAGAAGATATCCTGGTATTTTGATGGCCAATTACGTGAAAAATGCGAATAGTGAACTTGTATTTCGTAAATTCTTAACCTAAGCATATAAATATGATCATGATACGCAAAAATAAAGGAAAATAAAATTATCTTAATCTATAGACTTATATAACAATACATGGGTAAAGTAGACAATTCGTGAAATTAAAGGAAAAAAATCTAATAAAATATTTTTACATATTGAGTAAGTGTACATGAGCGCAAAGCAATATATATTTAATGGTTTTATTTGTTATCATTATTTTATTATAAAGATAATGATACTATGGTAAATAAATTAATGATACCATCTATATAAAATGTATAGTATCATTATTTTATTATTCAACTAAGATCTTTGTGATATGAATTACGAATATTAAACAGTAATGCCTATTACAGTTGTTATGTTGTATTTATCATGTAAAAAGGCTTGAATTATATAAAACAAACAGTTCTAATCAAGAGTTCTTATGAAGATTAGTTATTGAAAGTTTCTTATAGCTTACTATACTATATTTTATTATTTTACTGCGAAAAATGGACTCTGGACAGCGAAGCTTTGACCTAACGGCGACGTATCATATATAAGCTCGCTCTGGTAATAAAACAAAGCGCGGGGTTGAATTACGCGAATAAACACGCAAGGTTTCAAAAATGATTGTCTCTTTGTAACTTTTTATGCGGGATAAAGCGTGACGATAAAAATAAATATTAAAAAAAAAATTTAATTCTTGTACCACGCAGTATGATTTACAAACAGACGCACGTAACAAGATGACAGTGACGATATGTACGTCGTTGTCGGATTGTAACGAACGCGTCTTGACATTACATTTGTACAGTAAACAGTACAAATGTATTTTAATTTGACTGTGTAACTATTTTAAATTTGCGGCTTAACGGAAATAAGCAAGTTTCTCTTGAAGAGAGAAAAGCAGAAACCACGGGTACCTAAAGCGGGAATAATCTATCACGTTTGCACACACACACACACACACACACACACACACACACACACACATATATATATATATATATATATATATATATATATATATATATATATATATATATATATATATATATATATATATATATATATATATATATATATATATATATATATATATATATATATATATATATATATATATATATATATATATATATATATATATATATATATATATATATATATATCTAAATAATATAGTTCTGATGTAATAACAAAAGAGACGCTTAAAGGAAGGCCGGCGACAGTGTCCAAGTATGGGAAATGCCCACTTAAATCGTATCGCAACAATGTTAAATACCATGCATTGTTTGTTTGAGATTATCGAGAATGGTATGTGACTTAAATGTTTTGAAGATATAGGAATTTGTAGGTTTTGGTTAAATGGTTTTAAATTATTTATATGTAAATTTATTAAAAAAATATGTAGATATATTAGGTTAGAGGTTTGAAGAATAAGCTCTTACAATAAGTCTATATAGTCAAATTTTAAAAAAATATTCAGAAGTTATTAATATTTTTTTTATTTAATATGGAATATGATGCAGAATGACAATTAACATTTTGAGGAATCTGTCGTTTTTTTTTTTCATTTTATTTATTTCTTTAACTTATAACACTAAGCAATATGGCGTTATAGCGCAGTAGGACGTCTAAATGTCAGTGCGACGGTTGTGGCTTCTATTACCACTAAAATGCATTCTCTCGCTATTCAACATGCAAAAAACGCCGTAAACCGAAAAGGCTGTGTGACGGAACGGAGTGTTTTAACACTCGGTACAAAACTTATAGTCCTGCTATGTGTTAGGTTCACCTTAAACGTATAAAAGCAATAATTTATAAGATAACATAAAGTTAGTTAACAGTGATAGTTACTTTTTCAGCCACTTTGAGATCTTGCAATTAAATTATGAATGTGTTATGTACTCATATTAGCTGTTTCCATTATACTGTATATGTTTTATGAAGCTTTCTATATATAAGATTTCTATATATTTTTTACAAATTGCAATACCTCAATATTGATATCTTATATGTTTTTTTAAATGACTCAAGCAATGCTTTTGTCAAGTTTCCAGAGCAAAGAATATAGAAATAGAATCTATCTTCGCCTCATGGGAATCGAACCCAAGAACCGTCGCGTTTACAGGTAGACGCTACGTCACTGCGCCACGACGGTCCATATGCATATATAGTTAGTCTAACATAAGATAAGGACGTTTTAAAAAAATAGTGAACAAACAAAGAAGTCGTGCAAAAACGCGATGAGATCATCACTCGTGTCATTACTATACAACGACATAGATTTATGTTGGTGATATACGCGAAGGGCATCGAGTCGAGGCTTATGTCCCGTTGACATAATTTAATCTGATTTTCCTCTATAAGTCACTTAACTAGATATTTTCTCTCATTGTTATGTGTTATATCATCATATATATATATGTATGTATATATATATATATATATATATATATATATATATATATATATATATATATATATATATATATATATATATATATATATATATGTATGTATATATATATATATATATATATATATATATATATATATATATATATATATATATATATATATATATATATATATATATATATATATATATATATATATATATATATATATATATATATATACATGTTATTTTATAAAAATGTGTGTGTTGTATAAATATTGTGTTGTAGAGGACCATCGTGGCGTAGCGTCTGACAGTTGACAGTGGTGACAGTTTGTGGATTCGATTTCCACTCGGAGAAGATGGATTTTTCTATTTCCATTTTCTTCGCCCTGAAAAACTAGGCAAAGCGCGGTGTTGAGTTCTACCATTCAACACGCAAAGCCTCGAAAAAGGCGGAAAGCGGGGACGGAGAAAACAGGGACTAAGCAGCGGAGTGTCTTAACACTAGATTCATATGGTTCCTGCAGTTTCTTCTGCCTACCCTGCCATGTGCGGGATAAAGCGTGAAGCTAAAAAAATATTTTAAATATTTATTCTTTAACACTTTTTTTACTCGTTGAGAGAAAGAAAATTAGTTAATGTTATAAAGAAGGTGTATGACATTATTCTACATTTAGAGACTTTGATATGTTAGAAGAGGCTACTTAATCTATTTTTTTAACAAAAAATGGTCCATGTTTTTGTTAATGAAAAACATAAATTATTTTTCTAATAGCGTTTGAACCAATAGTCATCGTGAACAATCAGATATGCTTTAAGAAAATACTTTCTATATAATATAATTCAGTTATTATTTTTTTTTAGCTTCACGCTTTATCCCGTGGTAGGGTAGGCAGAGGGAACTGCAAGAGGGACCGTGGGAACCTAGTGTTAAGACACTCCGTTGCTTAGTCCCTGCTTTCTCCGTCCCCGCTTCAGTCATATTAGTAGAAATCGTAAATATATAGATTCTTTTATCTTGTATTAGTTAATTGTGGTTTTATTTAATTGCATTTAAATTTGCCTATGTTTCTAGATGACATAATCTTTATGGATAGCTTTACATGTACTGACTGTAAAAACCTCATAATTTTCTATTTAAAGTAAGTTTGTTTTTGTTAAAAAAGCTTAATCTAACTAATCTGTATATATTTTAATCTCTTTAAGTTACATGTATTCTTTTTAATATTTTATACAAGTTAGTTGTAACCTTAGCTTATTGTCATATACGTAAGTATTTCTGTATGTATGTATAATGGAATGTTAGTTAAATGATAACTAATGACTCTGAGTGCGGGTGAAAATCTTTAATTTAATAATAATTGTCGTTACTATCCATGAAAAGGTTTAATATAACAACTAACGAAGCAATGCATACGATCAATTTACGTATTGCTATTGCCCAACTACGAGAATAACGGAGCTTGTAGAATTTAAATATTTTGATCACGTATCCACTAGACCCAAACGATATATGGTCTTGAGTAACTCTCTATTATTTAAAAAAGATGAATCCGTCTATTGTGAGCTGTATATTGAGGCTTGATTACAAGATTGTAGTTTAATAGATAATCTAATAATATTTTTTAGTAATAATATTTTTTAGTATTTAGTTATTTTAGTTAATTTTAAATATTAAACAAAATTACCAGTGTTATTTGAATGTTAAAAAATTGTAAAGTCCTTATGAATCTTATGAAATCTAAAGGTCGCTGTTGTCTATCCCTGATTGCAATAACTTTGAATTAATTTAAATAATTTAAGAAGCATTTATAATCAATATGTTTAAAACGTAGAGTAAGTATTACGACTTTAAAATGATTTTTCTTCTGAGAAACGATTGATCACCTCAATATACACGTGACGAAAGGTTAATGCAAATTGTTCGAAACGTAGGGTTTCCAGAAAAAAAACAAATCTATGAAATCAATAAATTTCCAAATTTCACTTAAAATATGCCAAAAACATGCAATAATCTAATATCTTATCAATAAAGGTATATTAATAGATTTCTAATAATACTTCTGTCATAGCTTTTGCTGTCATTGAACTTAAGCACATGGTAGCCAGTGGTTAGGTGTAACCGGAAATACGCAATCTTAAGGATGCGGTTTTACTATGAAACTGGAGACGAGAGGCAGTTTCGCGGAGTGCGTGTCTCTATGTCGGAAGTACTTTAGAATGTTTGTATTTTATAGTATAAATATTGTTATTTATAATTTTACACTTTTTTTTACTTGTTGAATGATAAAAAAGTTAATTTCTATAAGAAAAGTATGACTTTTCTACATTTAGATCAGTTTTTTTAAAAGAAAACTGTCGATGTTTTTGTTAATAAAAAAATATTAATAATTTTTTAAATACCTATTGAACCAATAGTCAACGTGAAGTCGTAATAATGTACAATATATATGTTATGTATGTTATGTATGATAAATTACTCTGTGACTCAGTTATTTTAGATAAATTGTAATTATAATAAAAAATATACTGAATGGCACGAAATTTCTTTTTTGTTTCAATTTAACCTTTTTCTAGCAGCACGTTGAAAACAAAAGGTATAGAGAACCTAGTGTTAAGACACTCCGCCAAAATTCGCCTAATCAAGACATTGCATGTTGAACTCAATGTCACGCCTCTTTTGTTCGAATGATAAAATATTGAGGACCGTCGTGGAGCAGAGACGCAACGTCTGCCTGTAACGTGACGGTTTCTGGTTTTGATTCCAAGTCGGGGAAGAGGGATTTTTTTTATTCCATTGTCTTCACTCTAGCAACTAGGTAAAACGCGGTGTTGAGCTCCGCAACTCAACACGCCTTACCTCGAAAAAGGCGGAAAGCACATACATACACAGGTTCCTATGGTTCCTGCAGTTCCCTCTGCCTACCATGCCATATGCGGGATAAAAGAGTGAAACTGAAATAAAGTAAATATATAAATAAATAAAATATTAGTAATATATTCTCACAAATAGGAACCGAATCCGCAACGTTAACCATCGCTGTGCCACTGCATTACAGCCGCCACGTCGTGTTCTGATAATAATTTGATATGAAAAATACAATATAATAAAGAGTTCTTCTTTATTACCGCATAAAAGATTAAGTTATAAAAATATCAATATATTCACAAATTCTTTCTTTACAAAATTCTTTAACAGCTATATTGTATACTTGTTTCCTAACAACTTAAACGTTTAGACAGCGGAAGCTGAGTTTTGGTTTGTTTAACAATTAGATGACAAGTGAGACTTCGCTTGTAAATGTGATACAAAACTCATATAAAAACTATTCACCATTACAGAAAGAAGCATGGATTTATGAAAAAAAAATGTAAAGTTACAATTAACGATTTTATTTTATATAAAAGACGTAGTTTCAATGTTATGCACATAAATGGCATGTTCGACATTCCTTACATAAAAACACTTTAAAGGTTAAATATTACAATTAAAACGTTTTTATAATTGATATTCTTGTTACCTGTTCAACCATTTGACCATCTGGTGGTGACGACATATATGTATATGTTTCTTATCTATGACATATATATGTATGTATGAGTATATGACATATGTGTATTGCTTATATCAATTACTAGTTTGATTTCCGGTTTGACAAATTGCATGCTTAATTTCTGATTTGTTCTTAATTGGGACTAGCATACGTTTTTTACTATAATAATAACAGAAGAATAAATCTTTGTTATAAACATTTTTCTTTGTGTTACACTATATAATAAATCATGATATATGTTCAATATTTGTTTATATTTAGTTTTTTATGTTATTTATATGAAAATATATACATATATTAAATATAATAATATTAAGGTATATGATATTATTAATTACTAACCTAATATGTTATCTGTACATATTGTAGATTTTTATCGCTTGATTTTGTAAAGGATTTAAACTGGATTTCTTTTAAAAATGCATTTTTCCGTTGTTTAATGCCTTCCTTTTTACCGTATATTATTTTTTGTATGTTCTCCATTCAACGTGACATTGACGAAAAGAGTTCACTCAACTGTCAAGGTCGAAACGATCTAAATAAATAGAAGAAGAAGAAGACAATGTGTTAAATGCGATTCGAACCTACGACCATGAAAACGCTTTATACTTATTATTAATATGTATAATTTTACACATATTATCCAATATTTATACATTAGTTTGACATTTCAATAGCAATTTAAATAAATGTAATTATTTTTGCTGCTTTTAAGGTTTTGTGTCGGTATCATACAAACGTCAGACGACAATGACGACTTGTAACAAAAAGTGCCTTCCGTAAAAGGACAGTCTGGCGAAGTGCAGCTCCAGGTTTGGATGATTGGTTGATTTGCTTTTATAGATCATAACTTTTAAGACGTTTCGTATATTTATATAAGAAATAGTTAGTTAAGAAGTATTTTGGCAACTTGGTAACACTTAATATAATAAATTTAGTTTGTATCCGTCATATTTTTCTGAAGAAATACATAAATAAAAAAAATACTAATGAAGAATAAATAAAGATTTTTTTTAGCTTCACGCTTTATCCCGCACATGGCAGGGTAGGCAGCGGGAACTGCAGGAGCCGTGGAACCTAGTGTTAAAACACTCCGTTGCTTAGTCCCTGCTTTCTCTGTCCCCGCTTTCCTCCTTTTTCGAGGCATTACGTTATCGAGTGGCGGAATTCAACGCCGCGCTTTGCCTAGTTTCCAGAGCGAAGAAAATGGAAATAGAAAAATCCATATTCCCCGTGTGGGAATCGAACCCTCAAATCGTCGCGTTTACTGGCAGACGTTTACGCCTCTGCGCCTCGACGGTCCTCATAAAATAAAGATTGTTTGTAATTTTATTTATATATAATTAGTATAAGTGTTAATAGAAGAAATATATTGTTTATTTGTTAGAGGACCGTCGTGGCGCAGAAGCGCAACGTCTGCCTGTAACGCGACGGTTACTGGGTTCGATCCCCAGTCGGAGAAGATGGATTTTTCTATTTCCATTTTCTTCGATCTGGCAAACTAGGCAAAGCGCGGCGTTGAGTTCCGCCACTCAACACGCAAATGCCTCTAAAACGGCGGAAAGCGGGGACGGAGAAAGCAGGGACTAAGCAACGGAGTGTCTTAACACTAGGTTCCCACGGTCCCTGTAGTTCCCTCTGCCTACCCTGCCTTGTGCGGGATAAAGCGTGAAGCTAAAAAAAAAAAAAAAAAAATTGTTTATTTGTATTATTTAATTTCTTCCCTTTTTTGGCCCCATTGGTAGATATTTAAAAAACATTCTTTCAAATATTTTCTCCAATGGGACCACCACTGGAGAAGATATTTGAACGAATGTTCTTCGGATACATATATTATATTTTATTTAATTTTTATATGAAGTTCCTATCTCATCTTTACTATATCATGTACTGTTTAAAATACTATACCAAGATAAAGATATAAGAAAGAAATATATATAAAACAACTTTATAGTTTTATGTTTTGTCTGTACATCTATTAAATTTATTCTATAGTAAGCAAATATAAAACTAATCCACTGCAAAAACTTGATCGCCATAATCAAATGATAATAGACTTAAAAGTAGCTTTCTTCAAACTTTAGTTTGAGCTTTGAGCTTTGTGTTATTTTGGGAGCATTTTTGATATACAAAAGGTTATGTAGTTTGTAGGTTGTTTGAAAGTGAATTTAAGAGTATATAAAAACTAAATAGCAAAATATGATATTTTGTTGTTTTTTAGTTTTCATACCCCAACACAAAGCATATGTCAGCACCTGAGGACGTCTTCTCATAAGAACGTAAGACTATATGAAAATGTAATTAATATTTAATACTTAGGTCTACTAGAACAAAGGACACTTTAAGTCTGAGTTAAGGCAATCAAAAGATATTCTTTATCCCGCTCGCTGCAGGAGAGCCAGAAGAAATCGCAGAGCAACCGTAAGAACCTAGTGTTAAGACACTTCGTTTTCCACTCCTCCGCCTTTCGAGGCATTGTGTGTTGAATGGCTAAATGCCACGCTTTGCCTAGTTTCCAGAGCAAAGAAAATGAAGATGAAAATATTCATACTTCACGAGTAGGAATTGAACCCACAAGTCATCGTGATAACAAGTAAACGCTGTGTTGCGCTACAACGGTTCTCTATACTTGATTTACTGTCTAAATATATTAATTTTAATATTAGTGTTACAGTTGGTATGCACATTCGTGCTAGTATACATATTGATGGAAGAGTTCGAGGGGAAAGTTGAAGATCAAAGGTGAAACGTCACTCGTCTTGTTTCTTCAATAAATGCATTCTACTGTAATAGTAACGTTTAACTGGCAAATGTACTTGTTTCTAACAAAATTAGTTTTATGTTTCCTCATACATAGTAGTTCCCTACTACATATAAGAAATTATAACGCTAATTTTCAATATAATACAGTCGTTTTAATAAGTTTACTTTAACTTATTTTTATGCTGATTTATTGTACTTGACGTTTCTACAATTTTTTTTTATAGCTTCACGTTTAAATCGCTCATAGCAGGCAGGCAGAGGTAGCCACAAGAATCAAGGGAACCTAGTATTAAGATACTCTTTTTTCTAACTTTCTTAAAATAAGACATGGTAATTACTGATTAACTATATACATTAGAATTTATATATTTCCAGGTTAAATTTGAATTTATAACAATTACAGTCGAAAATCAAGAATTATTACGTCAAGAATCAATTATTGCAGCTCGTCGTGGCGCAGAGGTGTAAGCGTCTGCCTGTAAACGCGACGGTTTCTGGGTTCGATTCCCAATCGAAGAAGATGGATTTTTCTATTTTTCGCTCTGGCAACTAGGCAAAGCGCGGCGTTGAGTTCCGCCGCTCAACACGCAATGCCTCGAAAAAGGCAGAAAGTGGGGACGGAAACAAGCAGGGACTAAAGCAACGGAGTGTCTTAACACTAGGTTCGTATGGTTCCTGCAGTTCCCTCTGCCTACCCTGCCGTGTGCGGGATAAAGGGTGAAGCTAAAAAAAAATAAAAAAAACTTCATTTGCAGGGATTAAAAAACGTAAAAGCTTATTTTATTCCCTTCTCGTAGGAATTTTGAGAAATTATATCTTTGTGCTCTTTACAATATCAAAGGCAAATTTCAACCACAGTCCACTAATTTTTAATGTTAGTTTAGTAACTAACGTTGAAAGAAGAAGAGTTGTATATATACCTACATATTGATAAACCTTTGATCACTTCAACATATTTATATATGTAGATACATATCTAACGCAAATCACTTATAATTACATTGGAATTTTAGCATATCCTTTTGAACGTCCAAAGAAACTAAATTAAGTTGAAACAGGAAACTGTGCAACAAATTCATTGCTGTATTATTGCAAATTAAATAACTCGGGAAACGTATCATTCAAAGTTTACACATTACGTTTTGATTAACCTTTGATCCTTGGCTTTTCTTCCCGTTTACTCTAACGATGTAACCCAGAATCCTAGTACATGCAGAGCTTCGCTTGACTTTTGTGCTATTTCTGATATGTAAACGATAAGTGACAGACATACTGACAGATGACAGAAGTTCGCTAATAGGATTTTCTTGGTTGATGTTACAAAAGTTTTGACATGCGAACAAAAGAAACGTATGGTTTTGTATAAGGTTTATTTATTCTAATGTTTTGCCATTTGGTGTAATTTGTAAGTAATGAAGAACGAAATTAATTTTAATTTTTTGTGTAATCTACTGAGGATAATAAATACCTATAGAAGACATATAGTGCAGTGTGATTTACACCCTCACTTTATACAATTTCTAAGACACGCGGTTTCGAATCCCGCTACGTTCAAATTTTTATATATTTCCATAAGTATATATATATATATATATATATATATATATATATATATATATATATATATATATATATATATATATATATATATATATATATACATTCATTTTATTAAAGTATTTCTAAGAAGCTATAAAGAATATCTCTGTTAGAGAATGGTGAAAATTCTAGAGTAAGAAGTTGTTAAAGTGTGTTATGAAAGCGTGTGCGATTGTTTTTGTGTGCTTTTTTATATTATAATTATCGTGGACCGGTTAGGTTCTTTCTATATAATACTTTAAGTCCTTATAAAAAGCTTTTTGTATTTGCAAAGTGCTTGTAGTATTAAAATACTATTATTTTTTTTAACTTCAAGTAACCAAAAGAACTGATATTTAAAATTTTAGATACTTTAAAAATGGTTTTAATGTCCTACATAAAGTTATATATATTTCAGAATTATATTTTACAATAAACATGCAGAATTGATACGTAGCTTTAAATATTTATTGAACGTTTTTAAAAACATTATATATTGTTCACATACCTCTTGAGAATCGATCGCGCCAATAACTTACAACTTTACAGTGTATACTTACATATATTCTATAGATATACAATTTTTATGCAATTAATATTAAAATTCCCAATTACCACCTCACTGGAATCATTTTAAAAATGGCACAAATATTTTAATTACACATATAACACTAGAGTTAAATCTCTTTGCCATTTCTATCACTAATTGTTCTCGGTGTTAAATTAAGGCGACATCTTAGCACCGTTCCGACTCATTAAAATATCTGCAACGGAATTAAGTAGATATAAACGATGTAAAAAGTTTTTGAATAGCGGCCGTATACTTCATTAAAGGAACGTTATGGTACGCAACAAGTTTTCAGGATTCCACGAAAAAGTTATCATTAAGATGATTGTTAAAAATTTAGCCTCTAGAAAAACCTTCTCTCTGTACACACACATATATATATATATATATATATATATATATATATATATATATATATATATATATATATATATATATATATATATATATATATATATATATATATATATATATATATATATATATATATATATATATATATATATATATATATATATATATATATATATATATATATATATATATATATATACATATATATATATATATATATATACATATATAATTATTACCAACTACTTATTACAAGCTACTGGTTCTACTGAAAACCATAAACAATTATTAACGAAAATAAATTGCGGCGTTAAGTTACGCTACATAATAATATGCAGCAGAGCACAACGCTTTGATGCGATTGAAATATATATTAAATTTTAATATTATTTTTTTTTTGGTTTACAATTTTTATAATATTTTTTGTAAAAATGACAAAAATGAGGAAACGTTTGAACAAGTCAGAGTCATAATCGTTTACAGATTTCTGTGATCGTTGAAATTATTATAAATCAATTAGTAATTTGTTCCAACATGCTGTAACATTGTTTCCTTCTTAGGAACTGTTGGTAGAAACATGTTTAGTTGAGGTTTTTTTTTGTGTCGTTTGTTTACTTTTTATAAGTTTACTTTTTGAATGTGTGTATTTTTTGTAAATTATTAAAACTAATTTAAGTAGAATCTATATTTTTTGTGGCCTTTAAAGATATTCTCTTTTGCTAACAAGTTTAAACAAATGCGGATTAAGAAGCGTAAAATCTTGATACTCCCCACAGAGCTTTCGAGTAATACTCTATCAGGTAATCCTTTACACACTTCAAGAACCCCAAATGCCACGTTGTGTATTTTCTTATCTAGACTAACATTATAAAAAGTAAAAATTAAGAGTGGGGACGGAGAAAGCAGGACTAAGCAACGGAGTGTCTTAACACTAGGTTCCAATAGTTCCTGCAGTTCCCTCTGCCTACCTTGCGGGATAAAGCGTGAAGCTAAAAAAAAAATAAGAAAAATATATATTCCTATCCTATCTACCTACTAATACTATTTACACCAAAATTTATAAATATTTGGGGAAACATTTCCAAAAATTTGTTTTAGGAGTTTAATAATCTAAAATTATTTAAAAAGTTAATATCCATTCGTGCAATGCTGGGACGGACCGATAGTCTATTATATAGATTCCAAGTTAGGTTAACAGTTTTCATGCATATTTTATTAAAATATTTTAAAGTATTAAATAATGAAATTGAAATGAAATTACTAAAACAAGTATTTTTTTAAGTTAAGTATAAATTATGGATTACTTGATTACATAACACTATCCAGAATCGTCAAAACTGATATATATCAGCTGTTGTATGAAAGCGTCAAATATACAAGGTATTTTCGCATTATATGTTTTTTTTTAGCTTCACGCTTTATCCCGCACATGGCAGGGTAGGCAGAGGGAACTGCAGGGACCGTGGGAACCTAGTGTTAAGACACTCCGTTGCTTAGTCCCTGCTTTCTCCGTCCCCGCTTTCCGCTTTTTTCGAAGTATTGCGTGTTGAGTGGCGGAACTCAACGCCGCGCTTTGCCTAGTTTGCCAGAGCGAAGAAAATGGAAATAGAAAAATCCATCTTCTCCGACTGGGGATCGAACCCAGAAACCGTCGCGTTACAGGCAGACGTTGCGCCTCTGCGCCACGACGTCACATTATATGTATAGATATATACATATATAGAAAAACACTTAATTATTACGTGATACAATCCTCTTGACCTATGCTTTTAAATTTAATTAATGGCTCTGACTCAGTATACAGCAAATAAACAGACAGACAAATTACACGCATCTCTCAATGTAACGCAACGTCTGTCAGAGTAACAATACACCACTTAAGTAACATGTCACTTTCTAGTATCATCATACATTATGTAGGTCATGGGGATGACGGTAGTATTTACCATAGTTTATGGTTAAATTACCATAGATTATCATTAATGTATATGACAAATAGAAGTTGATATATTCCAAATAAAGTAGAGTTGGCTGAGAGAACGTAGTGCCAAGACACTCCTTTCCACATTTTTGCCCAATTTTTGTAGCGCTATTCAAACGAATACAAAACGTAACAATACGCTGGGATTTGAATCTATATTAGGATAATATAATCCTGCAATTATAACAAAATTATCATTATTATTTTTTGAAGTTTAGAAGTGTCTGGCATGGGATAGTAAATGCCATAAGTGTTCGGCGATGGATAATCAGCCACTGGGACTAAATAACTAAAAATACAGCTTTATATTTAAGCAAATTCCAAGTTCGATATCATTAAGTTTATTTTCTTTGTCGGCGCCTGTACAGAATAAGTTACAGCTTTTATAAAATAACAAAGATCTGGCCACTTATCTTATGGTGCGTGAATAAACTTTAGTATAGCAAGACGTATGTCACGCGTCAACGAGCCGACTAGTTAAAAAATATAATTTGAAATAAGAGGAAAAGCTCTATGGTCTATATTTATTGAAGATTTTTATTTAATTATAAGCAACCTTGACATCTAACGCTCAAAAACTAATATTTTAACTAACCAATATTAATATTATTATATTACAGTATTTATGACCCTTCAAAATAATTCTTGGTAATAGGAAATCGTATGATTTGTCTCGCAAATTTAAATAAATCGATTTCGCCTTAATATACATTTCGTCACCTTTAATTTAGGCTAAATGCCAAAAGTCGCTAAATTCACGGACTTTGCTTAATGCGAATGCGAAAAAGAGGCGATCAAAGGTGTCGTTGTATAAGATATATTTAATAACGGAATGGTCTTTGGGGTCTGTCGTAGTGTAGTGTAGTTTAGTGTAATTCCTGCGTTATTTGAGTTTGGCATTTATATATAAAGATATATGCCCAACTAATAATAAATAACGTAGGAATCTGAAATTTCACATGGCCTTAAGGAGTGTACGGGAGAAATAGTGGACTTTTCCAAAATTATTATGGAAACGGAAATTACTGGAAACGTACGTCTTATTTTTTTTATTATATAGATTCACGCTTTATCCCGTACATGGCAGAGTAGGCAGAGGGAACCGCAGGAACCATAAGAAACTAATGTTAAGATACTCTGTTCTCTGCTTTCCTCTTTATTCGAGACATTGTGTGTTGAGTGGTGGAACTCAACTCCGCGATTGCCTAGTTGCCTGAATGAAGAAAATGGAAATGGAAAAATCCATCTTACCAGAATGGAAATCGAACCCACAAACCGTAGCGTTTGCAGGCATCGTTTACGTCCGTCTTATGTTTCTAAAAGGAAGTCTAACTCACGTCAAGACATTTACAACCACACTGTGTTTCATATAAATATAATTTTTAACAAGTGGAAGGAATGTATTATTTTTATTTTCTGACACTACAAGTAAGCCGCGAGATAAAATGTAGTCTTAAGATCTGCCTTAGAAAATCCCATGTCTCTGATTTGAACGGAAACAATCTACTGTAGGCCTACTATGGATTAAGCGTGAATCTTACCTAATATAATATAATATAATATGCTAATTTTAAAAGTTCTTGTTTATTGCACGGTATTACGCTTATGTGATGTGAAATGTAAAGACATACCGGTTCGAACGCTGCGGCTCAGTCATCGCGATCACTTTCACTGGTCGGTTTATTTGTTTTGTATACACTCGCTAAAGTAAAGCTTTCATTTTGTTGCTTAAAAAAATAATATTATAATAAAATAACTTAGTATATTGACTAAATTGTAAAATATATAATATAATATTTCTTATCCGTTTCTTAAAAGCTATATTTTGCATATAGGTTACGTACGCGAAACTCAATGCCGCCCTTCGTCTTTTTATACGGGCTTTGTCTTAATTATAACTAATCTATATAAAATTAAATTATACTTCATAATGCTTAGTGTACATAATTCATAATATTATGACAGAAACTAGTGCCAAAACACTCATTTCTCTGCTTCTATCTAATACTGTTCTTAAATATTCATGTGCAATTTAGGAATCGGTATAAACTATGGGCTAATAAAAATCAAAAGATTATAAATATACTAATAATCATTCTTAAATTTATACATCTACCCATTGTAAACAAAAGTCAACAATATCTAATAGAAATAAAATAACAGTGGCCGCTCACAGTTATTTGTTATGTCGGCTAAGTTATGCAGAGTTATGTCCGACACGCCCCAAGCCTTATGAGAGAACACCTTAAAAGGCGGTACATTCACCGAATAAAATGTATACGTCAAATGATTTAAAATTTTTGAAAAATTAAACTTAAACCTAAATATGTTTTCTTTTTTGAGGACGATAATTGATGTGGTCACACTAATAGTGCATTCTGCGTTAATGTTATTGAAGAAATTATTATTTTTTAACTTTTTAAGTTAAAGGAGAAGTTAATTTTGAAACATTCCGTTTCCCGCCTATCGAACGAGTGTGTTGAGTGACAGAACTCATTGTAGCGCTTTATCTTGTTACTGGAGAGTGGGTACATGGCCATGGCGACCTTTCGTTGTTTTACTTTTTTAACCCTTAATTTGGTTATGTATGCCCCAATATACATCAACTTTAAAAAAATATTTTGTATGAGAAAATACATAAATAACGTAAAATTATATTTCTATACATTGCAATATAAACAACTTTTGGTAAAAAATATAAAACAGGCATCTGGAATCACTAGTTTTTACATTAGTTAACGAAAATGGGATGCCAGCCGCCGTCAGCTGTTCTCTCCAAGGTATTTTATATAATTTTGTTGATTATTATCCAGTTTGGAAAAAGTTTCACGACTGAATCCTATGCTTGATATCATTATTATATAATTTGTCTAATAAGTTTGCAGTTCTAACTTCTTACATTGGTGTTATTTTGAATATTAACATGATGTATGCTGTGACATACATTGCCAAGTTTGTAAAAAAATACCCCTATTTAATTTGTATGTCAGGACATACATTGCTAGGTAGTTTTGCTTTGCTTAGTTTGTATATTAGCATTTTTTTTCTATGTCTGCAGCAAAAGCTTGAAACTCGTGGTGGTAGAATTTTAGCGCTTGTCCCCTGTTAGCTCAAAATGCGACCTCTGATGATAGTGAACATTCCGATATTGAAGACGAAATACGTGTGCACACTCTGCACCCTCAATTGATAGTTCTTTAGAAACACTTAATCTTCTAGATGATGAAGACCCCACTAGCGAAAACGTTCGCCTTACACCAGTTTTCCAAAATGTTTATTCAAGCCCATCTCTAGAACCGAATTGTAGTCAAGTACCAGTACTGAGTGATATTCCTTCCTTTCCCACAACGCCTGCAACCCCTGCTACTCCTGCAACTGCTACACTAATTGCACCTAATGGACCCCCTGGTTTGGTAACCCCTAGCATGTCGACGAATGCCTCCTTCACATCACGTATTTCCATAAAAACAAGATCACAACGTCCCGCAGTTCATGTTACTAAACGACCTAGGCGAATGCAAAAATTTACTCTTAGTCATAATTGGAAAAAAGCTGTGTTTCGACATATGGCTTCTATAGAAGAGGAATCGGAACCTGTCGGGAGCGTCACAGTCTTAATGCCCCTGGAGTATTTCTACAAGTTTTCTTCCCCAGATATTTTGACAGATATTGTCGAACAAACAAATACGTACGCAATATCTCAAACTGGACGTACTCTGGGTTTGACTGAAGACGAATTACGAGATTTTTTAGCAATTCATATTATTAAGTTGGGTAAGGGTGTTGTAAGCATTCCGTCTTATACTGATTATTGGAGTTTGCGATATAGATACAAACAAAACAATTACCTTGATAAGTTCCTATGTCGGCGTTGAACCAGTAGCTGCAATAAAAAGGTACTGCAAGTACTCTAAATTGAAGGTTGACGTTCAATGTCCGCAAATTGTAAAGGAGTACAACAAGCATATGGGAGGTGTTGATTTGGCCGATAAGCTTATCTCCTTATATAAACACCTTTCAAGACAAGGAGATGGTATATCGGCATATTTGCGCAACTTCTTGATATCTGTATCAATAACGCATGGCTTCTTCACAGAAGAGATTCCAAGGCAAAGTTAATTGCTTTGAAGGACTTTAGATTCGAATTGTACAAAGGTCTAAAAAATACCAGCGTTCTGAGGGTACTAACAAAGGCACCGAAAAAAGAGCCACCGAGGAAGATGCTGATTGTGTTCAAAACTTACAGTCGTACAATGTATGAAGTGCCAAGTCCGCCTTTGTTTCGTAACTGGCGAAAATTCCCGTAATTATCAACTAGACTACCATGTGCCTACGTAATTTCTATGTATTTTTTTATAAAAATAAATATAATAGTTGATTTTTTTAACTACGTAGTCAGTACTTACCTAATTGGCAATGTATGCACCTGCATACAACACATTTACGACTTGTATTCTTGAGTAGTTGGCGGTGTATGTTGTGGCATACATGAGTTTTCAGGCAAACTAAGCTTTTCAGATTTTTTTTTTAATTTTTCTATAGTCGTTTTATATGTATAAATAATATTTCTGATGACAAAATTCAGGTTTTATAGCATTTTATACTTTGCCAATTAAGTTAGGCCTACTATGGATTAAGCGTGAATCTTACCTAATATAATATAATATAATATGCTAATTTTAAAAGTTCTTGTTTATTGCACGGTATTACGCTTATGTGATGTGAAATGTAAAGACATACCGGTTCGAACGCTGCGGCTCAGTCATCGCGATCACTTTCACTGGTCGGTTTATTTGTTTTGTATACACTCGCTAAAGTAAAGCTTTCATTTTGTTGCTTAAAAAAATAATATTATAATAAAATAACTTAGTATATTGACTAAATTGTAAAATATATATAATATAATATTTCTTATCCGTTTCTTAAAAGCTATATTTTGCATATAGGTTACGTACGCGAAACTCAACGCCGCCCTTCGTCTTTTTATACGGGCTTTGTCTTAATTATAACTAATCTATATAAAATTAAATTATACTTCATAATGCTTAGTGTACATAATTCATAATATTATGACAGAAACTAGTGCCAAAACACTCATTTCTCTGCTTCTATCTAATACTGTTCTTAAATATTCATGTGCAATTTAGGAATCGGTATAAACTATGGGCTAATAAAAATCAAAAGATTATAAATATACCAATAATCATTTCTTAAATTTATATATCTACCCATTGTAAACAAAAGTCAACAATATCTAATAGAAATAAAATAACAGTGGCCACTCACAGTTATTTGTTATGTCGGCTAAGTTATGCAGAGTTATGTCCGACACGCCCCAAGCCTTATGAGAGAACACCTTAAAGGCGGTACATTCACCGAATAAAATGTATACGTCAATGATTTAAAATTTTTGAAAAATTAAACTTAAACCTAAATATGTTTTCTTTTTTGAGGACGATAATTGATTTGGTCACACTAATAGTGCATTCTGCGTTAATGTTATTGAAGAAATTATTATTTTTTAACTTTTTAAGTTAAAGGAGAAGTTAATTTTGAAACATTCCGTTTCCCGCCAATCGAACGAGTGTGTTGAGTGACAGAACTCATTGTAGCGCTTTTTAAAAAAATACATAGGCCATAAAAAATAAATATCTAAAGAAAAACCTTTTTCACCTCCCTGTACCAGCATGTAGAGTACTTTCGATTTCCAAACTGCGCAAGGCGATACCATATCATTGAAAGTATCGCTTTATGAGAACTTTATACAATTAATAATATGAATATTGTAGTATAATGATTATTATACAAACGATTGTGAAATTATACAAATAATGTTTATTGTATTAATGTATCGTATGGCAGTAGTTTATCAAAATCATTAGCTACTCTACAAAGTGTGGCTTAATTGACAAAACTTACACAGATATGTAAAAGTGTGGTCTTTATAAATGCCGCCTTTGTATTTAAGTATCAGGTCGCTAAAATTAAGATTAAAAATGTATTTTTGAAACTTTTATAAAGGTGCAAATAACTAGAAAACCTGCGATTCTATCTTTGGTCTAGAATAAAGCTACCGACTTTAGAATAACAGTATAAAAAAGCAGTTGTTTTTTAAACTTCTTACAGATAATTAACAAAAAAGGTAATAAATAATACAAGTTATAAAAAATTAATCGAGTTATTTAAATAAACTATTAGTACATTCACTTCGTAGGCCATGCAATTCATCAAAGACAAATGTGTACAACGTTTCGTACTCTATTTGAAGAAAATCGATTTAGATGCATTATAGCTTCTATATAAAGCATAAATCATGACTCAATGGGATTACTAATATTACAGGCGTGAGAAACAGTATTATATTTCAAGATACGTCCGAATCGATTCAATTAATTTTCAATATCGATAGTGGAAATTAAAAAATATATTCATTCGATTATGTTAATCATTCATAATCGTTTTGCTTATGATGCTCTTAGTAGATGTTCAATATATAAGCTGAATTATTTTTTACTAATATAAAAATTTCATAATGTCGCCAATATGTAATATATAATCATTTGTGAATTTCCAATAGAGTTGTTGACAGTTTTTTATAATATATATAGAGAGAATTAATTGTACAGGTCTTTACTTAAGGATATGTCATAAATAATATTCAAATTAACATTTAAATTTAAATAAATGATGTAAAAATTTTATTAAATTCTTCACATACTTGTAAATTGAAACAGCTTTTAATTATTATAGTATGTACATTCGTAAGCGTTTTGTAAACATATATTTAAAATATATATTACGCACAATCTGTCACTAATATATATATATATATATATATATATATATATATATATATATATATATATATATATATATATATATATATATATATATATATATATATATATATATATATATATATATATATATATATATATATATATATATATATATATATATATATATATATATAACCTAATTTAACTTTAACTATTTTGTATAATTATTACTTATTAAACTTATTTATTTAAGTTTATAATGTACTGAAATAATTCCAACTCTACCTTATAATCACGACATATATAAGTAATTCGGTGCATTTTAATATATATGCAATATGTAATTTAGTAGTGGTAATCAACATAGCGACATTTGTAACATATATATTGCATATATTGGTCTGATGTGGAGTTAAGTCATTTGTAAGTACAACTTTATAATTGCTTTAAGATATATTATGTTACCTAAGTTTAAAGATAGTATAATACAAGTGTTGGAATTTACTTATAAAATAAAAGTTTAAATACGTATTTTTTTGAGATGGGTTAACCCATATAAAATCCTTACATATGAATATATTTTTTAACTTTACAGTATCCATGTAATATTTACACCGTGCAATCATAGTAAATGGCTATAGCGTCTATGTAGTCACGACGGTCAACAGTTCGATTCCCTATCGTGATGAATAATAATTAATTTTCATTTTCTTCACCATAGTGATGAAGAAGAGAGGCCCGGTCTTCTCTACGTGTCTTTGTACAAGGTTCCCTAGGCCTAGCCTGCTAAGTGAAAGTTATATGTCGTCAATAAGTTCATATATTTTTTTATAAATTTAAATAAAATCAAGCACGATCTGTTTAAATAAAGGTAGATAGTAAATAAAGACAAGCAAATTTTTAGAAATGAATAATATATGATTCAGGAAATTTGAGCATAAAGTCCAATAATTAGGGATAAGGTATGAGATAAATTTATTATAAAATTATTTATTTATTAGATAAAAATTTTTGGTTAAATTCATCAAGAGGATGAATTGAAAATGAATAGAGAGAGAGGACAAATTTAAGCAAAATTTATATACGACCCATAATTTAGAAGTAAAATTATATGTAATCAGGAAGCAGTACAAACGCAAGTTATAATATTGTTGTAAATAAAACCATATCAGTAATTACTGTATAATAACATATAGTAATAGTATACGTTATATATTTTAATACTAATAATATATATGTAGGGAAGACACTTTTAGGAGTACAAGTATAAACATCTTTTATTTCTAAATAAATAGTTTCTGTTATATATTATTGTTATATTTCAATTGCATATTAATAATAATTATAATGTGATAGTCAATTATACAGTATCGACATTCAAATTGCTAACAAAATAAATTTCATTTGCCTTTTATATTTACATTAGTACTGTATAGGCTCCAATTTGGGTCATTGCCTGAATATTTTAACTACAATCACAATTGAACTAGTTTCAGAGAGTTCCTAAATTAAGGGATTAAACACATTTGTTTATGAATAAATTGTTTATTTTGTAACAATAAATCGTTGTTCGTAACAGATTATATATTTATTTATACTTATTTTTTTTTTTGTTTTTCCAGAGCGTTAAGAGTACTCGTAGAGTAATTAAAAGATTATCGTTACTCGAGTGTAGATACCTGTTTTAAAATAACAAATAATATAAATAATTGAGGACCGTCGTGGCGCAAAGGCTCAGCGTCTGTGTATAAGCGCGAAGTCTTGTGGGTTCAATTCCCACTACCGAGAGACAGATTTTTTATTTTCGTTTTCTTCGTTCTGTCAACTATGCAACTGCGGCATTGAGTTCCTCGACACGCAATTATCCAAAAAACAGGTGAAGTGCAGGGCGCGTAGTGTCTTAAACAGTAGGTTTCCACGGTGATATAAATGGGATGAAAGTTGCAGCTAAAATAAATAAGTAATATTAATAAGGCAATTCTATACAATTGACTGATATTAGTATGATACACCAGTTACAAATTCCAATTATGTATTTATAAACCATCTATTTCATATATTATATAGGTCCCGGCGTTAAGTGTGGAAATACCCTAATACAGTTAACTTTATCCAGCTACTAGCTCTTAGGCAAATGTTAAGTATCCAGGTACATGAAATACCTGGGCCTTGTCCTGGACGGTCGCTGGAGCTTTGAGGAGCACTTCAAGCTCCTGGCCCCCCGGATCGAGAAGGCAGTGGGTGCGTTGCACAGACTGCTGCCTAATCTCGGGGGACCGAGGGAGGAGGTTCGTCGCCTCTATGCTGGTGTCATGCGATCGATGGCCCTCTATGGGGCACCCGTTTGGTCACATCGACTGACGGGCACCCGCCGCTGTAAGACTAAGATCCTGAGTTTGCAGCGGAGAGTGGCCATCCGCATGGTGCGGGGATATCGCACGATATCCTTCGAGGCGGCGACCCTTCTGGCGTGCTTTCCGCCGCTTGACATCTTGGCGGAGAGGGACGCGAGGGTCTACGACCAGACTCGCGCCCTTCGTCAAAGCGGCGGAAGTGCGTCCTACCCTACCAGCGTCCTCGAAGCACTCAAGCGGCAGGAGCAACGAAGGGCACACACGACGTGGTACGCCCGTCTCTGCGGAGATCGGTACGCGCACAAACGCGTTGTGAGTGCGATCCTGCCCGCCTTCGAGGCCTGGATGCGTAGGAAGCGACGAGTCACCTTCCGACTTACACAGGTATTAACCGGTCACGGTTGCTTTGGAGAGTACCTGTGTAGGATCGGACGCGAGGCGACGGCGGTTTGCCACCACTGCGGGGCGGACCAAGACACTGCCCAACATACGCTGGAGGCGTGTTCCGCGTGGACCGCGGAGAGGCAAGTCTTGGTCCAGCAAATCGGGCGAAATCTCTCCCTGCGAGCAGTCGTGTCGGCGATGCTACGCAGGGATTCGGCGTGGGAGGTCGTAGTCAACTTTTGTGAGTCCGTCATGGTCCAGAAGGAGACTGCGGAGCGGGCTCGGGAGAGGGCCGATCCCGCCCGGCGGAGGCGACCTGCAGGTCGCCTTCACGGCCTCCAAGCCCCAGTGCCCGGGGCGGAATAAATAGTATATATATATATATATATATATATATATATCGACCCATAATTTAGAAGTAAAATTATATGTAATCAGGAAGCAGTACAAACGCAAGTTATAATATTGTTGTAAATAAAACCATATCAGTAATTACTGTATAATAACATAAGGTAATAGTATACGTTATATATTTTAATACTAATAATATATATGTAGGGAAGACACTTTTAGGAATACAAGTATAAAAATCTTTTATTTCTATATAAATAGGTTCTGTTATATATTATTGTTATATTTCAATTGCATATTAATAATAATTACAATGTGATAGTCAATTATACAGTATCGACATTCAAATTGCTAACAAAATAAATTTCATTTGCCTTTTATATTTACATTAGTACTGTATAGGCTCCAATTTGGGTCATTGCCTGAATATTTTAACTACAATCACAATTGAACTAGTTTCAGAGAGTTCCTAAATTAAGGGATTAAACACATTTGTTTATGAATAAATTGTTTATTTTGTAACAATAAATCGTTGTTCGTAACAGATTATATATTTATTTATACTTTTTTTTTTGTTTTTCCAGAGCGTTAAGAGTACTCGTAGAGTAATTAAAAGATTATCGTTACTCGAGTGTAGATACCTGTTTTAAAATAACAAATAATATAAATAATTGAGGACCGTCGTGGCGCAAAGGCTCAGCGTCTGTGTATAAGCGCGAAGTCTTGTGGGTTCAATTCCCACTACCGAGAGACAGATTTTTTATTTTCGTTTTCTTCGTTCTGTCAACTATGCAACTGCGGCATTGAGTTCCTCGACACGCAATTATCCAAAAAACAGGTGAAATGTAGGGAGCGTAGTGTCTTAACAGTAGGTTTCCACGGTGATATAAATGGGATGAAAGTTGAAGCTAAAATAAGTAAGTAATATTAATAAGGCAATTCTATACAATTGACTGATATTAGTATGATACACCAGTTACAAATTCCAATTATGTATTTATAAACCATCTATTTCATATATTATATAAGTCCCGGCGTTAAGTGTGGAAATACCCTAATACAGTTAACTTTATCCAGCTACTAGCTCTTAGGCAAATGTTAAGTAATAGTTAAGCAGTTTCCTTTATGTTGTAAAGTCACATTCATACCTAGGGTTTTTTGTTAAAAAAAGAGAAAGCTAAGTTTTCGTCACAACTATTTTACCTTAGGTTTTGTCTATATTGATTTATTTTTTTAGCTTCACGTTTCTTCCTGAAACCATAGGAACCGTGCCAATCTAGTGTACTTCGTTCCCTGGTTTCCGCATTTTTTAAAGCATTGCATGTTGAGTGACGCCGCGCTTGTCTACATGCAAGAGTATGGAAAATGAAAATAAAACATCCATTCACCCCGAGTGGGTATTGAACCCACAATCCGTCAAATTTACAGGCAGATGCTGCGCTTCTAGGTCCCAGGTACGATGGTCCATATTGTATTTTTTTGTAAACACAGATCAAATAAATAGTGTATTCTTTAAGCAATTGTATAACATTCATTTTAGTATATATATAAAATCCAGCAGCTATTAAATCATAATTTACTAAACACAAACAAAATAAAATAAAAAATAAATTAAATTTAAACAAAGCTCAATTCGAATGAATGGTACATTGATCTAATAAGCAGCATTCCGTGGGCGCTAGGAAGCAATTGAGAAAACAATAAATCGACTATAATAAGGCAGTTGGCAGTGACAGTGTTGATCTTACTTTCATCTTGTGACCTCACGACGCGACCCCGAGCAGCTCGGACTCCCATATAAACTATTGTATCAATTTTAAAGGTCAAACACATAAGAATTGCGTAAAGAATTTTAAAATAAATTTTAAGATGTTTTATAAGTAAAATGTCACTTAAAAATAATAAATCTTGTAAAAATATATATATATATATATAGATGTATATTGTTATGTAAAAATTAACAGAGACATGGCTATATTTTATGGCCTAATAACTTTCGTCATAATTTGTGAAGTCAAAGAAGAAAAGAAGAAAAGAGAAAGAAAGAAAGAAGAAAAGAGAAAGTAGATATATAATATAGATATATATGTTTAAAGGGAAATATTTTCTAAGACCCATCGATTCTTCTTTGTACTAGGCCGGTTAACACTCTACATAAAAACCGGGCAGCTCCCCAATTTCCGCCTAATTTTCGAGATATTGCTGTTGAGCTGAAAGCTGCTCTTTATCTTGTTATTATAGAAGTAAATCGAATAATTCGTTAACCCAAACGAGAATTGAACTCACAACCGTTGCGTTTACACTCAGATGCTACACCACTATGCCAAGACATTCTCATAATGAGTAGTTTAGTATAAATAATAATTGCCCTATATCAAACATTTGGTAGGCAAATAAAGCTAATTCACGCAATCCGTGATCCCACGCGATGTTCATTCATTCATGGTCAAGCGCTTTCGTGGCAATAAATAATTGTATATCGATGGTCGATATATCACTCGTGGGTAGTTTTAGAATTACGAATACGTCACTGTTCTTTATAAAGTTGTGTTATAATTTTGTATACTATTTTTTTATTATGTTAAAAAAAATCTTATTAAGTTAGACATGGTAACAACGTAAAATTACTGTTCAAGAATAATTACAATTACGTTTATCCAAAAATGTAACACAACCTTCCTACGTTGCCCGTGCCGCTGGTCGAATAATGAATGTTGCCAGCGTTAATAATTGTATAGTTTTTTAAATATTCAAAATAATTTTACAATAAAAAATATATTTAAAATAATTAAATGCTTATAAATATATTTAAAATAGTAAAATGCTAACATAAGTGGTAATAAATGTATATTTCTTTTAGGAAACATTAGGGATTTGTTTCCGTACGGCTTAGTAGTCATAGGTTCTAACAGGTAACGGTTGAAATGTTGTCGAAGTCAGATATTTTTATTTTTTTGAAATTTAGTACGATGTCTAATAACATTTTTATTCCTTAGTGTGAAGCAGAAGCACAAGAATTTTGAAGATGTTTGTTTAAAATTTATAAATTTGCAAAGTTTCTATATAATAAACACTAAAGCCTGTTAGATATACAGTCACATATATTCATTTCAGATATTATTATGGTAAAATTTTAATGAAGTTTACATTATTTACACAACTATAACAAAAATTAAATTGTATGTAAATTGTATGCTATGGAACTATGAATCGGCACTAAAGTTTATCCATATTTTTACTTAAAAAAACTTTAAATTCTATTATGTCACATTGAATATTATATAATTAATATATCTATTATAAAAATATACAAAACAAAGGCAAAAATATGAATCGATTCGCTTAAAAATCCTTGTACGAATCGATTAAATTATATTTAGTCAAATTGTTTATAGATTAAGAAATAACTGCGCCCACGCATTGTCGATAATAAATAAACGTAAAGCAATGAATGAGTATACGTCACTACTGTATACACATATACCTGCCATATGTAGAAGCATGTAAATATGTCGAGGTTGGACACCGTTTGGCATAATAATTTTATTGTTCTTTGTATCCTTGAAACGTATTGTTTTTTTAAATATGCTGATTCATAATATTAAAAATTTTGTTATTGCATTTTGACTAGTAATATAGAGAAAAGTGACCATATATGTTTTCTTACATATAATGCTATGTGATTTTGTTTAGATTCACTCTTTATTATATTACCCACTTATAACAGGGTAGGCAGATGGAACTGTAGGAACCGGGGGAATCTAGTGCTAGGACACTCCGTTCCAAGCCTTAATGCGTTTCGAGGCATCGCGTGTTGAGTGGAGGAACTTAATGCCACGTTTGCAAAATAGATATGAAACATTCCATCCTCTCCAAGTAAGAATCGAACTTACAAATTATTGCGTTTACAGATAAAGCCTGTTGCTTTGCGCCTCGACGGTCTTTAAATGAATTACTCTAAATTTATTCTTAATTAAAAAAGCAATTTAAAATTTTGATCTAGGAATTTAAAGTTTTTATATTACAATATACCTATAATATTAAATAACCATCAACTTAATAATATGAAAATATCTTACGAAACCATTTCAAATATTAAAATTCATTATATGATATGTACACTATACATATATATACATACATATATATGACATATAAATTGTATATGAGTTCGTATATTGTTGGCAATGGGTTTCAGGTCCAATGATCCACGTGTGGATCAGTTGGTCCATTGCGGTCCACTTGGTAGGGGGGCTGTCTATTTAGAGTTGTTTGGTTCGTGACAACTAGACTATTTCCGCGTCGATGAGCATCGATTTTCCTTAATTATATGTCCGGTCCACCATCAAATTTTTGAGGTCTGTGAGTTCAAGTCCCGCTTGGCGAAAGTTTTTTTCAATTTCTCATTAGAAATAATATTTATTTTTAGATAAAGTTTTATGTTCTCTAAAAATGGAAGGTTAGTATAAACAGAACTAGCAACACGATACAGACTTGTCATTAGGAATACTATTTTACTTTATTAGAAATGAAGAAAAAAACATTAATCCAAGTAATTTGACAAAAGGGCATAATATTTATAAAACAATGTTAAAATTCCGTTTTTGCACTAAAAACCCTTAGTAAAATTGGCTTTAATGTATTTACAACTTACTCCATCTAATTTTGAAATATATTATAATTATATGTATGTAATAATCCAAGCAATGTCGGGCACTTCAACTAGTTTTACTAAGGAAGCATCGCGACTAACAGTTTTGTAGGAAGGTAACAATTTAGTTTCTTAGGACGTGGTTAATTGAAAGCAGAGCTCCAAGGCTCCGTTTTTACAAGCCATCATTACAACTAACTGTGAACGAATTAGCGATTGTATTGCATACCGTTATTCTCGGTTTTGCGCGTACTTGCAATTTTTGTAGGGCCAATATCGATATTTTTATCGATATTTAATCATATTTTCGTGTATGAACCATCTATATTATGTATCTATGTATCTATGCTATCTATTAGTGTTGTGGGTTCAATTCCTTCTCGGAGAGAATGAGCTGTTTTTACTTTGTACGTAATGTTTCGAATTTATAGCGTTTTGACACTGAGTTGTTTCCGCCACTTACTGTTTGCGTGGTAGTGAAACGGAGGATATATTTGACTATCATAACTTAATACCATTTTGTCGTAGTTGAATCTATACTACATTGACAAATATATAAATCCTCCCTAAATAAATGTGAAATACTTAAACGAGCAATAAGTGAAAATATAGCAAGTAATAATAAAAATTTTACTATTCACTTCCACCAGGTTTATATTATTAAACTCTTTGCTAAATAAAAATATAGAAGATATACGTTACACTATATTTTTTAGCTTCACGCCTATCTCGCACATAGCAGGGGCAGAGGAAGCTGCAGGAACTATAGGAAACTAGTGTTACGACACTCTGCCATCCACTCCGCCGTTCGAGGCTTTGCGTGTCGAGTGATGGAACTCAACGCTTTGTTAGTTAGTAGTTCCTAGAGCGAAGAAAATGGAAATGAAATAATAAATCCTTCCCAAGTGAGAATCGAAACCACAAACTAACAACTATATTAACAACTATATATAATTATCAATTGTATCATTTAGCCACATATAATAATGTCGCGTCAACGTAAATAAAGTTAAGAATTATATAAACACAATTCACAAATTTAATTATTTTTTACTAAATAGTTGCCTTAAATAGTCAACGATATGCTAAGGCCATTCAATGTCATGTGTCAAGTACTTAATATATATGAATAAAACGTATGATGTCATCGAAAGTGTTGAGAAGCTTCTAAACGTACACATGCTGTACTGGCTGGCGATGCTGGTACTGGCAGTATGAAAATTTGCATATTTACACTCTATTCTCTCTGCTTTCATATGACAAAAAGAGAGAAAATAGAGTAAGCTTAAGACAATGAAGTAAAATACTTATCTACATAGTGCAATGAGCTAAACGGATATCCGTTGTGTAACACATTAGTTCAAATGCAAATACACGTTTACTTACAATACTTTCACTAAGAACCTAATTTCTCCTTACATCGTACTGTAAAGTATACAATTTGTAATACATTCTTTGGTTAATGCGAAAAAATAAGTAATTGAACAAAAAACTTCCTTTAAGCGTGAAGGAGGTCTTTAATTTTCTTACAATTTTTATTACTGGACGAATCAACATATTATATATTTAGACATTAAGTAAGGTTAGGTAAGGTAAACGCAAATAATTTATTTCGCTCATTTGGGATCGAACCTGCGTTCATCGCGCTAACAATCCGATGCTGACCAACTATGCACATCAATATATGCCTCAATTTATTATACAAGTTTAATTTACATGTGTAGTGTAAATTAAAATTTAATAAATTGTATCTAATAATTAAATGGTTTACATAAAATCGAACGTAGATTCCACCTTTTTATAATAGAACAGTGATTGTGCACGTGCAAATTTTGCTTTAAAATTTAATGTATATTTCTTGTTTATTTTAGATAGGTGTGATAACACAGTATTCATCGATTTTTTTATTTTTGAACAACAAAAAAAAACGATAAAAACTGTATTCACTTAACTTAAGTTCTTTTAAAATAATCATTATAAAAATTATGATTAAAAATTATGATGAATTGAAAATTGAGGACCGTCGTGGCGCAGAGTAACGCGACGGTTTCTGGGTTCGATCCCCAGTCGGAGACGATGGATTTTTCTATTTCCATTTTCTTTGCTCTGGCAAACTAGGCAAAAGCGCGGCGTTGAGTTCCGCCACTCAACACGCAATGCCTCGAAAAAGGCGGAAAGCGGGGACGAAGAAAGCAGGGACTTCTACCATGTGCGGGATAAAGCGTTAGGCTAATAAAAATTATGATCTGGTTACCTAAAATGCTGTGTTTACATATAATTTCTACTGGAAAGTGAAGACAATACATTACAAGCGTTGTATTCTGCCAACTAGAGTACGCAGTACATACAAAACGTGAAGAAAATATTCAAATAAACATAGTAAAAGTCAAGATATCTCACATGTTAAGAAGAATGTGATCGGAATAAAATTCAAAATGTATAGTATTAGCTGAATGTAAATGAGTGGCGTTCGTTTCCTTCAAGGCGAGTGAGAATCGCCCACTGATACGGTGTAAATAAAAACACTTTTCTTATACATAATTAATGCCAAGGCTAGTGATGTTACAAATTTTGGAAATATGGGCTAAAAATGAGAGTTAGAGTTTATCGTCGTAGCGCAGAGGAGTAACGTCTACCTGTAAACTCGACGGTTTATGGGTTCGATTCCCACTCGGGCAAGATGGATTTTTCTATTTCCATTTTCTTCGCTCTAGAAATTAGATTTTTTTTATTTTACATATTATTTGCATTACTTATTCCCGCTTTCTGAAATTTTCTCACTTCCACTGGTTGGCTGGAAGAGATTTCTTTTAGAAATAAGCCCACCATTGTCAACGAAATTTTCATATGTATATATTTCGCTTGTAATTCTTTTTTATGTGCAATAGAGAATATATATTAGGCAAAGCGCGGCGTTGAGTTCCGCCACTCAACACGCAATGCCAGGCAAAGGGGGAAAGCAGGGACGGCGAAAACAGGGATGAAGTAACGGAAAGTCGGGGTTCCTATTTTACCTGCAATTCCCTCTGCATACCCTACCGTGTGCAGGATAAAGCGTGAAGCTATAAAAACGTTTTTATTTCAGTTTTACCATTATCATACAATACTTAGCAGTGCAGATCCTAGATTAGAGGAGAATATAGTGGCAAATCACTCGACACTGTTTTTTACCATGGTTCCAGGTTGGCATGATTTAGCGGTGTCTATTTAACAAGTAGCTGAAAATAATTCTATTTCTTGAGTGGGAATCGAGCCCTTAACTATCGTTTGCATTGAAAGGCTGCCGTACTGAGCCTACATAGTCTCAGTTTTTGTTCTTATCTCTTTCTTATATACACTACAAGAGATTATAAGTTAGTAATTAATCATAATATTTTTATATCACATGAAGTCATATATGTTTTTAAATATGACATCATATATAAGTAAAATAAATATATTTTTATATATGCTTAAATAAACCTACTAGTACATTTTTTTCTCTGAATAGTTTGGAGCGAGAAAGGGGGTGTATCCTTTCTCCTTTTTTATAAAAAGTATAAAAATTTAGTAAATGTTTAACCTGAAAAAAAAAGGATATTCCTTGTATTTTAATGCAACTAACACAACATAATTTAATTTATTTTTTATTTTTTTTAGCTTCACGCTTTATCCCGCACATGGCAGGGTAGGCAGAGGGAACTGCAGGAACCGTGGGAACCTAGTGTTAAGACACTCCGTTGCTTAGTCCCTGCTTTCTCCGTCCTCGCGTTTTTATTGTATAATTAAATAAAACAAAGATACTGCACAAAACATATGTAAAAAATTTAAATACGTATTCGCGACCTTATTTTTGCAAGACAGTATTTTACTAGTTAGTTTGCTAACTATATAAAAGAAATATTCTATATAAAGATAGAAAATTAGCTTCTCGCGGCTTAGCAAGTCTGAATACAAAACTGAACTGAGAAAATTGATTTTGTAACTCTCCAAATTTCGAGCTTAGCGAAATCTCGAAAGAATCTATTAAAATTAATAAATGAAATAAAACAGAGCAACCTAGAAACAAGTAGTAAGTGTTAAAATCAGTTGAAACTTCTAATCAAAGTAACAGAGCTATGAGTCATGATTTCAACTTGTTCTGCGCCCGAGCACGTGTTGCGACACTACATGCAACCAACAGGTATTATGACGTCACTAATACCTGAGATCTGAAGATTTTTTTAAATTTCTTGCTTATGAATTTTGTTGTATATATAATGAGAACTTAGTATTGAAGTTGTTTTTTTGCTTCGTTTTGGGAGCCGCAGGAACCTTGGGAACCTAGTGTTAAGACACTCCGTTTTCTGTTTTCCGCCTTTTCGAGACATTGCGTGTTGAGTGTCGGAACTCAACGCCACGATTCAATATATATATATATATATATATATATATATATATATATATATATATATATATATATATATATATATATATATATATATATATATATATATATATATATATATATATATATATATATATATATATATATATATATATATAAACCTTAAAGTAAGACTTCATAAAAACCTCATTGACGTAATGTATGACGTCACCTACGTTAGGTTACTTGTCTTACCCAAAGGATATATAATATGAATCATATCAAAAGTAACTTAAAACTTAACGTAACTTAAACTACACTTAATACTGATTGGTTATATTTTCACTATTACTTAGAAGGCATTTTTTTATACAATGTTAAGATCTACAGTATGTATGTACGTTTGTATGCATGTATGTATGTCTAATCATCGTTAATAAATCTTCTAAACCAATGAAGGAAATATTAACTTCACTAACTAGCTACGTACGGCTTCGTTTACATGGCCACTTGTATATAAAATATAATACTGTGATATTGGATATAGTATGACTCTATTGATGGTTTTAGTAATAAAAAGTTTTTTTTAAATTCAAACCAATTACTACAACGAACTACGACAACGACGTTAAAAATTATTATCCATTGTTCACTTCACTTGCATGATAAAAAGACAATACATACTCCTAAGACTTATTCAAACTATAAAATAAACAGCTAGGTTATAGCTAGTTAAGCTTTTTGTCTAGCTAAGCTTTTCTATTTAATAATAATTTCTCCATAAAGTTTCATTTTAAACTTACATATAGGGTAAATCAAGTGAACACCGCGGTTGGTATGTGCCATGACGATATCGAGTATAAAGTGTTAAACGATTATCTGGATTTATTAAGGCATTGAGAGAGTTAGTCACTTCTTGAGATAATTATAGAAGCTTTTAACTTTTTGCATGCACTTATCCAGTGCGCTTTTAACTTATGGGTGGTACTGGTAGATCATTATAAGGCTGGATTCACACGTTGTCTTTTGTGTTGCTGGATTACCTAGTAAAATGAGAAATATTTTTATTATTATTTAAAAATGATTACATTTATTGTACTTTAAGGTTATGTTCACATTGTTTGAACGAGATAAATGCAAAATAATTATAAAATCAAAATCAAAAACCATTTATTCAAAAATATTTATGCACGTCAGTATTTATCTACTACCATTTCGGAAAGGTGCTTTGTCATGGAGGAGAAGAAATGGCGAAAGAAACTCCTCAGCACATCTATTAACGACGGAACTGGTTGCATAACTGAACTCCACGCACCTTTGTCATTGATATAGTCATCAAAAATTTATATATACTTATTTCATAATAATGCAATTATTAAGTTACAAAACGCATTTGCTTTATGCTTATATTAATTCAATTATAAAAATGGTTGCCTGTAAAGTGGGTTTTACGGGTGAAAATTTTACGTGACAACGTATTTTTCTCGGTAGAATATTTATTGATAAGATTAATAACTATAATATAAATTGCACAAATTTTAACTATAGAAAATATATGTTGTTTACTAAAACATTGTACATGTGTCAAGTGATACGCGCGGCGGACCGATCATAGTTCGGTGACAGTTGACACATCGTTACGTTACCTTTTTCATGTGTGACTCCGAGCCGCAACCTAATTTAAGACGTTGTCACGGCAAAAAGTAAGGAATTTAAATTATAGTGTGCCCTGGCGTAATAGAACCAAGATGTCATGTATTATGACGTGGTAGACTGCGCTTAAGCTGTCAAAGTGACAGCTAAACTACAATGGGCGGGCGGTAATAAAACAAAAATATAATTGCTGTTTGTTTTTCATACTTTTTACCTAAGATCATAGCCGCTAATGTTCTTTTAAGTTATTTTTATGGTGTAAACTATTTCTTACGTCAATTTTTGTGTTTTTATTCTGTTTCACTATATTTACAAAGATGAAGTGCTATAGGTATATCTTATAATGAATTGTATTTCATATATGAAGTAAGAGAGGACCGTCGTGGCGCAGAGGCGCAACGTCGCCTGTAACGCGGCTAACGCGACGGTTTCTGGGTTCGATCCCCAGTCGGGGAAGTTGGATTTTTCTATTTCCATTTTCCTCGCTCTGGCAACTAAGGCAAAGCGTGGCGTTGAGTTCCGCCACTCAACACGCAATGCCTCGAAAACGGCGGAAAGTGGGGACGGAGTAAGCAGGGACTAAGTAACGGAGTGTCTTAACACTAGGTTCGTATGGATCCTGCAGTTCCCTCTGCCTACCCTGCCATGTGCGGGATAAAGCGTGAAGCTAAAAAAAAAAAGTAAAAGTGAGTGGTACGATAGGTAAGGGGAGATTTCGGTTGACTTTCGAAAACATAGTAAATACTGGAGAAAGGTCACATAAAAACATGAATACTCCTCAGAGAGCAGGTAAGAAGAGGCTAATGACTCTCCGTTTGGCTCTCTGTTCTCTCTGACTACCCCCCAAGGGATAAAGTATGAAGTTAAGTATATAAAGTATTTGATAACTTGTTATATGTCCAATAGACGCTCAGAGAGCAGGTTCTCTATAGCGAAACCTGGCGATTGTTGTCTCGGTGGTTAAATTTAAAAAGTAACATATTTTGAAGTGTTTTTAATAAGATTTATTCACGACAAATATTAAGAAATATACTAAAAATAGTAATACAAAATAAATAAAAAAATGTGTGCGATGATTTACTTACTTTCAAATTTTATTACGGCACTAATTAAATACATATAAATTACAGTCACTTTTAATGTCCATTAATATCAATATCTTTAAACGGATTAAAAAGAGATAGAGAGAGAGAGAGAGAGAGAGAGAGAGAGATAAAAAATATTAACTTTAAAATGTTAAAACCTAATTTTCGTTAGTAGAATAAATAAAAATTCTTAATTAACTATTAATTAAACACGGAAACTCAAAACTGTAAATCATAGTTGGAATTTTTTATATATATATATATATATATATATATATATATATATATATATATATATATATATATATATATATATATATATATATATATATATATATATATATATATATATATATATATATATATATATATATATATATATATATATATATATATTTTTATATATATATATATATATATATATATATATATATATATATATATATATATATATATATATATATATATATATATATATATATATATATATATATATATATATATATATATATATATATATATATATATATATATATATATATATATATATATATAATATATAATATTCTTGTTTACATGTATTTTTTTTATGCTAGTAATTCTTCATACAGGGGTATATTTTGTATGTTTCAATTTTAGGATTACCCACTTAGTGGTCACGGTCCAAATGTTAACGGAGTCGTAGATCAAGATAACTTAAACAGTTAAATTCGACTATAAAGGAACGATGAAGGCTTTGTTTTCTTGATGTACTAGAAAATGTAATGCACGGTTATATATGTACGAATTTATATATTTTATATTTCTAATTATTATTACTATATTGCTTTTTTTGTATTGTTTGTAAAGTCAAGTAAGCTTATTTGACTTGCTTATGTTTTCGCATGATACGGCTTCCTTTCTTAGGGTATAGCTAATTAACGTTTCTCCGTTCTCCTCGTTCTACCTTTTTAGAAAAATATTTAGATTAGAGGGTTAAAAGAGATGGGAAATAAAAAAAAGTAAATAAAGATTATCTAAGTTAAATAAAAAATGTTAATCCAATTCAATTAAATTATACCATTTATATGTATATGATTATATCAATTATTTATTATATAAGGAATAATTTATGAATCGTAAGTATCATTTCATAAATTAAGAAATATAATTTCCTACTAAAATATTAAAAATGTTTAACCACTAATTTATTAGGCTTTTACTCGAAACACGATGTAAAATTAAAATTAGCTCAAGTAGTTTGAGTTAGTTTGAGTTAATATATATATATATATATATATATATATATATATATATATATATATATATATATATATATATATATATATATATATATATATATATATATATATATATATATATATATATATATATATATATATATATATATATATATATATATATATATATATATATATATATATATATATATATATATATATATATATATATATATATATATATATATATATATATATATATATATATATATATATATATATATATAATATAGCGTAAACGCGGCGGTTTCTGGGTTCGATTTCAACTCGAGGAAGATGAAGATGGCTCTGGCGACTAGGCAAAGCGCGGTGTTGAGTTCCGCTACTCAACACGCAATGCAAGCAACGGAGTGTCTTAACACTAGGTTCCTATACTTCCTACAGTTTGCATATTGCCATGTGCAGGATAGAGCTTGATGATACAAAAAAAAAGAAAAAGATAGAAGAACAAAAGATATTATTTATTTATATTTTATCACACTCGTTACTAGAAATATTCGTTACAATCGTTTTCATGGGAGAAATTTCATTGTAATCGAAAGCGGTTGGAATACGTGGCACCACTGACACAGTTACAACGACCCGTTACCAACATGATGTATAGTGTTTAGTATGAATTATATATTCCTTTAAAATGTAGGAAATCTATGCTAAAGCTGTTATGATGCAGTTGTAAATATAATAATGTCATTTAATTTAGCCGTCACGTCATGATACGTTGTCATTTCGTAAATTCCAGTTAAATTTAACCGTTAGATAGCGTTGGAGCTTTGGAGTTAGTTGTACAGGATAGTGGATGGTAATTTTGAATTTTGACAAGTTAATGCTAAAAGCTTTATTGAATGAGTATATGTGGAATATGTCCAGAACTTTAAGCTAAGTTAAGCTTTTTAGTAAACTATGTAGTTAGAATAGTATAAAAGTGTTGTTGTAACAACATTTTTTTACGGTAAGTGAATCCGTAGAAGGAAAATGTTATTTTCGATTCTTTATTCCGAGAAAAAAATTGCAGCGCTAAATTCTGCCATTCAACACGTAATGTCTTGAGTTCGAGTGGAAAGTGTATAGCCGGAATACAATTGTCCAGCTTTGTTAGCTAAAGTTTTTACAGAAATACAAAGTATAGGTTCGATTTTTTAACATTTTTAATTAGTATTAAAAATAATAAAAAATCGAACCTATACCTTGTATTTACCATTAGGTAAATATATGTTTATTTCAATCAAATTTAACAAAAGTAAATAATGTTTAACTGATTACATGTAATCATTTCTTAGAATATTTATTTTCACAGGAAACGTAAAGTAGATAATGTAGGGAAATGTAACTTAGGTTAATGATTATTATGAAGCTGTCAATCGTCGAGCCGTATAATACAGTGCGCCCGTTACTTTGTCACATAATGTTTTAAGATGTGGTAAGACTAAGCGACTTAAATATTTGTACATACAATATATATAAGTAAAAAATAATATTTTTACTATTTATTCATATAGCAGGTTAGACGGAGAGAACTTTAGTTTTGGGATTTCCACTCAATTTTGAAACATTGCACGCTGAATGACGGAATTTAGCGCCTCGCTTCATCTTCTCAAAACGAGGATATAGTATAAATTTAATCCCTAGCTGGGAATCGACAGAGTTACTATGGCCACGTAATTTATTAAAATAACTGCTTACCAGTGACGACGTGCCCATATAGCACGATTCCCTTCGGGTAACCTATCGTACATCTTAATAAATAATTAAAAAAATCAAGTAACAAACTTTTCTCTATAAATTAATGCAATACAGACTGTAACATGTCTGCTGTTACTTACCTAGGCTCAACTTTTATATGATTAAATTGATCTTTTTATTATTTTTTCTACTTCGGATTTTCTTTATAAAAAAATCAAATTCCGCCAATAAAGTACTTAAAAATTGGTATTTCTTATATATTCTTAAATTTTTGTATACATATTAGGTCCTTTTCGGTGTTGGATTCCGTAAACCAATAAGTTACATACACTAGTATTTAACACACGAAACTGAGATACAGATATATAAATATAGAAAAAAGAAAGCAAAAGCCCACGCTTTTAAAATGAAGTACTGATGACAGGAAGAAGTTATAATTATGTATAACAATTAAATATAAAATAAAAAAGGCCTAAAATATTATTAAGAGAATCCGATTTTATCTCTTGACGGACATCAGCGGTGTAGATCGTTTGTAACGAATGGAATTTTATCGATATTATGGTATGTTAATAATCGAAGTCGTAAGCAACTCGATTCGATTGAGATTGCCTAAAGCTGACAATGAAGAATGATGCAAAAGTTACATTCTATATACTTATATGTATTTAAATATACTTTATTTTTACGTACATAGTTACTTTTGTTGTGATTTTTTTTTGTATCTACAACTTAACTAAGATTTAATTAATATTTCTATACGATTAAAATTGCTTAAGTCATAATTTTTGTCTGTGGAAAAAAGTTTTAGGCATAGATATTTATTAAATTAACTTACATAAACATTTTAAGGTCATATAGCAAGATATAGTATTTTTTAGCCTAGCAAAAATTACTGAAAAAAAAATTAAAAAAATGCACATATCTGTAAGTGGGTGAAACAGAGAAACTTACACCTACACTCTCTTCGTTCACGTCGTATCCAGAGCATCAAGAAAAAAGAATAAACAAACTTTGATACAAAAAATTATAATTTCCATTTAAGCCACCCACGTTACTCTGACAGCGTGCATATTGCCACTCGTCAAACAAATATTGGCACGCGACTGTGCTTAGCGCCGTTAGTTATAATAACTGTACGCGATATGCTTGACACATTCAGACCATGATATGTATTACTATGATTATACAGCACTTTACTCTTGTTTAAGGCAAATATAGGAAAATGGAGGCATATATATTATATATCTCAAAAATATATATAATTTTGTATATTTTAAATATAACAATTTAAAAGGAAGGAAATAAAATTTATAAATTTTTAAATTTAAAACATGAAAAATCATTTCTATTATAAAATCTTATAAAAAAGTTATTTTTTTCATTATTCTGTACAGACTTACAGTAGTTATAGACAGTAAACACAGTATTATGCGATTAAAAATATTTTTTTAGCTTCACGCCTTATCCTGTTCATAGCAGGGTAGGCAGAGGAAACCACAGGAGCCGTGGAAACCTAGTGTTAAGACACTCTGTTCAGCTCAACGCCGCGTTTTGCCTAATTGCCAGAGCAAAGAAAATGTAAATTAAATAATCCATCCTCCCCGAGAGGGAATCGAATTCACGAACCGTCGCGTTTACAAGCAGACGCTGCAGCTCAGCGCCACGACGGTGCTTAATGAAAACACAACGTTTGATATCGACAAATTTCGATATCGACCTCGGAATCAATGTAAAGTGTAAACTCATAACTAAAATATGTCATACCTGATCGAAAATTGGTGTAGGTTTCTTTGTGGGTGTACTAGAAATATAGGTACGTGATAAATGTGTTAAACACGACTTTATGAGATTTATTTGTATCCAGCTTTATTGTGTACTAATGAATTTTTTGATAACAAGATAAGTGGACGTATAAAATTTGACGAATAACAGTGTTTTAACTGGATGTACATTGCTACTTTGCTCTATGCAGGAAAGAAACTAATTTAAAACCTCTTGGATACCATAAGGATAGTGCCTATATTTAAAGAAACATAAAAATTTTGAACGCAGCGTGATCTGATCCCGTGTCTCTTGGAAATCGTCCAAGCACTCTGACGACTAAGCCATACATTTTTCTTCGTTTTTTTTCGAAATAATCGATGTTTGACCAAAAGTAAAAGTATAGGTAGAAATTTCCTTGAAATCAATGAATGTTTGAGCATATTGTGTACGTACACACATGGCATGTCGTTTAAAACTCTTTTATAGAGAACAAAAGAATAAATGATAATCTGTATTTAGCATTCAATACAACTAACAAGTATGTGACCAAAGTTCACATATAGGTTGTTGCAAAAATTGTTTGACACGAGGCGACAAAACGACAAAGCGATAAAAGTGAGTTCTTAGAATAAAAAACAAGTATATATATATATATATATATATATATATATATATATATATATATATATATATATATATATATATATATATATATATATATATATATATATATATATATATATATATATATATATATATATATATATATATATATATATATATATATATATATATATATATATATATATATATATATATATATATATATATATATATATATATATATATATATATATATATATATATATATATATATATATATATATATATATATATATATATATATATATATATATATCTATATATATCTATATATATATATATATATATATATATATATATATATATATATATCTATATATATATCTATATATATATATATATATATATATATATATATATATATATATATATATATATATATATATATATATATATATATATATATATATATATATATGTATATATATATATATGACATATATCAGTCCAACAGGAAGTTATCACCAACTAAGACAAGGCAGTTCTATATTGAATCAATGAAAGCTTTAACAATCCATTCGATGGTTTCCGCCAGTAATCGACATATTTCACATTGTTTAGCCAAACTTTGTCTTTCCAGAGCGAGAAAATAATATAATATAAAATAAATTAATACATAGCTTCCCGTAGTCACCAATATGGCAGTACTCGGCAGCGGAAACCAAGTTCTTTCGTTCCCCACTTTCCACTCAATTTTTGTGATATACGTGTTTAATAGCGTATTTTGTCTTGTTACCAGAGACTGTCACATAGGTACAGTATTTGAAACGATAGCCTTAACTATATTACGTATTAAGATATTCCCTCGAGTGGGATATGAACCCACAACAGTTTGTCGCGATGTTGAGTAAGCAGTAAAATGTATAGAATATGACATTTGAAGTGGGAAGTAACTAATTATAAATATTATTACTTTTCCGTCAATACTGTTTGTTAATGTAAAGGTCATTTCACAATGCAAATTAAATGCATAGAATAATGTGTTTATATAATTTATAAACCTACTTTAATTATTTTTATTTTATTTATTAACTGTAAGCTTGTGTCCCGCACAAGGCAGGGTAGGCAGAGGGAACCGCAGGAACCATAGAAGTCTAATGTTACTTACTCCTCCTTTCCCTGCTATTTCCCTGCCTTTTCCAAGGCATTGCGTCGCATTAAGTGGCGGAACTCAACGCCGCCTTTTGTGTAGTTGCCAGAGCGAATCGAATTCACAAACCGTCGTGTTTACAGGCAGACGCTACGCCTCTGCGCCACGATGGTCTTCAGAATAAAGCACAAAATTGCATATATAAATATTGTCTGTGAATAGCTGACGACTACGGGTTCAATATCGATTCGAGGGTCTCTCTCTCTCTCTCTCTCTCTCTCTCTCTCTCTCTCTCTATATATATATATATATATATATATAGCTATATATATATATATATATATATATATATATATATATATATATATATATATATATATATATATATATATATATATATATATATATATATATATATATATATATATATATAGCTATATATATATATATATATATATATATATATATATATATATATATATATATATATATATATATATATATATATATATATATATATATATATATATATATATATATATATATATATATATATATATATATATATATATATATATATATATATTATATATATATATATATATATATATATATATATATATATATATATATATATATATATATATATATATATATATATATATATATATATTAACACATCTTTTTACTCTGTGCACCGGCAGAGTATTTTTTTAATTTCTCAAGTTTATTATGCAACTTGTTCACTTAAGTAGGCAGCGTATTTGCATACGACAAAATATGCGCCCACGCATCTACATTGAATAACAAGACGATATGAAATATTTGTACGAACGTAAATCCGTTTTTATTGAGTTAGTGTTGTAATATAGGACTTTTACAGCTCAATAAAATGCTTGTTATGCTGAGAAAACTGTTTTTCTCTAAGTTTCTAGAAAAACTGTATTTAAATACTTAGAGACGGTTTCACCACTTGTTGATAAAGTCTCAGATAGGAAATATATTCCTTGTCCAGCAGATAAACAGCAAATTTTTGTTTAACAGGTCTCAGATAGAAATATCTAGCAGATAAACTTGTTCAAACTAACAGTCTGTATCTAGTAGATAACGTTAACCTACCAGATTACTATCTAAAACTATATTCGTAACTAGTGAAACTGGCATTTAATATTCTTTATATGATAGATACTCAACATAGCTTTACATATTAACGAAATTTAATACTTTATTAATTTCTAAAGCATTATGTTAAACCCAATTTCCAATCAATGTTAGATCGGCTACGAAAAGTAAATGTCTATCAGATTGATAATAGCTTATAAGGTTATTTTAAATTGGTAACTCAAAGCTAACAGCTTGTAATTTACTAGGATAATTGTTGTATTAGCATCGTGCATTTAACAGGGGATCTAATATCTCAAGAACTGATATTTTCAAAAATGTTATTACGTAAGTAGTATTTAATTATTATCAAGTCATTGTGTCTCTAATACACTCTGTTTCACTCTTCGCCTGAAGCTAGTTCCTCCGATTGTGCGAGAATCAAAAAAAAATCTAAATTCATTTTAAATTTCAATATAAACATAAGGTTCTACGTTACGTACGTCAAAATTTTATATTGTATTAATTTTAAACAAGATTTGCATACAAATACGATACACAATAAATAATATATTATAGACAAGTAAACAAGATCAACGGATGCCATTATAAATGATCACGATCTATAGATCTATAGATCATGATCCATCAAACTGTGTGATTTAGTGTAAATAGCGCGTATAGCTTTTGTATGAGTGACAAGCCTTGACATATTTATAGTAATACTCATCTGTACAGTAAGTCATATTAGTCATTCGCTTTACGGAACCTTCAATGGCTGTATAAACTGAACCAGACTAAGTAAATATATGTGGGTTAAATATTTTTTCAAAGAAAATATGGTATAAAAATATTGATTTGGCACTAACTTCTTTGTTTATTTACTTTACAAATATAAGTTAATGTGTTTGGCTAATTTTAAGCAAATTAAAAAGAGTATTCTAATTTAAAGTCATTATAAAATTACATCTTTAGTTGATTTCTTATATAAAATATATACTAAACGTAGGTTGGCAAACTTTTAAAAGTTATTCGTAAGTTCTTGACATTAGTACTGAATTATTGGTGCAAGAGTTCTACTTGCGCTTAACTTATATTTTAACTATAAAACATATATAGTAAAGAAATGTATTTAACGTAATTCTAACTTGACCCTAATATAATTGAAATCAGTTCAATAAAATGCATACAGACAGAATAACTTTCATATACACAATATTTGTAAAGCAACTCATGATGTACACTCGTTGTATAAGGAGTGTGTAGAGCGTTTGGCAATCCTCCACTTGACATCCATTGTTCTCTGACGCCTACAGCAACCTGCTATTAATATGTTAAACATGCTTAATATATTTGGTATTTTTGTATTTAGTTTTGCATCTATATTATATTTTTTTTTTGCAAATTGTGCAAGATATTATATTTAAATTACTTTGTTTTATATTTTTAAAACTCCAGTTATTTGTTATATACTACAGCATATAGCATGTCTTCGTGCTTTTGTCCCGCACATGGCAGGGAAGGCAGTGGGAACTGCGGGAACCATAGGAGCCTTGTGTTAAGACAGTACGTTGCTTAATCCCTTTTTTCTCCGCTTTTGAGGCATGGCGTGTTAAGTGGCGGGACTCAACACCGCGCTTTGCACAGTTTCCAGAGCGAAGAAAATGGAAATAGAAAAATCCATTTTCCCCGAGAGGGAATCGAACCCACAAACCGTTACGTTTACAGGTAGACGTTACGCCTCTGCGCCACAATGGTATTTTTAGCTTCTTTTAAGTAATTTATTGGCAAAAAGGTTTGGGCTTAAAAATGCTTTCTACATTTTAACCAATTAAAAACATGGTCGGCCGACTCCCAACATCCTATTTTGTGGAAGGAATACCCATAAATAAAATATATTATAAATCTAAAACGTTTAAGTATCTGTCCCATTTTTTTTCTTATTTACAACATATTAGTTATATATAAGATTGATTTATGACATATCCTTAAAAATTATGACCTGAGCATAAATCTTGGAAAACATCTGAAGGGCGTTATGGATCTTTTGACGCCAACGTACTAAACACGAACAATGGCTCTGTTTAATGAGATCCAAAATAGTTTAGCACATTAGCTGTTAAAACAGATGTGCTCTATATTAAATTTTTTCAAAGGCGAGAGGACAGTGATATGACACTCTCTTAGTATTTTTTTATAGTTTTAAAGGCATTATGTGTTGAATGGCGTAACTCAACGACGCACTTTGTCTTAGTGTCATAGCTACGAAATAAACAATATCCAATTTTATCAAGGAAATAAAGAAAATTATAGAAAATTGACTTAATATGAAAAATCGTCTTAAAATTTATAAAATTAATGTTTTTATATTAAAGGATAGTTATCTCAAACACTTGTAAGTTACAATTTAGGGTCTCTTATGAAACAGTTAGGCTGTTTAAATTAGTGAAATCGGAGAACGATGTCATATATAACAAAAATACCTCTATATGAATTAGGACTTTAATAACTGCACTCAGAATTACTTATATATATTTAATTCCAGTTAAATTCAGAAATTTATATTAAATTAAATATAATTTAAGCGCTTATTGAAGTCTCTCACGGCTGAACAAGATATCGAAACATATTTCTCACAAAATTCCATGTTCCATGTATTGGAAAGGATTAGCATATGATTTATTTGCTCATAAATTCATGGTATATTCCATTCCATAATACTATGGGGCATGGTGAAAGGAACTCTTGTGGCATAAACATACCTGCATGTCGATGAAGTTGATTATGACATTAGAACAAGTGTTTTCAAACTTCAAATTATAGAACAAGAACGTTGTCATGTAAAGCACCATTTGTACCGTAGAAAATAAATGAATCAAGCAACTACTTAAACTATATTCAAAGAGCAATTAACAAAGCGTTCGTCCTAAGATTTATATCGCAATAACAGTAAATTTTACTCATCACAGGGCAAGAATAAATTTGTTTTTTAAACAACTTTAGAAGCGTGTGAATGGGACGCGTTGAGTGTGCATAGTATGGTGTTTGTTAGTGAATCCGGGAGCATTGTTCAGATTTTTATGAAGATTACACTACAAGTGTTGTAAGTGAGCCAAGTTCTCAAGAAATGAAGAAGTAAGCTAATACTAAATACTATATACTACACATAAACTACCTATATTATATGTTTAAAAGCTGTATATACCCCGTAGGTGCATATTAAATTATGTGATTGGTGATTATTAAACTTGTTTATTTTAACTTTATTCATTTTTATCAATATTATAGGTCACAGAATGTTAGGTAGTATTCTAAGGAAAATTTCTGACCGATGTCAAGAAAAATTTAATAGTGAGCCCAGTCCTCGTGAAGTGAAAATATGATCAAGATAATGTTATTTTAAAATAAAGGCACATGCATTCCTTACAAAATTGTCTATATAAGGTTTACAGTGCGTTAATTCGTTTTATGTTCTATTTATATATTAGGTTTTAAGCGATCTGTGAGACTATAATTTTTAAAACATATAATGTTAGTACAAAATTTGCAAGCCATCGTAGTAGAATAACCTTTAAATATGTTAATGATTGCGGTCTCGATTCTTAAGAAGAATGAATTATTATTATTTCTCCGAACTCTGATAGAAGAACGGAGTGCCTAAACACTATTAATATACAGTATAAATTAAAAAAATATAATATTATCAACACTAAAGCCATAACCGTTATCGAATAAATACAAATTAATGACACAAAACATTCTGTAAAAAACCAACTTGTTCACAAAATTTATTCTCTCACATTTTTCCCAAATTAATTTCGTTGTTCACATCATTGTCTAAGCGCGATTATATTATTTTACATACATATAAACACGTAATTCACGCTTTACGACGTTTTAAAAGTTATATATAGATTTATGGAATTGAACGGCATTCATCAATTTAACTGCGTTACTAACGAGAATGACAGAGTTTTAGATTTAGTTTTATTTGATTCGGATTTTCTTAAGATAAACCAATGCGATTCACCACTACGTAAAGTCGACTCACATCACCCTCCTTTAGAGATATCTGTTTCGTTTCCATTGAGTAAAGTAAATGCGAATGAGAGTCCTACGGGTATAAGGTTTAATTTTCGTAAAGCAGATTACGGTAAAATTATATCAGCCTTGGATAAAATATCTTGGTTAGAGGAGCTCCTCATTTATGATGATGTCAATCTTATGTTAGATAAATTCTACAGTACATTAAGACAAATAATCCAGCAACATGTTCCTAAAAGTAAAAAAGATAATAATAAGTACCCAACTTGGTTCAGTTCTAATTTAATTTATCTGATTAAGCAAAAACATAAATATCATAGTCGTTATAAAAAATACAAAAATCCTCTAGATTTACTTGAATTCCAATATCTTCGCGATGATTGTGAAAAACTTATGCATCACTGTTATAATAACTATATTACGTCAATTGAGTCAGCTATAAGTAATAATCCAAGGTACTTCTGGACACACTTAAAGAATAAACATAAAAATAGTTCCAACTATCCACGTATCATGTCATTTAACGAAAGTAGAACAGCAGACAAAAAGGGCATATGCGATCTTTTTGCTCTTAACTTCTCAAGCGTATTTGAGGCAAATCTTGGCTATTCGAGCTATAGCTTGAGTAAATCGACATTCTTTGATGAAATGGAAAACATATTTATTTCCCAAAAAAGTGTTGCAATTAAATTAAAAAGACTTGATGCACATCAAACTGCGGGACCGGATAATATACCACCTATATTTTTGAAGAACTGTTCTGATTTTATATCTTTACCACTAGCAATCATCTATAATACCTCCATTTACAGTGGAATATTCCCGGATAAGTGGAAAGAGGCCAGAATAGTACCAATATTTAAGGATGGTAATAAGGAGTGCGTGCGCAATTACAGGCCAATATCGATTCTATCAGCAATGTCGAAAGTTTTTGAATCTCTTGTTTACCCGTTTATTTTTCATCATGTCAAGCCCCTTCTATCATCCGATCAACATGGATTCATTGCTATGCGGTCCACAAATACAAATTTATTAAACTACCTTTCAGATCTTATAGATGCAGTGGACAGTAATTTGCAAATTGATTCCATCTATACAGATTTTTCGAAGGCATTCGACAAAGTTGACCATGATCTATTGCTTCTTAAGCTGGCACATTACGGAATTTCCAATCCTTTATTGACATGGTGTAAATCTTATCTTTATAATAGACCAGCGAAAGTCGTCATCGATGGCTATGAATCATATCCCTACATTGCCACCTCTGGGGTCCCTCAAGGCTCAAATTTAGGTCCGCTCTTTTTTATATTATTCATAAATGATCTCATAACGGTAATGAAGCATTCACGTGTATACATGTTTGCTGACGATCTCAAAATCACTAAGATAATTAAGCAACAGTCTGATGTCTTGGAGCTTCAAGAGGACCTAAATAATCTAGTAATCTGGTGTCAGAAAAATAAAATGTATTTGAATCCTCTGAAGTGCTGTTTCATTAGATTTACAAGAAAAAGAAATCCAATAATTAGTTCATATACAGTATCCGAAAAAAGTCTAAAGGAGTCAAAAACGGTTCGTGATCTAGGCGTTATATTTGACAGTAGTCTCCGCTTCGATGCTCACGTTGATGTTATAGTCACTTCTGCGTTAAAGTCGCTTGGTTTTATTATGAGACAATCTAAAGACTTCAGGAGGGCATCCACCATGATTCGACTTTATAATTGTTATGTTAGGAGTAAACTTGAGTATTGTTGTCAAGTATGGTCACCGTTATATAAGGTTTATGATGATCGTATTGAAAAGGTGCAAAAACGTTTTTTGAGACACTTGTGTTACAGAATGAGAGTACACGTAAAAAGCTATAGCGATAGACTTAAGTACTTCGAAATGCAACCTCTTCGTGTGCGAAGATCCTTATTGGATTTAGCCTTTTTGTATAAGCTTTTCATAATAAAGTGGACAATAAATATCTGCTCGAAAAATTTAACATAAACGTGCCACGAAGACCACCTCGGAACCCATGTCCATTGTTTAAAATTAGAAAGAGTAGAACCAATCTTGGAAAAAATTCACCATTAACCCGAATGACACGCTTATATAATGCAATACCAACTATTGACATGGGTTTCGACACTTTTAGCACTTTCAAAAAAAAATGTTATGACTTTTATGCAAATTAGTAAATAAGAGTAAATTTGTTTCTATAAATTTGTTTCTATAATTTTATTTCTGACGTATTTTCATTTTGTTTAGTTTAGTTTGTTTTTGTTAAATAGTTTTCGATAGTTTTCGATAAATTATTTTATTTCATTGTTCTGTAATTATTAGTTTGTATTTTTATGTTTATTTTTTAAGTTGTTTTTTAAGTTTTTTAAGTTGTATTTTATTTTAGAGTTCATTACTTTATTAGTGCATGTTGTGTACTCCTATAATTGGAGGTACATTTGGTATTTATTTTCTAAGCTTGTATTTTTTTGCATTACACATGTATCTCTGTTGGAGTTCCATATTAAATAAATAAAATAAATAAGTAAGTGTAGATCACTGGGCGGAGGCGGTCGGATATGCGGTTTGAGATACACCCGAATTAATAGTTATTAAATATATTACAACTATGTTTTTTTAGCTTCACGCTTTATCTCGCATATAGCAGGGTAGGCAGAGGGAACCGCAGGAACCGAAGGAACCTAGTGTTAAGACACTCCGTTCCCGCCTTTCCGCCTATTTCGAGGCATTGCATGTGGAGTCTTTGGCTAGTTGCCATAGCGAAGAAAATGGAAATGAAAAATCCATCTTACATTAGTGGGAATTGAACCCACAGACCGTCTCGTTTGCAGGCAAACGCTACACCTCTGTGCTACGATGGTCCTCGATTATTTTTGTATCTATGAGATTTTATATTTCCCAGGTTAAGTAACGAGAACGTTAATTACGTTATATATATTATAAACGTATGTAACTCTGTTCTTTTCTCTAACTTTCCCGTCTTTAAGAACTTTGTATGTTTACATTTCAGACCAATAAAGTGTTTTAGCGCATAGAATTTTGATAATATTTAAATCATAACATTTAAGGACAACGTGGCGTAGTCAAATATAATGGTGTTACCAGTTTGACTTGTTATAAAAATTTCCAATTAATTGGGGAAATAGTCGCAATATTTTTAATTTTTAAATATGAATTTATTTTAAAGAATTGTTTTTATTATAATGTTAATTTTAAATATCATATCGATTTCAAAATTTTACCAAGGTGTATTTGGAGAAACATTAAAAATAAATAATATTTAAAATTAATAAAAAAAATACTGAAACGCAGCTCCTAACCTACTTAGTTAAGTAGTAAAAATTTGTCTAAAATATTTAAAATTCGTTGAATTATATTAATATAGAACGACGACATATACTTATAGAAAACAGATATAAAACTGAACGTAGCGGGATTTCAATCCGCAGTGCTCTTACAACTACTAACTACTAACACTTTAAAAGCAAAAAATAGAGAAAGAATATTTTAAATACAAGTAAGACAACTTTTTCATTAAAATTTACATATATATTCTTATCTGAACTTTTGATTTAATTAAGTGTTAATTAGATAAAACGTTTTTTTTATTTCTCTTATTAGGCGTACGTCGTCGCCTAACAACGGTCCCTACTAACTTATACGCATATTAAGTTTACAAAAAAATGTTGTCTTAAAACACAACTTATATATGTATGTATGTACATATGTATGGGTAATTCAAATGATTTACCTAATAAATATTAATTTCATAACTCGAATAGGCTGTTTTAAGTACAAGTTTTTTTTTTCACAAACATACATATATAAAAGAAGTTCTGTATGTCATACATATATAATAAGTTGAATTTCATATAATTGTATAGATAAATCACATTGGAACACCTAGTTCACTTAGTGCAAAGTAGTCAGAGAGAGACAAGTGTGAAGACACTCCGTTCTCCGCTTTCCCGCTTTTCGAGGTATTGTGAGAAATGTAGTAAAACTAGTCATATGTTCTTAGTAATTCCTTACGTCATTAATCGGTAATAAATATATCTATTTCTTTTTTTATAGCTGTACGCTTTATCCTGCTCATAGCAGGGTAAGCAGAGGGAACCGATAAAATCGTGGAAACCTAGTATTAGGACATGCCTTTTCGAGGCATTGCCTTCATTTATACGCTGGCTATTAATTAGCCTGTGCGCTACGAAGATTTTATACAAAAACATGTATTTTATTATTTGCAAAAATCTATTTTAATAACATAAATAGTTATATTACATTAGCAGTTATTAAGTGATTTTATGATTTAAATAATATAAAAATGATGTACTTATGCAAAGTAGTCAGAGAGAGACAAGTGTGAAGACACTCCGTTCTCCGCTTTCTCACTTTTCGAGGTATTGTGAGAAATGTATTAAAACTAGTCACATTTAATCTTAGTCAGTAAGGAAATTCCGTCATCTTTATATAAACTTAACTGACAACTAAATTTAAAAACAAGATCAATACTAGTTTATATAATAGGTATGATAATGATCATATATCTCCAAAATCTTTACACGTATTTAGTAAGTAATAAATTACTTATATATAATAAACCATACTACTATATACATATATTTGCATAATAGAGGACCGTCGTGGCGCAAGCGCGTAGCTTCTAACTGTAAACGCGACGGTTTCTGGGTTCGATTCCCACTCGAGGAAGATGGATTTTTCTATTCTCATTTTCTTCGCTCTGGCAACTAGGCAAAGCGCGGCGTTGAGTTCCGCCACTCAATTCGCAATGGAATGAATAGAATGGAGTGTCTTAACACCAGGTTCCTATCGTTTCTGCAGTTCCCTCTGCCTACCCTGCCATATGCGGGATAAAGCGTGAAGCTAAAAAAAATTTGCCTAATGTACATAAAAAAATTACATCTCTACAAGAGTGTCAAAATGCAAGAAATACTTAAGCTAATAACCCACGCCGCACTGAACTAGTTTTGATATAAAATAAATGATGTCATCACGCGACCTGCCCTATAAGGCAGGCGTAAGAGAAGTACACATCTCCTTATGAGGTAACTTAATATGTAATCAGCAGTGCCTTCGTTACAAGAATGCCATTATAGTATTCTCGGAAAGAAATTTGGTGTTTATACCTTGGTATGTCAGGTATGCGACAATATGATACGATTGTGAGGTCCAGGGTTCGATTCCTAATTGGAGAAATGAATTATTTTTATTTTCTCGTCCTTTTTTCTTTTTAGAAGTGGGTCACAAAGTGTTTTAATACTAGGATGTCCCTAAATTTCTAATTTATTTTGTCAAGATGCGATTATAACTTTTTACGTCTTATAAATAAATAACTTTTCAACTTATGTTTGTATGTTTACATTAGGCAAAGAATATCAAAGATAAACTTTATTGGAAATTTTATAAAATAGGAGAATGTACAAATATAACATTTTACGATTTATAACCATTTGTTACGCCCAACAAGATATAATCGTCTTTTCCTTAGTTTATTTGATATTGTTATAATTATTTTCCACTGAAATAGTAAATAATAAAATATATGAGAATAAAAGAAACCGCTTAGCGTTCCATGAATTCACCGTGCGGGTGCGGGCCCATCGAGTTGTAGGGAGAGGAGCTCCGAGCAGCGCTTGGGACTTGCGACTCAAGTGTAGGTTTAAAGGGCCATTTAAAATACGTTAACGCTCACTTTCACAGTTCGAGCTCCTCCCACTACCTAACCACATTCGAAATGATATGCATATATCCTATATGAATTCACTCTAAACTTATTCCTGGTCAAATCGTTAATTTCGAAAGCTCGAGATATTTGAGTTAAGCTTGAAGTTATGGCTAACGGCTTCACGTATGATTTCTAGTACTTTGTCATAGTATTTCTTTCGAAAATACAGCAGAATATGGAGGATGGGATATCATAAGTGTTATAAAGTTACTAGGCTCCCTCTATGTACCTTGTACTGTGTGAGAAATAGCGTGAAGCTAAAAAATAAAACATATGACAAATGCTATGAAAGATGTATATTTTTTTTTTCAAAATAAAACAAATACAATTTAACTTTTATCCATACATTTCTTTACATTGAAAAGAGCGCGTTTACACTTTTACATCTCGACTAACGGACCCCTAGTTAACTGTATCGCATACCAATAATTGTACTTGCGATTTAGTTTACGCTAAATTAACGGTTAAATTTCAAATACGCTTTTACTTTTGTTGGCTTTGAGTGTTGCGATAATCTTAACACCGATGTCTCAAAATATAGAGAACATTCTAGGGCTAAATGATTTGAAAATTTAAATATTTTGGTTATTTCTTTAATAATGCCTGAGAGAGGAACTGCTAGTTCAATGAAAACAAGCCAGAATTGGAGAAGAATGACACATGTTATACATCTGGTGTCAGTAGACTACAGGTACAGTGGTTTATATGGAAACTGGTATTATCATGTAGGTAATAAAGTCACAAATTTTCATTAGTTTAATTTATAGGTATTAGGTATTTAACTATTTATGATATTAGTATAGAAATATAGATATTGCATCTTTCAGGTGTTTGTTGTCAAGGTTATGTTTTCTTCTCATTTCCATATTACGACTTATGTCTAGAAACGTTCTATCCCAAAATTTGGACCGAAAGTAAAAAATGGAGTGTCTTGACACTAGGTTTCCGGAAAACAGAGGGCAGAGTGACATGAAAAAAGATGGTAAGCTCTGCCACCAAACCAAAACGGACACTACTTTCTGCAAAGGAAAACCTGATCAATAAGAAGATGAAATATATTTTAAAAACTATCGAGAAACTTGTGTAATTACTATTACATACTAGAAATAAAAGCGAATCACGAAAGCAATAATTTATTGATATTGTTTGTTACACATGATTGATCTTACAGTAAAATAAAACGTTATTACAGAATAACTGTTATGTAAAAAACAAAAGTAAACATTGTATACATATGTATCTATATAATATATAATCATATGTATTTCAACATTATATTTTTTTATTATTTATATATTTTTATATGTTTAGATATAGACTTTAACCACGTGCCGAAAATGCAATTTTTGAAGGAATTTTACCATAGTCTTCTCTTCTCTTAACTTTAAAATTGTGAGAATTTTGCTTTAATTCTTTTTTTTTTTAATTTTAAATAATTATATTTATGTTTAAGGGGAACAACATTCCATTAGATAAATCAGGATTTAGTTTAGCCTCGAGCGTTTTGTATGAAAATTGGTTCTAAACACGCAAACATTAGATGCTACCTAATAAGGAGTAAGGATCGTTTCTCATTCTAATTTGTATTAAAATAATTGTAATTTCGTTTATTATCACAACATACATGCTGGGGATGGTGTTGGAATATTATAGATTCCGTAGATTACAATACATGCATGAAATAAAGTATTGCTTCGACAAAAAACATAGTGTATATGCTATAAGTATGTCTATTCCCACCATTGGTTATAGCGGAAGGAACTGAAAATTTAGTATGAGGAGAAATAAAATCGCTTAATTTTAAAGGGACATAGTAGTGTTTACACAAAGAGAGATGAGTCCACTACGTGAAGGCAAAGGTAAAATATTCAAGCGACGTTGACAAAAATGTGAGTGCAAATGTAATCAAATTTTATTAGCTAGTGTGTAACTTGTTCAATCAATTATCAGTTGAACTGTTCAAGTTCGAACATTGGCTTTACTTTTTACCAATTTGCCTTTTCGATATCTTTAAAACGATATCAAAAGTAAGATTCTAGGTCGAAAATTCACCTCTCTAAGTGTGCGCAATTGAAACGCTCTCATAAATAACGTATTATGATGCCTTTATATTTTTTAACATAATGGTATTGCTTTCCACAAAAAAGTATGTGTGAATAGGCCTTTATAATAAACCCCATTAAGTAGTTGAGATTTACATCCAAATGTTTATTTTTGGATGTGATACCAAATGTTCTATACAACTTTCGACTTATATTTACGACTGTGTTGACACTTGTGCAATATATTGCGTTACGAGTAGTCATTTTAAAAACATGTTAGAAAACGCTTAAAGGAAATTTATTTACAAATAATAAATTATGTTGTATAACAATGACTTTTATAAATCTTTACTTCATATTCTAAAATTAAATATAAGTAGAAAAATAAATAAGTAATTGTGTAACATAATAATTTCTTCTCAAACGAAATGACTAACAACCAATTACTAAAGAAAGCATATAACAGTGTTTTGACATTAGGTTCACCTACCTAGCCCAATATATGGGGTTGTTATGGGGCTGGGGCTGTCAAATCATATCTGTTTTAATATAAGAATAGTGATCATAATTGCATTTCACAAAAAAAGATAAAAATAGATGAATAAAATCTGAAACAATGATGTAAGCTAATTTTAAATTTCTATGGGAGTAAAGATTTCTAATGAAAAGCTTGTATATTTTATATATATATATATATATATATATATATATATATATATATATATATATATATTATATATATAATATATATATATATATATATATATATATATATATATATATATATATATATATATATATATATATATATATATATATATATATATATATATATATATATATATATATATATATATATATATATATATATATATATATATATATATACTAGCTGACCCGGCAGACTTCGTACTGCTTCATCGATAAATAAAAAACCAAATCTTTTGTATAAAATGATTTTAAAACAAACAAATCGAATCTGTATTTAATAAAAAAAATTTATTGAATAAAGCAGGAAGTTTTATTATTATTTTCGATACATCATGTTGCTTACTTAGAAAAAAGAGTTTTCCTGAAATACTGGCTATTTATAAGGTTTAAATTTGATATTCACAGACACATACTATTAAAATACAGTCTGTTAAATAATTTAAAGCTTTCTCATTAACTATATTTTTTGTTTTGCTTTGTGGTGCGTAAATAAACAAAGAAGACGGTTTTCCGACGCGCGAACTCGCGACGTATAATTGTCCATGCGCGAAACAGGGAAATCCCAAGTTGATTCCACAAACTTCTAACGACTGTCCTTGCGATTTATTTATGCGCAAAGGCCAGACGTACTGGAAATTGTAAGCGTTTAAAATCGAATGGTAAGTCCGTTGGTATCATCGGTATCCGCGGGATCAAGACATCCTCTCCTTTGTATTTTCCTTTTATGATTGTCGCCTCAATGACGTTATTCATTAGTCTTTTCACAGCCAGTCTTGTTCCATTGCATAGTCGAGGTTGATTAATGTTACGCAGCATGATAACAACTGATCCTACTTTTAACTGCAAATTGTGAGGTGGTAATCCAGGCAATGCCAGTGAATTTAAAAACTCAGTGGGATATTTGATTACGTCATCCTCGTTCATTACGGTGTCGATATAAGTAGCTGGCAAAATTGTCATTCTTCCTACATTATTCACATTGCCATCAGCATTTATAGCATCGCGGAGATGGATGTATTCCTCTGACCGTAGCCGTCGTTGGTTCAAACGGATGTATGTCAATCGTTCAGTCTCAATTTTGACATACATGTCAACTGCAAACTGATGAAAAAGTCGTTGACACATCAAAATATGGTTTACTTCACCTTGACGGATCATGAGTCTGTATGAATAGAAATTCATAGCACTAATTTTTTTGTTGGTTTCAGCACCTGTAATCAAAAATTATAAATGTTTACATTGTTACTTAGATGAATTGAATTTAAAAATGTTATTTAATCTTGTTCAATTAATTTACCTGTTACTTGATTTACCATTTTGATATTAAAATGGTATCCATTTTCCCCCTGCCAGAAGATCAAAGGATATTGTAGTGCATCATAACTCCTGTGTGTTTCAGATACACGTTTTAAATCACTATTCCGACGATGAAGCACAATATCTCTAGATTGTAATTTTTCTCCTACAATGACAACAGCCACTTCATCAATGGTAGGTGAATGGAACCTCCTTGTGTGTTCACCGGCAGGTGTTTTGTCAGCTCAAATAATAATATTATGGCTATCAGATGGCATCCGATCCAATGCTATTATGAACATGTTTACTAAATTGTTATTCTGATGAAGAAACATTTGTAATTGTTGGACAATGGTTCTCTTCACTGTTGGATTGTGAGCACAATGATTATTAATTTCCGCATCTGAATTGCCCATAAAATAAATTTGTAAAAATTGATGATCTGCATCAGGTAGTTGTAACAGAGTTCCCAGTAAGTGATAAATTTGTCCTTGTATCTGTAATTTTTAAAAAATTGTCCATTAATTATTTTCGATATATATATTTTAGTACAAACTTGAATAATATAAAAAAATATTCTTATATAATACCTTGAAAGTGGGCATAAAATTGTCTTGTATAATATGTGTAGCACCAAATGATGTCATCTGGAAACAGTTGTTTTCCAAATGTTACCGATTTGTCGGCACAATAATCAATTGCCGGATCATAATGGAATGCAGCTCGTTCAAGAATCGGCGGATTCGCTCAATTTCATTATGTCTAGCTTGCTGTTGATGTGTTTGATGTGCACGAACTCGTTGCATTCTAAGCCTATCTCCTACATTGTCACTCACTAAAGAACGCAATTCTGACATAGCAATACGACTGTTTTCTTGATCTGTCTGTCTCTGGTCATCAGTGCGGTTAGCACGTGAGGTAGCTCTTCGCACATTTGATTGACTACGACGACCTAAGTCAGATCGTCTTCTCCTTGGCATCGTAAATTGTAATTAATCAAAGTGAGAAAATTTCCCGCTTATTTAGCAGTAAATCGTCACTATCACAAAAAAAAGCACATTACTTGGAATGTCACTATCACAAAGGATCACCAAAGTAAAGAAAGTTCTCGCGCACGTATCCACAAAGATAGATATAATATCGTAATACTTTTTTCCATGCTCTGAAATGCGACAGGATGGATTGACATATTAGTTGGTTGTCAAATCTAATGTCAAATATTATGATTGCAGTACAATGTATTTTGAGACTATGCAATTTTCTTCTGTTAAGTTTCAGAACGCGATATTTGATCCTCCAACGCGCACGCGAATTTGAACTTTATGCAGCGGTAATAAATTACATCATTTCGCGATCTGATCCTCGCCAAAAGCAATGAAATTAAAAATGTTTTTCCGGTTCCTCCGGGAGACAAATCTTTTGGATTCGAGGGGAAACATGTCGATATGATAATCGCAAACAATGTATGAATTTGATGCGGCAATGAAGATATTACGGAATCCTTGAGCGTATCATCCCAGTGTGAATCGTTCTCAAGTAAATGTAATAGTTGACATGCCTCACGGTAAGTCGCACACAGCTGTACATTAACTGTTCTCAGTTGTTTAAACGATGTCGGACCACGAACATTCACCAACAACAACCGCAAATAATAACATTCATCGTTATTTGGATGTACTGTGTAGATGCGACCCAGAGCATCTGAAGCAAATACATTTGGATGTGCTTCAACTGGTGTTTAGAATCATTTGCAATCCCAGAAACTAAAGAGCGTAAAGAATCTGGTGGTGGGACCAATTGTAGCAATTTTACTTTGCCTTCAGCACAACATAATCCAGTAGATTCACCAGTGTATTTTAACGCCTTACAATATTTACAAATTGTTTTCATTTCCCCAATTGTTACCGATTTGTCGGCACAATAATCAATTGCCGGATCATAGTGGAATGCAGCTCGTTCAAGAATCACAGGAGCACTGCGTCTGCGGATTCGCTCAAGTTCATTATGTCTAGGTTGCTGTTGTTGTGTTTGATGTGCACGAACTCGTTGCATTCTAAGCCTATCTCCTACATTGTCACTCACTAAAGAACGCAATTCTGACATAGCAATTACGACTATTTTCTTGATCTGTCTGTCTCCGGTCATCAGTGCGGTTAGCACGTGAGGTAGCTCTTCGCACATTTGATTGACTACGACGACCTAAGTCAGGTCGTCTTCTCCTCGGCATCGTAAATTGTAATTAATCAAAGTGAGAAAATTTCCCGCTTATTTAGCAGTAAAGTGTCACTATCACAAAAAAAGCACATTACTTGGAATGTCACTATCACATAGGATCACCAAAGTAAAGAAAGTTCTCGCGCACGTATCCACAAAGATAGATATAATATCGTAATACTTTTCCATGCTCTGAAATGCGACAGGATGGATTGACATATTAGTTGGTTGTCAAATCAATGTCAAATATTATGATTGCTTTCAGAAATTTAAGTTAAGATTTATAATTTAATTTGTGACAAAACTTAAGATTTATCTTTCGATCTCAATATAGTCTTATTAAAAAAAAATCGGACAGATTAACAACTGAAGTTAGCTGAAGTTAGCCGACCACTATGTATTTTGAGACTATGCAATTTTGTCGCGTTCGTGATTCACTTTCACTTCTGTTGAATTTCAGAACGCGATCCTCCAACGCGCACGCGAATTTGAACTTTATGTAGCGGTAATAAATTACAAATTGACTCTTCATTTTATTTAGAAAACATTTGTATGGGAAATAGAAAAATTTTTTCGGCAATTATTAGAATTTTTCTAACCTTTTAAACCTTCCCTAGACCTCCACGAATAATTCAAGACCAAGATAAGATAAATCCGTTCAGCCGTTCTCGAGTTTTAGCGAGACTAACGAACAGCAATTCATTTTTATATATATAGATATATATATATATATATATATATATATATATATATATATATATATATATATATATATAATATATATATATATATATATATATATATATATATATATATATATATATATATATATATATATATATATATATATATATATATATATATATATATATATATATATATATATATATATATATATATATATATATATAAACGGGGACGGAGTAAGCAGGGACTAAGTAATGGAGTGTCTTAACACTAGGTTCGTATGGTTCCTGCAGTTCCCTCTGCCTACCCTGCCATGTGCGGGACAAAGCGTAAAGCTAAATATATATATATATATATATATATATATATATATATATATTATATATATATATATATATATATATATATATATATATATATATATATATATATATATATATATATATATATATTATATATATATGTATATATATATATATATATATATACATGTAATAGGTTTTTAAGTTTCTTTTACATAATTACATTTACCACTATTTTTGAAATAATCACCTAAGTCCTTAAATAAATCTATTAAGCCAATTTTAAACCTCATGGCAGTACAGACGAAACTATAAGAAACCTATTAGTCGGTTACTAAAAAAACGAACTACAGCTAAGCTAATCTGGCATTCTTCAACCATATGGCAACCCTACTCGAGACTGTATTTTCTACATTCCAAATCAAAAGCAATAAACGCATCCTTGACTCGTACTCGTATATCAACAGTAACTGTAAAAAAATATTATGATGGATCGTAAAAACTAACTAGCGTTGTCAGTTGGGATAGCCCACTAATGTACAATGTTAAATCTAATTTCTTAAACGAAATATTCAAATTACTTGAGAATAATTAGTATGGGAGTTAATTATACAACACGTCATTACAATTTAGTTACGATACGATATATCGTGTGTATGTAAAAATTGCTTATGATTTTACCTTACTTGTTTATTAGTTATTTTGATTATGTGTATATAATTGTTTTGTAGGAATCGTTTAACGTATATTAACGTACACATATGTCCCATAATTATACGGAAATCGAAGAGTGACATTTTGTGCGTGACACAAAATTATTATTTTTTTTAATTGTAAACAATCAAGAGCTTTTGTCCATACTTAATGGTTGTGGCTTTAAGTAAAATATTTTATTTATACCGTTTGAAAACTTTAAAAGTTAACTTTAAAAAGTTGGTAACTTTAAAAGTTATGTAGTTGCTCAATGTACATAAAAAGTAAATAGGTATTTAAGTTATAATTAATGTTTTGGTTAATCCTAATTTGATCTCAAGATATGGTTTTATATTTCTATTGTCAAAGTAGGTAAAATCAGGAGTGAAGAGAGTCATTTCTCTCTATATATGATAAATATTACTTTTTTTATTAATCACTTACTAGAAATCGTAAGGTGTAAAGTATACTAATAATAAAACTTGGGAGGTATTTTAAGACGAGATAATATCAAGAATCTCTGAATTCTGACAAAGTTTTTTGGAAAAGATTTTATTTGAAATCTGCAATTTCATAAAAAACAAGTTGTAGTACTTAAAAAAGTTGACCTTACACTAAATTGTTTTCTGGAATTTAAAAATTTAAGATATAATTTAATATGTTTCTTAAAATGAGGCAATAGCTAAATATGTTTCATATTCGAAGCGAAATTTAACGATATTTTTCGTATTAAACAATTTTAAGTTTGGAAATAATTATCCTGCTCCACCATTTTACTTCAAGATCTCCTAAGGATTTTCAGTTTTATTTTTTCCTCGTAATCTTTTTATATAAAAAATATGTATGTACATCTACATATGTAACGAACTTGTAATGGGGGTTAGAAAAAGTCACTAGTTAACCTTCGGGATAATGTCAGCGGTTGTATCAGCGTTACTTACTAGAATGTGTTGTAGGTTTTTAAAAATCTCAGAAATAAAAAATAATCTTACTTAGTCTATGCATATATATATATATATATATATATATAATATATATATATATATATATATAGCGCTACAGTGTCCACTGTCAGTAAGCTATGTACATATATGAGCTTTGTATATATATATATATATATATATATATATATATATATATATATATATATATATATATATATATATATATATATATATATATTATATATATATATATATATATATATATATATATATAATATATATATATATATATATATATATATATATATATATATATATATATATATATATATATATATATATATATTATATATATTATATATATATATATATATATATATATATATTATATATATATATATATATATATATATATATATATTATATATATATATATATATATATATATATATATATATATATATATATATATATATGCTCATATATGTAGTACATACATATATCGATATAATCATCAAGACATGTGACCTCATCGTTGCGTAATCATTACGTGCCACAAGTAAAGCTTCCCTGTATACTATACGTTACGTATACCACAATTATAAAGCGACATTTTTACATTTATAAAACTTATAATATATACTTTTATTTTATTGAATATATATTAATTATTTTGTATTAAAATTTATTTACATGGATTTTTCTTCGTTCTGGTAACTAGGCAAAACGCGGCGTTGAGCTCCGCCACTCAACACGCAATGCCCCGAAAAAGGCGGAAAATGAGGACGGAGAAAGCAGGGAATAAGTAACGGAGTGTCTTAACACTAGGTTCCTATGGTTCCTGCAGTTCCCTCTGCCTAGCCTGCCATGTGCGTGATAAAAGCGTGAAGCTAAAAAAAGGATCTAAGATTTTCCATTTCCGGCTTATTTTTAAGACACTGTTAAGTGGCTGAATTCAAAGAACTTTTTGTTCATCTTTAAGGAAACAGTATTTAAGTGGGAACAGAATCTACTATCATCACGCTTATCACGTCAGATGCTTTGCCACTGTGCTACGATGGCTTAAAACATATCATTTTTATGTTTTATATTATTAATAATAATAATGTTGTTATTTCAATTTATAAAAAAAAACAACTCTTTTTACTTGACATTGACTATAAATGTTTCAGGTGTAATTCGGAATGTAATGTGGAAGTGGTGACAATTGCCCTTTATTCGTTATAATGTATGTATACATTAAGACACAATCATATAATTAAAATATGATATTTTTTCAAAATGTATTATTATTATAATTTAAAGTAAGTAATACGAAATTCCATACATAATATACTTCTCCTTATTCTCTTCAGTTATAGTGCCAGTTGAATGAAAATCACTTAGCTAATGTCACGTTAAATAAAGATCAATTATTTTTTGTTTTATTATTATAAATAAACAAACCAGCTTAGACTATACAGTATGTTTTAAAGATGTTGGTACAGTCAATTTTTCAAAGGTAGTATAAAATTTTCAATATTTTTATTATTTATAATTTGATGAAGCTCTATTCTTTATTTCATCCAAAAACGTACTATTGTTATCGATTGATACCGTTCTCTTTACGTAACGACCAGACTTAAACATACTGTGTTTGTTTTTATTACACATCGGAAATTTTTTATCAAAAAAAAAAATATAATATGAAGTCAAGCCAACAAAGCATATAAGGACAATGGCGCAATATATATATATATATATATATATATATATATATTTTTTTTTTTTTTTTTTTTTTTTTTTTTTTTTTTTTTTTTTTTTTTTTTTTTTTTTTTTTTTTTTTTTTTTTTTTTTTTTTTAGCTTCACGTTTATCCCGCCAGGGAGGGTAGGCAGGGGGAACTGCAAAAACCATATGCCTAGTGTTAAAAAACTCCTTTATAGTCCCTGTTTCCGCCCCCACTTTCGGTTTTCGGGGCTTTGCGTTTTTTGAGTGGGGGGAAACCAACGCGCGTTTTTGCCTTAGAGCCAACGAAGAAAATGGAAATAAAAAAAAACCATCTTCTCCGGGGGGACGCCCCCAAACCCCGTCGCGTTACGGCGACGTTGCCCTTTGCGCCACGAGGGCCCCAATATATTTTATATATATATATATATATATAGTATATATAATATATATAATATTATAATATTAAAATATATATAATAAAAATATATATATATATATTTTAAATATATATATATTATATACAAATCAATTGAAATACTTCTGACTGGCACTTACGCTTGACACTCCTTTTTTCCCCTGGGGATAATTTACAGAATTTTTTAGAAATCATACTTTTAAAAAACCTTTTTTTCGGCTTCAACAATAAATAAATTTAATATTCAGGGAAAATCCTTTTTTGCTTATGTGTAACTAAATATATAAGATTCTTCTACACAGACAGGGAGGCGAGAAAGTATTCGAACTAAATTTTTTAACCTTAGGAGAGTTTTTCACTGCATATACCTGCACACTTTTCCCCCGGACGGCATAAATTCTGAGTTTTCTATTTAAACAATTTATATAATAATTTGAGTAACGCCTGCTATAAGTGACAGACGTATTGGCAACCACAGTGGCTTTCCGGGTCGGCGATCTCGCGGTATGACCGCCACCTGCTTTTTACTGTTAATGTTAAATAAACTTACATAATATTGATCGTTTGATTGAAATTTTCAATAATTCTTGGTAATGTTACTTTGTTTCATATAAAATATTTACAAAGCTTCATTCATCATCCCGTACATAGCATGGTAGGCAGAGGGAGCCACAGGAACCGAGAGAACCTAGTGTTAAGACACTCCGTTCCCAGCCTTTCGCATATTTGAGGCATTGTGTGGCACTCAATTCAGCTTTGCCTTGTTGCTACAGCAAATAAATTAACAAATCTATGTACATGAATGAAATGTTAATATATATATATATATATATATATATATATATATATATATATATATATATATATATATATATATATATATATATATATATATATATATATATATATATATATATATATATATATATATATATTATATATATATATATATATATATATATATATATATATATATATATATATATATATATATATATATAAATATATATATATATATATATATATATATATATATATATATATATATATATATATATATATATATATATATATATATATATATATATATATATATATATATATATATATATATATATATATATATATATATATATATATATATATATATATGTCTTATTAACGTTTTAATCTAAGCCACAGAAATGAAATGAAAAAGAAAAATTAAGCTGTCGATGTATGTAGATAACAGAAAAACTGTATACTTTGTAGTGTTTGTAAAAACTTAAACTTCAACATCGCTAGCATTAATCTAGACTGTCGGGCCCAAAATATAAATATAATCAATATATCAATTAATATAAATGTATAATATTAAATTTAAAAAAGTAAAGAATAAGCGTAACTTTGTTTTAATTTGTTTTCAAAACTTAACTTAAATAGGCTATGTGACTATATACATTTTAATTTGATCAATTTATATTAAAATCATAGAGCCTATTTATTAGTTGTCGTTAACAACATAAATATTACAAAAAAATATGATCAAACAAATTAATCGAATTGACCTCTTCCATTCGAAGTCGGTTAAAAAACTAAGACATCTAGATATAATTATAATGAAAAGTTAGATAATAAAGGAAGCTGAGTGTAAATAGACGCACAATGGTTACCGTTTGACGGCAAGCACCGTTCCGGGTCGGTGGCGACCATCTGCTACACCTGTTGCTGGAGCGGTTAGAATGGGTTCAAAGGAATGATATACTTGAAATTTTAGACAATATATACTTATATGTTATATATATGACGCTATGTATATACAAGATATATATATATTTTTGGGAGCCGCAGGAACCCTGGGAACCTAGTGTTAAGACACTCCATTTTCTGTTTCCGCCTTTTCGAGACATTGCGTGTTGAGTGTCGGAACTCAACGCCACGATTCAATATATCTAACAAAATTATATATATATACATATATATATATATATATATATATATATATATATATATATATATATATATATATATATATATATATATATATATATATATATATATATATATATATATATATATATATATATATATATATATATATATATATATATATATATATATATATATATATATATATATATATATATATATATATATATATATATATATATATATATATATATATATATATATATATATATATATATATATATATATATATTACATTAATCGTTCAGTAACGTGCGTAACTAAACGCCGCTCTTTGTCTTGCCAAAGTAAAAATATTAAAGTAATATACTTCCCCGAGGTTCGATCAAAGCAAATGCTGTAAAATATCTGATGTAATATAATGATCACATGTAAAAATATATTTAGTTATATTTGTATTAAAAACATCGATTATATTATACCGAATCATAAATATTAAATAGAAATTAATTTACATTAATAATCGATTGATAAAAGTGGAAATCGATTTAATATAATTTAGGCGCTAATTATAAATTGTAATTCGAGACAGCAATCTAGTTAAGAAATTCCACTTGTCCTTGCGAGTAGAATGTGTGTTTTAACAACAAAGTTACTTTCGTACACAAAAACATCAATCGTGACCTAAATGTTAAAATTTATTATAAACATAATATAATTTTAATATTTTACATAATAAAATAGACAACATATTGATTTATTTGTTTTTTTGAATTATATATTTATAATACATTTTTTGTTATATATATATATATATATATATATATATATATATATATATATATATATATATATATATATATATATATATATATATATATATATATATATATATATATATATATATATATATATATATATATATATATATATATATATATATATATATATATATATATATATATATATATATATATATATATATATATATATATATATATATATATATATATATATATATATATATATTTGTATTAAAAACTTTTATATAATAGATAGATGTAATATATAAATTTCTTGAATTATTTCTTATAAGAATAACATTATTTTCGTCATATATTACATAGAAATAAAAAAAACAACAAGCTATGTTACATGTACAAACTAATATGCAATAAAGTTATGCTAAAAACGTTACTTGAATATATTATTAATACACTGTCAAGCGATTGTTCTTAGAAAAATCCAACAATAGTAGAATAAATAGGAAACACAATGTCTAACAATAGTACAGAAAAAAATTAATAATAGTGATGCGACAAAACAACATTTAAAATAAGTATTAAGTAATAATATTCCATTGACATTGCCTTCAAAAATGTTATTAAAAATAAACTTACCTTAATAAAAGCAGCTATTTTAAAAAAACTAAGACACTTTAAAAAAACACTAGAACTGTCACTACACAATATCAAGAGATTTAATTCGTTATATACTTCGTAATATGTTAAGTTCGGCTTCGGCATGCGCGTGCGCACCGTATCGCGCGCTACCAAGACTGGCTGTACTTCGAGGTGGGAGGAAAAGCGCTATAGTGTAGATCTGTTAATAATAGCTCGATTTATTACAAGTCAATGTTACGACTTCATACAACGTACTAGTAATTATATGTTGTTTGTATATATATTTTTTTGTTTCATATTTCTCTCAGAAAAAACATATGAGTTATTTTTTAAGCTGTCAAATTGACAACTAAACTCAAAAAGGACTTTTTCTTAGTAATACTATTTTTAAAGAAATACATACGAGCTAGACATTACAATTAAAAACCTATATCTGCCATTTAAAATTTTTATCTATCACCTATATGTATATTCACTATGCAATCATGTATATTATTTAAGCGCGAGGCTTTTAACAATAGAATTAGACGTAATCAAAACATTTAATGTGACAAAAAAATTTAAACCATATATTTTTTATGTACATATTTTTGTTAAGAAAAAAAAGAGTTGAAAGCTGAAGAAAAGGACGTTTTATATCGCCTGGGATATGTGGCATAACATCTACATTTAGTGGCAGTACAAATTACTTAAAACAATTTCAATTTTTGATAACACAGATAGATAATAAAATATATTATTATTATATTACAACATATATAGTCAATATGAGGACCGCCGTGGCGCAGAAGCGCAACGTCTGCCTGTAATGCGACGGTTTCTGGGTTCGATCCCCAGTTGGAGACGATGGATTTTTCTATTTCCATTTTCTTCGCTCTGACAAATTAGGCAAAAGCGCGGCATTGATTTCCGCCACTCAACACGCAATGCCTCGAAAAAGGTGGAAAGCGGGGACGGAGAAATCAGGGACTAAGCAACGGAGTGTCTTAACACTAGGTTCGCACGTACCATGCAGTTCCCTCTGCCTACCCTGCCATGTGCGGGATAAAACGTGAAGCTAAAAAATAAATAAATATACTGAATATATAGAGTTATATACGGACTCAATAGCTCTCTAGAACTCTTGACTATAAAAACATATTTTTCCTTAAGAAATGAACACACTAATCAAAAATATTGCCAAATGTTCTAAGAAGGATTGGTTTCCAAGAAAATTTGATTGATTAGGCTCACCTTACATATTGTTTTGATGGTCAACGTCTTTAAGACATTTGATAATGACAAGAGTAATAATAATATCCCAAGCTTGAGTTACATATAAACCTATACATATATATTTTAGCTTCACTCATCTCTCATTGCTTTTAATAGTAGGATTGATAATAAGAATTTAATAGTAAGATCGATTAACAGAACTCAATCTAGAAAAATTTCTAAGGTTTTTGAAGTGTGAATCCACATTGATAATAATAGAAAACAACTTTTTTACAGATTTCCGCTACCCAAAGATAATTTCAAAGAACAATCGTTTGTTGCGGAAATGTCATTTTTATTAAATATATAATAAAAAGTTTTATAAGCAATATAAGATTTTGACGCAACAAGGCTTAGTGGTCGGAGCGCTTGCACAAGAAGGTGCGAGTTGAAATCCTGTTGCCTTGAAATTTTTATATGTTTTCTTTAAGTATTTATTCTGGAGTTGTCCATTTACATATTATTTAGGTGGAGAAAGGTTCCACTAGGTTTTAGTGGGTATTATGGAAATCACCACTGTAAGGCACACTTCACAGCAAAAGTAAAAAAAAGATAATTGTCACGTATTACATGTAAAGTGATATTTTAATAACTATTTACTATATTTAAATTAATTTTAATGCCGTCGTTGCGTTGGTTGTAATATCGTAGGACGTGGGTTCGGTTACCACCTGTGGAAATCGATTATCGATTATTTTCATTTCATCGCTCTGGGAGAAGACACGTAAGGCTTATATTATCTCGTAAGAAAAAGTGTCTTAACACTAAGTCCCTATTGTTAACTCGTGCAATATATACTTAGGTAAAGCTAAAAAAATATATCTCCATCATGGTGTAGCGTCTCATTGTAAATGCGATTGCTATATATTCATACATTATTTTCTCTAAGGTTGTGTTTTTTCCTCCAAAATTGCGCAGGAAGCGAGGACTTCACTATAAGTAAAATATTTACTACGAAAAAACGTACGTACGTGAAAAATATAGTGTAATTTAGGTATTAATTAAAATGATTACAAACAGACTCATTTAAAGATGACATATTTTGTGTAGTGTAAATTTTTTACACTTCTCGAGTTTTTCATACATTAATCAAATGTCTTTTTATGTTTAGTAAGATAATCATTAATCTATATATCTATATATATATATATATATATATATAATATATATATATATATATATATATATATATATATATATATATATATATATATATATATATATATATATATATATATATATATATATATATATATATATATATATATATATATATATATATATATATATATATATATATATATATATATATATATATATATATATATATATATATATATATATATATATATATATATATATATATATATATATATATATATATATATATATATATATATATATATATATATATATATATATATATATATATATATATATATATATATATATATATATATATATATATATATATATATATATATATATATATATATATATATATATATATATATATATATATATATATATATATATATATATATATATATATATATATATATATAAATATTTCAAAATATATATATAAATATATAGGGGAAGGTTGCTATCATTGGACCACTTAACTTTGAGACACCATATCTCAATGAAATATCACCGACAATTTAAGATAATTAATAGAATGTGTTGCTTTTTATGTAAATTAATGATATATAAAATATTAGCAAAGAAAGTTGAGAGACTTTGGAAATATACTTAATTAAATCTTCAATGACGAGTTGCTTTCTTTGGACCACCGTCGCCTCGAATGGACCACTAAGTTGCTATCATTGGACTTTGAAACATTTGTATTAATGGTCCAATGAAGGGGACGCAAATGAAGCACTACATAAGAATTACTTTTTTATTTAATTTTTTTTATAAATCGATTTTAAAATTGTACTGCTCATAGATGTGGCTCTTGGTTGACGGAAACTTATATCTGGATGGCGCTTTATGAATGCATAGTACTATTTATGCTGCAGCTTTTTTGGTTTTATTATAATGATGTTAAATTTTATTTTTGTCAGGTAATTGGAAGGCAAGCTGTCTGACATCTTTGGGAGTAATACCAAAAAAAAGAATTCTCCATTTCAATAATGTGATCGCTAATTTCAGTTTTCAAAGCCTTAGGGAAATCTCCTTTTGATCCCACTATTTGAATTTCTTCGACAGTTTTTTGATTTTTCCCATCTAATCGTCTTTTTAATGTGGCTTTTGGAACGCCATAGATTCGACTTGCTTCATTTAATCTAATAGTTTTTTTAAAAATATTCTATAGTGAGTGTCATACTAGTAACCAATACTATTTTCTTTTCTTTTCCTCTGCCGACAATTTGGAATATATAAAAATAATTCGATTATAGCTAAAAGGTAGGTTAGATACCTACCTTGCAATACTAAAATATTCAATTTACAATATAAAAGTCATTGTTTATTAACTTTGATATTAGTTTCTTTGATTGGACCGGTCCAATGATAGCGTCACCATTCAGGTCCATTGATGGCAACTAGGTATATGAACAGAACGAAAGCAATTATTAAAAAACGTGCAAAGTTAAGTAAAAAGCTTAGTAGTGGCTGTAAGCGCAGATAAATTTGCTATTCAGATCTAATACAATCATTAAACATTAATTAAAACAATGTCACTAACACGAGTTTGTTGATGACTCGGTTTTTACATCACGGTCACCACTAACACAAGTACACACCTCACTACTTACCACGCATCGCGGGCGCACAGAGGTTTTGTTGGGAGGCAAGATGACCGGTACTGTTGCCTAGCAACGTGTCAAAAGTCCTGTGATGTGTATAGTTTTTGAAAAAATTAGGTGGTCCAATCAAAGAGCCGGTCCAATGATCGCAACCTCCACATATATATATATATATATATATATATATATATATATATATATATATATATATATATATATATATATATATATATATATATATATATATATATATATATATATATATATATATATATATATATATATATATATATATATATATATATATATATATATATATATATATATATATATATATATATATATATATATATATATATATATATATATATATATATATATATATATATATATATATATATATATATATATATATATATATATATATTTATATATATATCAAATTGTGTTAAGGTGTCATTACATTTCATTTAGTTTTGTTCCGTTTCCTGATTTCGGCCTTTTTCGAGGCATTGCATTGCATTGTTGAGGGGTGGAACTCAACGCCACGCTTTGCCTAGTTGCCAGAATAAAGAATATGAAAATGGAAAACTTCATCTTCTCTGAGTGGAAATCGAACCCACGTCACGTTTACATGCCATGACGGTACTCAAGGTCTGCAGGGAACGGAGTGTCTAAACACTAGGTACATATGGTTCCTGCGGTTTCCTGTGCGCCTAACCTGTCCTGTGCGGGATAGAGCGTGAAAAATAAAGAAACAACAAAATATAGTTTAGGTAGTGCTCAACTGCGACGTTCGGAACGCCATAATAAAAGAACTGAGCAGAACTATTGTTTAGCTAAATATTATGATTATTTATAATGTGTGTCTCAAATTTTCACTTGTCTACGAAACATGTTTATACCCTACAAAATTTCATAAAGAGCCATTTTCTTAGTCAAACAATAGCTTCGTCAAGGGTCTATTGTGGTTTTATACTGGGTTTTTTAGCTTCTTTATATGTTAACAGAAAGTTCTAGAATTTGTTGAATATTTTTTGTCCTAGCAGCATTTCATTATTTCTTTAAGTTCAGCTGAAATACATATAGGTATTACCTATATGGTGAGACTACAAAAATGATTGAAAAAGAAAAATGGATCTCACTGTTTCGTGAATGTCGGGTTTTAGTTGTAAAGTAATATAAATTGCAACATGTTACGTCAAACTTATTTCTAGATCATTCGAAGCCTCCATATGGTTAAGTATACTATAAGATAAAGATATGAGCCCTATGAGCTTGTATGGTAAATATAATACTAATTAATAGAATCCACACTTTCAAAATAATATAAGCGCCTAAGTTTTTTAAAAAGCAATAAAAATGTTTACTATTTTGCTACTATATTATGAACAGGCATACGACACAATTACCATCGGGTTTACTTTTAGCTAATCTAAGTACATTGAAAAATATTAAATTACAATCATTTGTTAAATAATAATCCTGCTATAAATCGAATAAGTTTGATTTGATTGGGTAAAATATTGACCGAATGAATAAGTTTTCATAACTAAGCTAAATCTTTTCGATGCTAACTTAGCTGTAGAAAAATCATTAGGCCAAAGGTAAATTAGTTATGTATCACAAGATTTTTTTATAATTATATTAAATTTGTTTATTATAGATAAAATTTAATTACTTGTGGACTCCACAGACACACACAGTCGCACAGTCCACTTCTGGAAATATTTCAGTTAGAAGTTATTGAAGTTAGATGCAAGCGTCATAAAGATGCTGAAGTTTTGGCTTGGGCTAGCGCATTCGGCGGACACCTCAACCTTATTTAGAGACAAAAATAATTTTGAATTGAGATTAAAAAAACCATCGGAGCTCTATAAACATCTAAGAGTTGCCAAAACACACATTCTGGAAAAATCTCGGGAGGAGATTGTTACCTCACTTCCAAGAGACAGAAGTGTCCCAAAGCTCGAGTCAATACTTAAATTCCATAAGCAATTTATGACAGGAGCACAATTTAGTTAAGTAGGGTTAGGATCAAAGAGAAAAGTCCAAGACACAGACATAATAAAATCTTTTATTCGGCAAGACGAGAATAATAATTATAAGGTGCACGTAATGAGCTTAGAAATGCAAAATGAGTGGAGAATTAAAGGAGAGTTTTGTATCCATTTAGCTTTAAAATGGCGCACCCTAATTCACGACTGGTCTCCGGCACTATTAAAATTCTACCTAAATGCGTTCCAAATGACTCCTCCAGATCAAAGTAATTTAGTAAGATGGGGTAAAGCTGCCGATAAATCTTGCTACATCAGTAAAGAGGCAAGGGAGACAGCTAATCATATGCTGGTGAAGGGTACTCTTGGATAGTGGTCAATATTCGCGGCGCCATGACAAAGTACTAGAAATCATACGTGAAGCCGTTAGTCTTTCAGTAGCAAGAGCACAGAGAAACATAACAACCAGCACACGCTCAATAGAGTTTGTGAAAGAAGGTTCTCGTAAAAAACCTACACAAAAGCCTTTCTCCATATTAGATCCAACTCCTGATTGGACACTTATGATGGACACGTATGAGAAACAGTAAAGAATCCCTGAGGATATTTGTGTTTCGTTATCCAGACCGGATATTTTTCTTTACTCTCGAAGCCTAAAACGCGAAGTACTAGTAAAACTTACAGTTCCGTGGGAAACATATATCCCGAAAAGTCACCATCTTAAACTCAATAAGTATTTCGATCTTACAAACGAACTGACCAGGAAAAGGTTTAGTGCTAGCTTATATGCGGTTGAAGTAGGAGCGAGAGGTATAACAGCGAAATCTATATATCTATAGTTTACTAAAAGATCTCGGCTTGTCTAGAACTATCACAAATTCATTTCTAGATCGCACTTCGAAGGTGGGTTTGCTAGAATAGTTTAAAATTTGGTTAGGTAGTGGGAAGAGCTCGGACAGTGAAGGGGCCCTTTAAACCTACACTTGGGTCGCAAGTCCCAAGCGCTGCTCGGAGCTCCCCTTCCTACAACACCATGGGCCCGGTACCCGCACAGTGAATCCATGAAAAGCTAAGTTGTTTCTTCTCTTCTCTATATATGTACCTACATTATGAATTTCATAAGATACCATACAAGCTCAAACACTGGAGTCCTTTGTAGTAGCATTTTTTAAAGGAGAGCTTTTAAATTTATATATGGTTCGAAAATCTCAATCATTATTTTGAATTCTTCTCACGTATAAGTTATCTGCTTTTCTGCAAGTAGGAATTCAATGTCATTTTAAGGTGGCACTAGTAGAATCATTTCGATTTTGTTTAGGTAGAGAGAAGAGCTCTTACAATGAAGGTTAATGCGTCTTAAAAGAGCCACTCTAAGCCTATACTTAAGTCACAAGATTCAGACTACTTTGATCTTCTATATATGCACAATGAATCAATGGAATGTTATATAGTTATTTCTGCTAATGCTATGTAGACAACTACATAGCTCTACGGTTTCACCACAATCCAGACGGTGGCGGAACTTAACGCTGCACCTTAGCTCATCAGAGCGGAGAAATAATTTTGTCCCCCAACCGGGGATCAAACACACAACCAATGTACCGCGATGGCTTTCTGACGGCGCAGGACACATATAAGGTAAAGATTATTACAGTAATCATAATAATTGCAGGTAATTACATTAATTGATTACTAATGTCTATTGTATATTTAACTTTATTTTTCTAAAAGAAATACGGGTATTTTTTATTTTAAGATTAATGTAGATTAACATTGCTTGAATGTTTATTTATTTATAACTTTTACACTTAGAATCAATAAGATGATCACATGTGTACGTCAGATAGAACGAACGGAGGAGTGTCAGAGGAGCCCAATTCGATTATAAATATCGAATTGAGCTCCTCCGAAACCTACACACTCCACGACTTAAAACTAAAGTTACGAGGGTTCCAAGTGCGGCCTGGTGAGAAGAGCCCACAACAAACTCAACCAGGTTTCCCTAAACCTCTTGTGGTCACTTCACAAACGTCATTTTAACTTATGAGCAATTCATTAATTCCATGTCGTTTTATCATTAATATAATCCTATACACTATAATAAGATTTATTAATTAATTGACGTTTTATAAAAAAATTCAATTTATTTAAGGAGAGATCAAAAATTTCTTTCGGCAGCTTATTATAGGGTTTAATGAATAGGAATCGTTTTTTTCTTCTTTGTCTCTATTAATATATCTTTACGCTTTATCCCGCATGTAGAGTAATTGGTGTAACCTTTCCTGCTTTACTACAAATTATTGAAAGATGGCATAACGAGTTGCAGGCCTGCAAATTTGGATGTTTTGCCAGTTTCAGTCTTTTTATTTGATTAACAGAGTGTCCTAACACTAGGTTCCCAGAATTGCTACGGTTCCCTATACCTATCCAGCTTTGAGCGTATCCCGCTCAGCGTAAAACTAAAACAACTTTAATTTAAAGAAATCTACCAATGATATATAATTGTCTTCATATAATATACTCTTTATCTTGTAACCAGAGCAGAAAATTTAGTACATGTTCCCAAATAGGGATCTAACCCATTGCTGTGCCAGTACATCTAAATAACCATTATATTAATTATATAAGAAAAAAACACTTAATAATAGTCATGTGTAACTGTTTCTGTGGCTCCATCTTGAATTCTGTCCAGATGCAGAAAAATATGTGGAATAGTATGTTACGCTTACGTAAATACTATTTCAGATATGTTATTTGTGGTATGGTTAGGGATTGTTGATTTTTTCATTAAGATTTTTGTTTTAGTCGCTCAGGCAACTTTGCCAAGTTGCCAATTTGGCAAAGTTGCCTGAGAAAAGAAAATAAAAAAGGGAGTTTCGCCACTCAACACGCAATTCTTCGAAAAGTCGGTAAGCAAAAAAGTGAGTGTCTAGATGCCGACGGTTCCTGCGGTTCCCTCTGCCTACCCTGCTATACTGCTATAATGCTATAAAGCGTGAAGCTAAAAAAAAAATAAAAAAAAGTAAGTCACTCGAATACCATAACGTATAATAACTAGGGGGCCGATATGTTAAATGACCGCTACAGTGGTATACTGTACTGGCTACGATGTAACTGGAGTGGTAGACGAGTAAATATTATCACGCACCTATTCACCTGCACGAAGTCGCATTACGACAGTAGAATATAACAACGTTGATAACGTTGAAACGTTGATAACGTTTAACGCCGTATAATCAACGTTCATGCAACGTGACACATCATCGTACCTACACGAGATAACAAGACAACGAAGCTACAGGAGTTCGATAAAGCCTGTCTCTGCGACACTAGTAACGTTCGGTTACCAGTAAGCCGTAGTAACATTATGAATATTAAGTCTAGTATTACTATTTATACAGAAATACGTATTACAGTACAGCAATATTGTAATTTTGGTCAAAGTTTACATTGAGTAACTATACGTGTCGCCCATGCATATGTTTGCTTCACAAGAGATTCCTACAAGATCGTGTCATTATAAGACACGAGTATTTTTTTTAATTACACGCTTTATCCCGCACATGGCAGGGTAGGCAGAGGGAACCGCAGGAACCATAGGAACCTAGTGTTAAGACACTCTATTTCGTTTATTTTTTATTATAACTTCATAGATTGTTAGGACATTTAAGAACTACTTCCATTACAGTAATACATAAACAACTCGTGTAAACTTTTAAGGTAAAAAATTATTTATTAACGTAACTTTATGCACCAAAGTACATACCGTAACAAACTGGAAACAGCTTGATATAGTTAATTATAACCTTTCTGAAATAAAGCTTTAAATAACTTTTAAAAATATAATTTTAAATAGAATTCAATTGTTTAGTACGTACTAAATTAGTGCGTGCGTAAATTGTTTCATTACCATAAACATTAAACAATGTGTATTTTTGTGCACAAAACGTTGTGCAAAAATGCTATATGAAAATACTTTTGTAATTAATATAGAAGTTTAACTTCACGTTACATAAGGCTTACATCAGGATTTGTAAAGAGAGCCACGAGTCAAAACTCTCCGTTATGAATCTTTCGCCCAAAGTGAAACATTACGTAGTGATCGAATTTTTATTTAAAGAGTAAATTAAAGTAAAAACGAGATATATACGTATAAATGTTAGATACTAAGAAGTTTTAAATATTAAGAAAAGAAATGGCCTTGTAGTTGCTTTTATGGGGCTATTCCATAAATATCCACTGGGATATGAACCTTCATCTATTTTTATTGTGCTTTCAAGTACAAGGTCGTTTATATTATCTTCGTTTGGTTATATATTTCCCTAAAATTTTGAAAACATTGTTTTTCTTTAAATTTTTCGGGGCACAGTGACTCAGTGAGCTGGTCTTCACTTCGCACTGGCAACAAGATAAGTGCGGCGTTGAGTTCCGCCAATCCACACACGTTGTCTCAGAACTATACCATAAGTGGAGAACGGAGTGTCTTAACACTTCCTACTTAACTATATGCGGGAAATTACACATTTTTATAATTATTTTTAAAGATTTTTCCTTTAAACGGCTAAATATTAAAATCTTATTATCATCATAACACAAAATAAACATTATTTTCCTACATTATTTATAAAAAAACATGACTTTTGATTTATGACATGTACCTAATTCATGACTTCCGTGCTTTGTTGCGACTCGCGTCTCTTGTAAGAAAAATATTAGTTTTCGTTGTAAATGATAACGGCATTACATTGTCATTTCAAAGGACTCTGAAGCAGATTAGCTACATTAGATTTTTGAAGAAGTGCGAAGTAAGACGTGTCGAGAAGGCTTTTCTTAGTTGTTTTAAAAAAATATTTAAAATGTACTATTTAATATTGTTTATGTTACTATATGTAAGAAATGGCCTAACAACGAACAGTTCAAAGGAAATAGAGGGATATCCCGAAGGATTTCTGTCAGACTGTGAGTCTATAATAATTAAAACCATATTAAATTACCTACCATATTAGATTTATATGTAAAGTAAGAGTTTCACGTACTTAATTAAGTTAGCATATATTTAATGGAGTTGCGAGAGAGAATGCTTTTATTATTGATACATAAATAGTATATTTTAAAACTATAATAAAGAATTCCTACAAATTAATTTTAAATTATTTGATACATGCATTTTTTTTTATTTTTTTTAATAGAATAAAAATATGAACAAAATTAAAATCAATGTATAGATATATATAGAATACAACTTTTATATAAGTACAAAAATATAGAAGCATTATTGATCATCAATTCACTTCAATGAAGTTTTCTATACTTCAATGAAATGTCAGTTACATTTAAAAAAAATTAAGAAAATGACTTCTTTGTATGTTTGTCTGTCGTTTACATTATTATATATTAATATGTATATAGTAAAGTTCAAGTAATTGTATCTTTAGGTCAGTAAACAATTTTCTGAAAAACTAAAAGTTGTACTGAGTTGTTTGATATTTAAACCATTGATAATCTTACTTAAGATCCTTAAAGTATTTTGTAAAATTTCACCTAAACCCTTTTTATAATCTTTAATATACGATTATTGACGCATTTCTAAGACACTGATAGATGTCAAAAAAGAAATGCTATTAATAAATATTTTTTTTAGCTTCACGCTTTATCCCGCATATTGCAGAGTAGGCAGAGCGGAACTGCAGAAACCATATGAACCTAATGTTAAGACACTCCGTTGCTTAGTTCCTGCTTTCCCCGTCCCAACTTTCCGCCTTTTTCGAGGCATTGCGTGTTGAGTGGCGGAACTCAAAGCCGCTTATAAATAATGCATAATATATAATGCATTTGGAAAATATCTTTAGTAATAGCTAGTCGATTTAATGTTTAAAATTGATTTCATGTTACTTTTTTCCATTGATAGACTTCTGAAAGGAAAACATGATTTTGCAAGTCAAGTTATTTTCAAGGATGCAAAACACTACTTCCTAGAATATAACTTACTTTATAGAATAAAAGATAATTGAACATTATAATTTTTAGATTATCTCATCTGATTAAAAGTGTTAATTGTAATGCATTATGGGGTCTAATTGGGGTTAGTATTGTACTAGAGTTATGTTTACAATGCGAGTACCTATATAATTTAGTTTATATAATCAAGGAAAGAATTAAGTTTTAAATAATAATGAATCATTTTCTATAATAAACATTAAATGTTTGATATTGAAACATAAACATAGCTGTTTACGTATTTTAAATATTTAAAAAGATTGAGCACCGTCGCGGCGCAGAGGCATAGCGTCTACCTGTAAACGCGACGATTTGTGGAACATATTCTCGGAACTGTAGAACACACTCGGGGAATATAGATTTTTCCATTTTCATTTTTTTCGCTCTGGAAACTAGGCAAAAGCGTGGTGTTGAGTTCCGCCACTCATCACGCAATGCCGCGGAGATGGAGAAAACAGGGACCAAGCAACGGAGTGTTTAAGACACTAGGTTCATATGGCTCCTGCGGTTTCCTCTGCCTAAAGCAGCCAATTTGTCGAACGCGGAGTGTCTTACCTCTAAATTTTCTATATCTATTCTCCTGTAAAACACATATAGGATATTTAAATTTTCATACAAAATATATAAGACATATACACAATATATATACATTAAACTTCTAAGAAACAGTAAGTAGGCTTTATTAGTAAGTAGGCGTGTTGTTTTGTAGTATTAACAATGTATTTTATTGATGATTATAGTTAGGATAATTTATCACCATGTCGTTTCTAACGGCAGATTTTCCCCAATGTAATTTTATATGAGCCATAAGATTATTTATTTTTCTTCATACTGTATAAAGAAGGCAGCTAAATTTATTACTGACACAAACAGAGGAGGTGCCCATTGAATGTGTGAATGTGTCCATCAATAGTCCGTATTTTTCTTTTTTATTTAACTTCACGCTTTATCCCGCACATGGCAGGGTAGGCAGAGGGAACTGCAGGAACTATTGGAACTTAGTGCTAAGACACTCCGTTGCTGTTGCTTAGTCCCTGCTTTCTCCGTCCCAGCTTTCTGGCTTTCTTCGAGGCATTGCGTATTGAGTGGTGGAACTCAACGCTGCGCTTTGCCTAGGTGCCAGAGCAAAGAAAATGGAAATAGAAAAATCCATCTTCCTCGACTGGGAATCGAAACCAGAAACCGTCGCGTTACAGGCAAACGTTACGCCCTCTGCGCCACGACGGTCCTCTAGTCCATTAAGTCCGCACTTAAAAAAACATATATAAAATTTAAGTTTACCCGTCCCCAGCTTCATCTTTAATGCATTGAACATTTACTAAGCAATGAGGTACGGAGTGTCTTAACACTAGGTTCCACGGTTCCTGCAGTTCCGTCCAAAAAAAAAATTGGAAAAAAATTTTTCACTGTTTGCATGTTTGAAAGTTTTTCTGTTTGCACACGCTGATCACAGAAACCAGTAGGAGCGATTTTCATGATATTTTTGTTATATAGCTATTAGTCTTTGCTAATATATAGGCTATAGTTTTTTTGGAAATTCGCTCTTTAAGGAGGTAAAAGGGGGGAGATAAATTTATATGAAATTCCGTCAATTTTGAAACTAATTCGATTAAAATTATTATTTGGCTTTTTGCTTAGAAATTAAGAACAACGCAATAAGAATTTTTGGAAATTCTGCCTTAACGAGCATGAAAAAGTTTGGTCCAATTAGTATTTAGTACCTAGCATTATCAAGGCTGTGTAGGTAAATGTTACGAATTACTAAGATACTTTAACTCGGGCACATCACTAAAAAATATAATGTGCGTAATACATTTAAAAACCGCGAGCGGAGCCGCAGGCAACAGCTAGTTTAATATAAAAACATATCAAATCCTGTAACTTATATTACTACAAGACTCGTTAGGTTAAGGCTCTTTTCTCGTTTATTTCTTTAGTAAATACAGAAATGTTACATTTATGGGCATTCCAACAAGATATGCTTAGAGTTTAAGGTAATTTTGACGTAGTGCGGTCAAAATTTGGTAAATTTCACCATATTTTTTCCTGTAGGCGACCTTAACCCATTGTTCTATCCAAAACTAGCAAATTATCTACCCTTGAAACCAATATGCTATCGTAAAATAAACAATTCTAACTCGTTAGGACACGCACTTCCTTCTGACTAAATAGTTTTTCAATATAAATCATTTCCACTACAAATAGAAATCAAGTTTTAATAAGTAATGTTAAAATGAAATATAAATAAATATTTTATTCAATGTATAAAGAATAAATCAAAAATCTGGTGTACATTTTTTAGACACTGTGTGTTGAGTTGCGGAACTCAACGCTGCGCTTTCTTATTACCAACGAGGAAATGAAATAGTTTACTCCCCAAGTGGGAATCATTGCTTCCGATGTTATAGTGACGACGCCACGAAGATCTCTTATTAAAATCTATCCATTGTAAACGTTAACGTTTATTTTAAAATTTAACTATGTAATTGCATTTTTCAGGTCCAGGATCTACTTACGACGCTTTTATAACGAAGAAAAGCTTAAAATATCTAACTTTTTCGGTATTGGTCTCCGGTAGCGGATTCAATACCGTTCGGAGGAAATACAGATATAATCAGGTACCGGTAGTTGGACAAATCGTAGACAGAAATACTAGTATGAAGAGTTAAGATTTGTTTTAGATTTATATAATCGTAGGGGAATATTTGCACACTTTTAGTATTTCGATTTGTTGTTTATCTTAAATATATTAGCGAGTATTTAACAAAATTAGAAAGTATGGAAAAAAATTTCACTTATTTGCTGCCACGATACTTGCAGTAGTAAACTAAACTATATATGTATGTATATATGTAAAGTGGCTTCAAATTTCAGTAAACAAAAGATAAACAGTTCATATGAAGACTATATGATAATAAGATTTCTTATTTATAGCTTTTTAATAATAATTAAATATTTTTAAAATTTTTCCATATTGTTTATAGTATTTTTGAACTTTAACTTCATTCGCCAACCAGCTCTTGCTCGTTGTAAAGATAAAAAGAAATATTGAAGGCCAATGTATTTGTTTTATATTATGACACTAATGACAGTATTACCTCATACACGACATCACACTACCTTGTAAATTATAAAAGCCTTACAATTATTATTCCCTTTCATTTCCAGATGAAGGAACTCGCAAAAGATCCAGTAATAGATTTCCAAAAAATGACTATGATTTATATTGGCGGTTTCTTGGACAGTCCAAATTTTCCATACGCCTCGGCCATGGCGAGTGCATACAATAATATTGGATATAATGTCCTATTGTTAGACACTAATATGTTTACTACAATGGAATACCCTCGGTAGGTCGTTATTTATTCTTATAAACCAAATTTAATAACCATATTGAGGCTGTCGTAGCGCAGTGGCACAGCGTAAGACTGACGTAAACGTAAAATCTTAACACATTTTACAGGATGAGTCGTAGGACGCAGGACGTTGTAAATTTGTAAAAGATACGAAAAATAATGATAAAAGAAAAAACGATCAAATTTTTCTATCGACATAAAGGCTTCGAAATTTTTTGCTTCATCAAACAATTTGCACCGAATTTCTTGCCAAATTATAGTTTCTATACTTAATACTTTTGGAATGCGTTCAGTTGGTGCTTAGTTAGTTACTAAAAGACTGGAATGTCTTATATTGAAAAATATTTATTACTTATTAAGTTTCTTTTTTTATGTCTTCACGCTTTATCCTGCGCATGACAGGGTAGGCAGAGGGAACTGCAGGAACTATAGGAACCTAATGTCAAGATACTCCGTTGCTTAGTCCCTGCTTTCCGCCTTTTTTGAGGCATTGCGTGTTGAGTGGCGGAAGTCAATGCCACGCTTTGCCTAGTTTCCAGAGCGAAGGAAATGGAAATAGACAAATCCATCTTCTCTGAGTGGGAATCGAACCCTCAGACCGTCGCGTTTACAGGTAGACGCTGCGCCTCTGCGCCACGACGGTATATTAGTACTTAAATTTATCGAATAAATATTAGGGCATGTCATATTTAAGCTAAAACTCGTATCACAGCTCATTGTTTGCCATTATTATGTCACCCGACCAACAAGAGACCCTATTATACATACATTATAGTATCGTTTTATTTTTTTTTTTATTAAAAGAGAGTATATAAATTTATGTAATTCGCTTGTCCGCCAAAGCCTTAGTTCTAAGTAACAAAGTTCATCGTGGTTAGTATTAATTCTATATATATTACGTCAAAAAATCATCCATATATAGTTGATATTACTTCGCTTTCGTGTGCACTAAAAGCTGATTAGGAGTATTCTAAATATTAGGTAACTGATATAGATATATTCCTATAGAAAATATTTTCTGCATATAATAATGAATTGTGTATAATTTCAGTGCCGCCCGCTTCATGAGACCTATTGGAAAACACGCAGCCAAAATGATAGCAGATTTAACCGAAGAAGGACTAGATCCAAATAAGACAGAAATCGTCGGCTTAAGCCTCGGTGTACATACAGCTAGCTTTGTTGGCAAAAATTTCTACAAATTGACAGGCACGAAGTTATCAAGAATCACAGGCTTGGATCCAGCCGGTCCATGTTTCCGGAACCTTGGACCAGATCAGAGGATTGATAAGAATGATGCTGATTTCGTTGAGATTGTCAGTACAAATATTGATACTATGGGTATGGCAGCGCCTGTAGCACATGTTAATTATTACGTAAACGGTGGAGAGAACCAGCCAGGCGAAGTGTTTTGGTTGTTCTGTAACACTCTATGTTCTCACGTGAGATCTCATACCTTGTGGGCGACAGCGTTGACTCATAGAAATTCCTTTATCGCTATACAGTGTGATTCCGTACAGCAAGCAAGGAATAGACAGTGTTACGATAGAAAACCACTTGTTACCAATTTATTAGGTCTTAATGTGGATAAAAGTAAGGAGGGTATTTTTTATTTGGCCACATCCGATAGATATCCGTATTATTTAGGCGTTAAAGGGTTGAAAAAGGAAAATGATTTCTATCTATCTATAGCAAAGAAATTTAACGAGGAGGATGTTATAAAAATGAGATGAAAACGAAGTGATAACAAAATACAAAAATATATTAAATACATATACATATATTTTTTTATATTTTTCCATTTTTATTTTATTTTTTGTTGTTTCATATTTATTTATTTATTTATTTATTTATTTTCCACTTAGAATCAATAAGATGATCACTTGTGTACGTCAGATAGAGCGAACGGATGAGTGTCAAAGGAGCCCAATTTGATAGTAAATATCGAATTGAGCCCCTCTGAAACCTACACACTCCATGACTTAAAACTAAGGTTACGAGGGTTCCAAGCACGGCCTGGTGAGAAGAGCCCACAACAAACTCAGCCAGGTTTCCCTAAGCTTATTGTGATCACTTCACAAACGTCACTCTAAATTACGAGCAATTCATTAATTCCATGCCATTTTATCATCAATGTAATCCTTTACACTATAATAGGATTTAGTAATTAATTGCCGTTTAACATAGATTTTAAATTTATTTATCGAGAGATCAAATACTTCTTTCGGCAGTTTATTGTAGAAACGGACACAATTACATGGGAAGGAGTTGCCTATTTTATGGAGCCTAGTGGTGGGCATAACAAGTTTATACTTATTCCTCGTATTAACATTGTGAACATCACAATATAATCTAATAATATAATATTCCAAGCAAATATAATCAAGCGTATATATTCGGCGTTGAGTTCCGCCATTCAACACGCAATGCCTCGAAAACGGCGGAAAGCGGGGACGGAGAAAGCAGGGGCTAAGCAACGGAGTGGCTTAACACTAGGTTTCCACGGCCTGTGCAGTTCCCTCTGTCTAACCTGCCATATGCGGGATAAAGCGTGAAGTTAAAAAAAATATAATTCTAACGTACAAATACAAAATTGAAATTACTTTAATAGCGCCATCTATTATTCAAGTAACGAACTAAATAAGGCGAACTTCATAAGTCCTCTATACGAATTCTGTATGTGGGTAGTGTAAAGTAAGATCACTAGATGGCGCTCGAAATAATAATGCTCTACACTTAATGCTAAATACAGATTGTTACAGAGATAGCCTAGAGTCCAGACATTCCATTAATACATGTCTAAATATTTACTTTTTCTTCGTTTGTAATAACATAATTATTATATACATATATTTTAATTGTTTTGTTATTAATTATTAAGCAAAATGTTATGAAATATGACCAAATATTGCAGTTAGTAATAATATTGCTTTAATTTTGTTCTTTAAATCCATATCCATCCATCGAGTGATTAGTTAAAATATGTTACTTGGAAAACATAGATATGTGAAAAAACTAACTTTCCCAATTGAAATTTGAACCCAAGATACCTCACACAGTTAAATCTACTTAACTAAAATATATTTGTATTTTTTTGTTCATTTGCATTAATTTGTATGCCAACTGGACTTAGCTGGATTACATAAATTATTTAAGAGGCATTGTCAGTACAGTGCCCTTCGACCATCACCTGGTGTACCACGCCTAAAAAACATACCAGCCTATACAGCCCTGGCCGTGATACATTCTATTAGAAAACGATTCAACACAAGGTCAGTATGTCTCATTACAACTATTGTAAGATTTGTGAACATCTGCTTACCTGAGTCTTTGTTTAAATCCAAAAAATTATAATGCAAATTCGTCAAAAGCATCGCGGAATTGAAGGGGCGACCACAATGGGCTATCGGGCAAACACTTTTTAAAATAGCAACCCCATTTCATTGAAATAAGGGTTATATAAGTAAATACAGGGTAGGAGGGGTCAGTTTAATTGTTTTGATAAATTTTGGCATTTTAGCGGACACCTGGCGATATATGCTATTTGAATATAATTAGGATCTTTGACCGTTTTTTTGACTATGGGGATGCTACAGTAGTTTTACATTAGTTTGTAAAATTGTTTAAAGTCCATATACAAAAAGATTTTTAGTATATCTCTTGCATCAGTCATAGTGTAGTGTTAAGACACTCCTTACTCTACTATTTAGTGTTTTTTTATTGGAATGTGATTGTGAAGTTAAAAAGTTATATTATGTATATAATTTGTATTTTTTTTGTAATTGCTGTGGATTTTTCAAACAACTTTTCGAGGATACTCATTTAAAGTTTTAACAGGTAAGAAATTAATTAACACGTTACGCTTCCGTTACTTTTATTTGTGAGAGATTGTGGAATTTTTTGTGATGTTTTAAAGGAAATTTACCAATTTAACTATATTTACTATTAGGGAAATAAAATATATTACCAAAATGAGGTTCTATTTAGGTTTTATACTGTGTTAATGTAACATAAGACAGTGTTTATGTATTTTTAGTTAAGCGTGTCGGATTAGATTGTCAATTGGTCGGTAGTGAAATATATATTATGTCAAATGATTTATCAATATATATATATATATATATATATATATATATATATATATATATATATATATATATATATATATATATATATACATATATATATATATATATATATATATATATATATATATATATATATATATATATATATATATATATATATATATATATATATATATATATATATATATATATATATATATATATATATATATATATATATATATATATATATATATATATATATATATATATATATATATATATATATATATATATATATACATATACATATATGGACTTAGAAATTAAAACGACATTTATTACAAGTTAATTTGGCCAACGTAATATAAATTTACGTTTGTCATATCGTCGTTTAATAGCTTGTCTAAATAATTAATGTTCCAAAATCATTCCATCAATATATTTGGCCTTTCCGAAGCCCGGTGGTACTTCACCTGTCGTACCACAGCCTACTTTCACATATATATGTAAGCATATATTTTGTAATCCTGACATTATAGGTGTTAAAATGACGATAAACTTTAAATCAAGTAGATACCACTTCTTCGCGGGCGGCAATACTTAGTTAATTGGTTACCAAGAATGTTTATAGTTTTGTAGTTGTAAGCGATGCAGTATACATTCAACTTTTATTGATGAGAATTTATGGCTTATTTCAGCTAAGTTATAGTTTTTGGAGGGGGTTGAAGTGGAAGTGGGAGTAGGATTTCACGAACAGACTAAATTGTTTGCGAATTGTATATGTAATATTTATGTTATATAAATATATATAAACTGCCACTCAACACGCAGTGCCTTGAAAAGGCAGAAAGCAAGGAACGAAGTGTCTTAACACTAGGTTCCTACGATTTCTGCGGTTCCCTACCTACTACGTTACGTGCAGGATAAAGCGTGAAGACTTAAAAAAAAATTACAATAAATATATATGTTAGTCTATATAGTCAGGACTTAAAAATAATGTCAAACGGGGCTGTTTTATACATACTTTTTGCAGAGATACTTTGAATCACGTAGAATCTCTGTCAAAATACTGTCAAATCAATGCTCTACGTGTGTCTCGTAAACTCCAACCACTTCTGGTTTCTAACACTAAATATAAAAGATACTAAATAAAATTTGTATATAGGTAGTGTAAGTGCTTTTTTAGCGCGGCGTTGAGCTCTGCCAATCAACACACAACGCCTAAAAAGCTTTCCGTAAACGGAGTATCATGACTAAGACTTGATTACAAAATAGAAGAAGCTAAATTAAAACGAAATGAAAAAGGCGGAAAGCTGGGACGGAGAAAGCAGGCACTAAGCAACGGAGTGTCTTAACAATAGGTTCCTATGGTTCCTGCGGTTCCCTCTGCCTACTTTGCCATGTTCGGGATAAAGCGTGAAGTTAAAAAAAACATACTATAGCAAGTTGCGCCTAGTGTGTACCTTACTTTATATTTAATTATATAAATTCAGAATAACAGATAGATTCGTTGATTGCATCATAATTTGATAAATAAATGTTCATTTTGAATACAATTATGGTTCATATTTTATACATCCAATTAATTATAAACGAATAGGCAGGTACATTCTTTAGTTTAATTTAAGTTTCAATATTTGTTGCTCAAATGTTGAATTTTACTTAAAAATATTGTTTTAATTCATAACAAAAAATAAACTTTGTATACAAAATAAATAAAGGAGAAATCCTATAGAACTATATAAATTCAGGATTTCATTAAAAAAGACAGTGTGATTTTGATATTTACTAATAATTAATCTATTAAATTCTCGTACTTATTTAAATTACCGTAATTCCATTAATGAAAACCGCGTCCATATACGTCGTTAAGCTGTTACTTATTTAACACCTATGCGTAAGCTGTGGTGCGTTATTTTACTTATATTTTTTTTAATAATTACATTTTTCATTATTATAACTTTATCATCAACACAGTATCGAAGATACTGGAGGAAGGTTACGTTTAAAGCATTCGGACTCCCCGGAGAGCATGCATGAAGAGGTTAATGGCAGTGGACGAGGTGAAAGAGGTATGCAGGGACCGCAGCGTTTGGCGCTTCGTTCTCTCTGACTACTCCGCTAGGGTTAGAGCGTGAAGCTATGTTTGTATGTATCATCAGCAATAACGAGCTATTTTTAAACGGAGAATAGAGTGTCATGACGATTCTCTCTGTCTATATGCTATATGAAAAAAAATATAAAAAAAATAGTTTACAACCCATTTTACAAATAATAATACCACAAAGAAAATAAGTATATTCTTTAGTTAATATTAATATGTTTTGTATTTGTCGTCAAAACAAATCAACAAAAAACGTTTAATAAACAGCCATATCTTTCCCATTTTTCTAATATACCTTAAAATTGAACCATGTAATAGGATATTATGCTGAGTATATAAATTATGCACTTTAACACAACGGCTTTGGGGGTACATAAGGTAAGGACTCTTAATTATAATCGGCACTTGTGATTTTATTAAGGGAAAGATGCTGTGATTATCAATTTTAGATGTATGCATGAGACCGTCAATCCTTTTGGGCATCTTCATTTTGCCAATAAATTAATGATACTTATTACCAGACTTAAACTCTCAAGTCGAGTTCTTTATAGAGGAACAGTATGGCTGTTTTTTAATTATTTTAATTATATAGTTTTATTAAAAATATTTAGTAAATATTATTATGATAATCAAAATAATAATTTTAATTGACGTCATAGTTATGCCTTGTCTTTCTTTGAGGATGGTGTTGGACTAAAATCATGGTTTAAAGATATTTTAAATTGTATTTATAATGAAAATGTAAAGTTCCAGTCGAAACTTTCTCTAATTTTTTTAACATAAAAATTCTTCCTCTTGTAGTTATATAGCATCTGCGTCTGCGAGTTGGTAATATACTAAAAATTGACCAGAAAATTAATAATGTCGTTAGTATGTTCAAAAAAACAATCGCCATATATTATTATGTAGATGTATTTAAAAGTATAACTAACAATAAAGTATTCTAACATTTCAGACCAAATAAATACAATAATTATTTTTGTAGTGAAATTTTTGAATATGAAAGCAAAAATCAAAAATAGTTTAACCATACTAATAAAAAAATAATACAAATATATATGATTTTAATATAACTATACATAAGACTAATAATATTCTTACAATTTTAATTTAAATTGTTGAACTTAGTACAAAAAGTACATTTTAAAGAATTTAATTTGAACGACATTTTTTACATAGAAAGGAGACAAGGAGTAGTTTAGGTCAAACACTTTGTAAAGTGAAGCTTTAACGCTTTTGTCGTTTTCCCGAGCGTTAGTAATAGGGTCCAACTCCTTCAAGATAATACTAATCCAGCCTTATTACACTGAATTTTGGTCTAGACTTTGCGCTAGATTTTCCATTGTTAGCTTCAATATTTACTAAGTCTTAAACTATATATAAACTGTATATAGTTTTTTTTAGTTTTATATATATGCTAGGCGTCAATATAGATATATTGTATCTTTCTATATATATGTTACTCCGCTCTCCATTTTTAGCACTCCATTTTCCATTTGCATGTACAGGTGTAGATTCAAATTCCGTCACGATAAAATTAAAAAACAACGTGACAGCTATAAATCGAACCTGCATCGTGTGATGCACTATAATATAAAATCGAACTGGTAAATATTGAAAGACATTATTGAAAATAATTAAATTATTATGCCACCAACGTTACGTAGGCCGGGACACGTTATTAAATTACTTTAACGTACTAAGCTAAAGTATTTACGTCTGGCCTTTTGCTGGCGGAGCACCGAATTGTGCCTTATAGTGAGGCAATATCGATTTTGTAAGTTCGATTAATTTATTTATTTAACAAGAAGCTTCTTCTTCCTTTTATTTATGGTGCGAGCACATTTCGCTTCGTTAATGTCATGTTGAATGGATAACACATAGAAAACAAGAACGTTGTTAGTATAGAGATGATAGTGTCAAAACACTTTGTCCGGAGTGGAGACTTAAAAAACCTTTATTTATTCTCAAGAGTGAGATCGAAGAGTGATCGCATTCGCAATCTTTGTATGGTATTATTTATTTAGGTATAAAGATTTCAGGTATTTAGTGCTTTATTGAACTTACTAGATTCATAATAAAGAATAACGTGCTCAGGTTGTTTGGGCACGTCGAAAGAATGAGTGACGAACGAATGGTAAAAAAGATATACGATGGAAAAGTGAGTGGTAAGAGAGTTAAGGGGAGACCTCGGTTGACTTTCGAAAACACAGTATCGAAGATACTGGAGGAAGGTCACGTAAAAAGCATGAGGACTCCCCGGAGAGCATGCATGAAGAGGTTAATGACAGTGGACGAGGCAAAAGAGATATGCAGGACCTCAGCGTTTGGCGCTCCGTTCTCTCTGACTACCCCGCTAGGGATAGACCGTGAAGTTAAGTAAGTAAGTAAGTAAGTAGATTCATTAAATTGTGTCTACAGTGTACGATATCTTTAATATAAGCTAAAAGTATAAAGTAGAGTGACCAATATTTATTAAATATACCTACATATAACATAATATATCTTAATAATTACATTACGTTTACAGAAAAATATCAAAATTTTTATGGAAAAAAATTATGGTACTGGAAATGTCTTCATTTTAATACAATAATATAAAAACCATAAAATATAGAAAATAATAGAGAAGACCAGCATAACCTTGAATATGGACATCCGATATTACATGGAGGTAATGGATTCAAATTTCCATCAGCCTCCCAACGCGTATTTTAAGTAGAGAACGTTTCTTTTCGATGTTACAACTAAATGCTGGTTAAATGATAATTAGTATTTCTGAGTGTGGTGGAAAATTAATTATTGTGATTTCCATTACCAATTAAAGATACTAATATTACTTAGCATTTTAAGCATTTTAATTAAGTATCTAAACATTACTAGTTTGTTGCCATGACAACAAAATATGCATTCAAATCATATAAGTTCATTAAAAAATGCCGATGCATCAGAACAGAATGGAGGCGTGGTAATATCCGGTATCGCGGAACTCGGCCCGTCACTTCCGTCCGCCATAACTGCCCTTTTACCTGTGATTAATTGGCAAATGTGGATTGGGTTAAATTTTAGTTCGTGTTAATCTAATATATAAGTACATATAAAAATAAAGAGAGAATAGCTTAATAGAAAATTTTGTTTCATAACTGGAATTTTAATATATGAGGGAAATGCTAAAAGTGATAAAAAACACAAATAAAAGATTTTTCGTGTGATTCGAAACAGAAAAAAAAAATGGCTCTAAGAAAATTATATATAAGTATCTTATAATAAAAGCAAGGTATAGGTAGAAGTAGCAAAGGGTAGGTAAGTCCTTCCTCTGTGCTCCCCAAAAACACAAATTTATCTTCACTGTGTAGTTTCAGTCAGTCATTTGTGTTCACATTTTACATCAAAATAGATTGCCTTTACCCACAGAACATATAAGCGGTTAATTAATAAATTATCTACCCCATAGACTCAGAGGCGTAGTAATATCCGGGACTTGGTCAATCACTTCCGCCCGCCTTAATTGGTCTCCAGTAATTTGTTGGACATTTTTAAATAGTACTTGAACGTGTCATAGGATATTAATTTTTTTGAAAATAGAATCCCTTATAGGAACACTTTGGCATATCTTTGGCATATCTCATATAGAGCAAAAAAATATCAATATGCAATTTTAGTTATTGAAGTACAGGAAAAATCAACACAATTATAAGATAAAGAGCGTTTATGCTTCGTTGTTTTTTGTATAAAATTCGCAGAATAATTAAATCCTCTAAGGTACTGACTTAGACCATGAAGTTTGATAAGGAGTTAGAACGTACAGTACTTTTGAAATTAAATATAAAAATATATATATGTACATATATATTTTTTATATTTCACATGTCATTATAAGCAGTGTTTTATGCATTTTACTTTTGATTCATTTACAATCTTGACTATTGGTGAACAAAACCTTCGCCTTTGAGTCTAATTTCCACTTGACCGATGTTTTTAGTTTAAATTTAAGGCATATATTTTTTATTAGTTTATTAGTTTTCAATGAACTAATAATAATTAAAAATTTTATCACGTTTAAAAAATTAAGCGAAATTCATAGTGAGAGAGCTACTTTAAATATAGACTTTTGTTACTATGGCATTAAAAAAAATTAAATCATAAACATCATTTTTTTAGGTATTTACAATAATATTACTTTTTGATAAGCATAAAATGGGATATATTTTTTTTAAATATTTAAATGAAAAAAATGGTTTCCCACGATTTTTATAGTTACTTTTACAAAACTAGCTTAGACCCAAATACAAACAGCCACATTAGATTTCCACACAACAATTACATATAACAAAAGCTTACATACATATAAACATATAACCATGATTAACATAGCGTAATACGTACTTAATAAACCATGTCTTATTTTATTTACATCAAATAAATCGATGCATCGACGCGCGGGTGTAGTGCGCGTGCGTGGGAAAAATGGCGGCCGAAAAAAGTTGAAATAAGAGAAAGAAAGCGGGGTCGCCCCCTCGCTAAGGAGGGACGGTGGGACGGCATTCACCTATTTTGTTGAAAAGAGTATGTGTTACATTAAATATATTAATGTTATTATATGGCTGCCTAATTTTAGTCGTATTTTAACAATTGAGAGCGTGTATATAGATTTATTAATATTTATAGTTTTTGATTTTTATTTTGTATTCGTAAATTATGAAGTGTAATAATTTTGTGCTTTAACTTAACCTCACGATTTATCTGTAGCGGGGTAAGAGTGCTTTACTTATATTTTGTACAATAATATTGTTGTTTTCTTTTATTTAAATTAGTATTAACACACATATATTGTTTTATGCCCTCTGCTTATATGTATGTCACTATACTTTTTTGCCTCAAGATATAGTATCCCCTCACTCCCACCAAGATTCTCTAGTCTCTATATGCTGCCCGAATTAGAAATATTGAAAATAATTTACTTCTCAAAGTTTGTTTCGAACCCACTATAGATATTATTAAATAATTATAATAATTATTAATAATCTTAATTTAAAAAAATATTTTTCATTAGATATTAAACATTTTCCAGATAATAGACAATATTTTATGTAAACATATATTTAAATAAAATATATATACACAAACTGTACAAAAGACATATGTATATAAAAACGAAAAACAAATATATATATATATATAAAAATAAGTTTTAAACTAAAAAAATTCTAATAAGAAATTTCCAGTGCCACAGTAGGCAGAGGGTGTGTCCCTTCGGTCGCGCCCACGAGGGTGACTCGCGCCTTAGCGACTTGTGCCACGTTTAATGGCACACTATATTCATGTTTAAATCGAGAGAGTTACTTCTGCTAGTACTTTTTATAAAAGAAATATATATATGAATGTAATTTTTTTTATATTATATATATTTCTTGTCAGCATATATATGTTTAATGATATAATGATATTGTATATTATTTGTGGAATAAGTTTATTGATATATATTTATATTTTTAATTAATATATTCATGTCGATAAATACTCATTTCTTTATTTAATATCCATTTGGTTCCCTAAATACTTCGTAGGCATTTTTGTATTTTTTAGTTTTTTTTACTTAAAGAATAATAACTGTGAATTATTAAATTTAATAGCATTGATGTAAATTTTTCTATAACGTTACATTTTAATAACGTACAAGCAGTTAACAATTATATTTAACTTGCTCAAGCGCTGTCGAAATAAAGAAGACACTTGAACGATGCAAAAGAAGCACTGCCCCACACATCGATCTCCCAGTCAAATAGACTTTCAAGAAACAGCTAACATTTGAATTTATATACGCAAATATATAGTAAATATTTAGATTGCAATATATATATATATATATATATATATATATATATATATATATATATATATATATATATATATATATATATATATATATATATATATATATATATATATATATATATATATATATATATATATATATATATATATATATGTTTCCTTTAATAAATACTGATATAATGATAATTAAAAATTTGGTAACGTACGAATTTCAGCAACTAAAAAGCTTAAGTCATTAAAAACGGTATCTTAGCTTAACTTATTCATAATCACATAAAATTATTTTATTTCATTATATTTGTTAATAAAATGTCAACAGTTTTAATATAACCGTCTAGTAAATAAAAACTAAAAGGGTTATTAGGCTGGTTTCTGCAAGAACTCAGAGGATAGTTCCCAGTTATTGTTTAAGTTGGCTCTCAAACTTTATGTTTGTTGCAAAGTTTTCGTAGCTTCGGCATTTTAAACTTCGCTACGTATAATAATTAGCATTTCAAGATCCGTTCGTGGAAGTCTTTTTTATTATTAATTAACTTTGGCTAATTATTTTTTTAATTATTAATTCTATGTTGTGAAAAGTGAAAAATAATTGAAGTAATGAGTAATTATTTAGTTTCACATTAATAAGGTTATAGTTTCCTATAATTTTTTGGTTTTGTTTTATTAATAGTATTATTTAAAACATGTATTGTTGCTTAAGATATTACTTATCATAATAAATTTTAGTAAATCTCAATATATATTATCATGAAGGCTGTCAAAATATTTGTTGTAATTTAAAAAAAAAAACGATTTAGTTATGTTTAGAAATATTTTGCTAAAATAAGCTTATAAATCAAAAATAGCTCTCTTAATTACATATAAACACATTTATTGTAAATCTTAAAAATAATAGGAATCATCTACACAATACAGATAATCAAATTTGTATTGTCAATGGCTATTTCTATGAAAATTTAATTAGCATTCAACTTTGAAAGGCAAACACCACACAAGACTGTACATTTCCTAAAATTAAAAGCAAGTTCTCCTTTCAATAATGCATTAATTAAAGCGGGTCCAAACCTCAACCAATTAAAAGTACACTCATTCGACTTAAGTCAAACTAATTTTATTTTAAACCGAAATAAAACTTGGTGCACTTTTGCAAGGGGCGACAGGGGGTAAATGCATAAACAGGGGGCGGCGAGGGTGGCAAGAACACAAAAATAGGGTGCTAAGAGGCACGGCAGCCATCTTTAAAAGCGTCGCCTCGTCGATTTTTGCGATGAAAAAATGCTGGCTCTATAATTTATATCCATGGATGGATTTTGGATTTGAGATTTTGCTCATTTAAATATCATTTGTGGTTGGATTTTTTAATCGAATCACTTTGTCGTGATAGGTTTTCGTTTAGTTTGTTATGTTACGTTTTCATTATAGTAATTTTTAATTAGTATTAATAAAAAAATCATTGTTGTAATTCAAAGTATTATAATACACATTTTGGTTGATATTTTAATATATGTTATAATTTTTTTGTAACTTTTTATTAAAAATATATATAAATATAATAATAATTACAAATATATTTATATATGTAAACTAATAAATAATATAATTTAATCTTGTTAACGATATAGTGTTCAATCACTATATTCTTCATGTAACTTTTCGCTAAAATTATCGTTTAAGTCTAGAAGATGAAATTCGTTAGTAAAGTACCCAGTATTCGTATTCGTCTTTAGTAAAGTACCCAGATGAGGTAAAAAAATATCTAGAACGCTTCTTTAACTTTCCTTGAAAAAGAGTCAAATATAACCTCGTTCATAGTTATAACTATAATTTAATATAAAAACAAATATATTAATTTCATAGCATACAGATTTCATATAGAGTTATGATTTTTTTAAAATTGTTAATTTAATAAATACTTTTAAGTTTAATTTTTAAGTATCAACCAAAAACATTCAAGAAATCGTTAATATATCAATATATCGTATTTTTCTGCGATCACAATTTTAGAAGAGTACACCAAATAACACGTTAACTAACAAATAGAAAACGACCTAAAGATTAATCTAAAAAAAACAATCATGAAATAAATACAGCTAAGCACCAATTACTTTCGCAAAACCAGATCCCAATCTTACATACCCTCATACCAATAAATAAGCACATAAAGACGCGACATTAGCCGTCCGATTTGCCCGACGTTCCCCTATAGAAAAAGTGAAGTAAAAAATTTGGGGATCTCACCCTAAGGGTTTTTGTTCGATTCGTCACCCCACGGAATGCCTCATTTATATTATTGGTACATAATAGGTATTGATTTTGGGGTTTGCCTTTACATTAATGTATATGTACAGACGTACATTCATATGTTTAGTTAGACTTTTGTATGGAATGGCCTTTCTATATACAGTTGTATATTTAATATATTGTTATACAGTAAGTTATTTACAGCAGTTTTGTTAATATATATCTAAAGCTTATTATTCATTGAGCTTAAATAACTATGAGTTTTTGTGGTTCTAAAGCTTTTATTTAATCTTATATTATTGTTTTTTTTGTTGTTTATTAAATAAATATTTTGTATATACTATACTTAAGTATTTGTTCACTGCATTCCTTATATTACGCCACGTAGTTTTTACATTATATTTTTTGCTTGCATTACTGATTGCATTTCATATAAATAAGAAAAGATATTTCAATAAGGTAGTTTTATTAATAAACCTTTTTCGTTCCTTACATTTACATTTCTGACATATAAAATATTGTTATTAAGGTTTTCTCATTTGTTTTTGATACAAAGGAACATATACTTATATGTACCTATATTATGTTTTATTTGAATTGTAGGTCTAGGTGGTGTTGTAGGTTTAGGGTATATGACAAAAAAGCAATCAATGTATATAATAATTAATATCAGCTTAAAATTAAGCTTTATTTTCACCATTATATTTTTTTAATTAATATTATTTACTATATTTTAATATAGTAGTTAATATACCTTTATCTAGTTATATTTTTATTTAAGAATTTACTTATGTTATGAACGAACGTTATACTTTGTAAATTTTGGTGATTGAGATTGCAATATATGTAATTATCATTATAACTTTGGCATATTTCTAGTAAGGAATACAGCTTCTAAAAATAAAGCCTTTGTATCAACACCAATAACGTGCTTTTTAACCCGTATATAGCAGTATATATAGAGAGAACTACGAAACGACGCTTTTCATGTTTGGCCCAAATTATATTATTGAATGCGTAACTTAACACTGCGCTCTATCCTACTAGAGCCTGGTCATGAAAATAATTCACACCCGGAGTAGGGATGGAAACTATTGCTATGGAGTGTTATGTCACTTCGGTTCTTGGTTCCGAATTTCTTATATTTATTGTCTTTCTTTTAATTTAATGTATTGAGCACTTTTATGGTATTTTTATAAATAGGTGAAATTGTTACGCTTTTTATTTTTTTTTTAATTTAAGAAAATATAGAATAAATAGAGAAGAATATTTTATTTACGTTTAACTTTTTTTTGTAACTTTATGCAGAGAGACTAAATTAAAATATTTGAATAGAGAAAAACAAAAAGTAAACCATTTCTAGTCTAAAATAACAAAAGGAACTGGACAAGTAAAAAAATTCTGCTACACTAACCGGAAGTAATTGCATAAAAAAATGTCCGCTTATAGTAGCAGCGGTTGTAAATTTTTAAATAACACTTTGACATTTGTTTTTTTTTTAAGTATATAAAAAAGTTAAACATATAAACATGCATTCTCCAACTGTGTAATGATATCTCTTTTTACCGTATATTCTCCTTTGTATGTTCTCCATTCAACAGTGACATTGGCAAAGTGAATTTTGCTCAACTGGCACGCTCGGAACGCCATAAATAAAGAGAAGAAGAAGAAGTTAAACGTCAAAATCACTTGTCATTATCGGTCAAAATCAGCTATAAACTCTTCATTAAATTTAAAAACTTTCCTAAAATAACTCAAACTTAATTAATTAGCTCCTTCAAATAACACTCATAGAATATTCATCAACTTAACAAATACAATTACTTATAATTTGAACAAAAAATAGCATTGCCATTATTACTTAGAAACCGCCATTTTCTTGAATAGTTATAATCTAAAGTGACGCCCACACTACGTCGGCCAATAGCATTATAAGATAATTAACACGCCCACGTTTAATTATTAACATGATATGGTGAATTTGATATTCTCACGATAATTGTGCTTTTTTATGGTGTTTTTGCGAGAAATAACCCATATTGTTATAGGCTGAGAATCAGTTAATATTGCCTATACAGGAGATATTCTATGATATCAATTGTAATATGAATATTTTTTTATTGAATACTGGAATATATATATATATATATATATATATATATATATATATATATATATATATATATATATATATATATATATATATATATATATATATATATATATATATATATATATATATATATATATATATATATATATATATATATATATATATATATATATATATATATATATATATATATATATATATATATATATATATATATATATATATATATATATATATATATATATATATATATATATATATATATATATATATATATATATATATATATATATATATATATATATATATATATATATATATATATATATATATATATATATATATATATATATATATATATATATATATATATATATATATATATATATATATATATATATATATATATATATATAATTTCAAAAATGGTATTCTAAAAACTAAATTCTCTAATATAGAACTCATTGTCAATATATTCCAAATAACACTTGATTAGGCTATATCACAATATCAGCATACAAATATATAAAACTACGCCACTATATGACATAAATAACATAGAAAGCCATTTATAACTTAAGATTTCATTTAAATTTACATCTCCGCTGACCCGATCCGATGTTTATCTGTCCTCAGAGAGGCATAATTCACTCAACTCCCACTTTTATAGCCGCCATTTCTTTTCAACTAAATTGGTCGTGACAGAAAACGTTTTAGGAAAAATATTTTTTTTATAGATATTATAATCGTTGCGAGTGTATTTTAAGTATTTCACTGTGATTTATTAATCATTGGATTAAGTTATAAATTAGGGATTCGATTGTGGCTTGAATTATATTAGAAACTCAAAAAGCTTATAAACTGTTGGAGTCTGCGTTTTATTTTCACAATTTGGAGAATAAGCATGGGGAGTGACAAATCCCTCTCTATACTTTCTCTTCCATTGAAAAAATGTAGAGAAGAAGAAGAAACTAATGGTGATATATTACTTAACTCACAGTACCCCACAAAATACCGTCATTTAACCGTAAAATCGTGACCAAGACTGATATATCCACTTGTTATTCCGGTTATATGAACTTGAATTTTACTTTTTCTTACATTAAACACGACAGTGCGTTTAAATTTAATTTATCATACTCTATAATAAAACCTATAATACTTTGCATCTGCTAAAATATGTGAAAAATTCATCTTTGATCCAAATGAATGGGTATATTGAATGAATAAGAACCCGTTCTAGTATTGAGATCGACGTCTTGCTTTTTTTTGTAGAGCGTTATTTCTCTTTTCTCGGTACTGTAGATGCATAGCATAAATGGCACTTAGGTGGCAGACACAAACTTCAAAGTACGGTCTTGGCAAGCTTGGCGGTAATTAACATTGCCCCGCGGAGCTTAGACGGACGATATTAAAAATCTTGCTTATTTTTTACATAATTACAGTTAAAGTTACTGTTTTTTTTTTGTCGATATTATGTTTTATAACATTGCATTGCGATGCATTGCATTGTTCGTACAACGTCATGCCGGTTAGTACTTTATAAGTGCAGTAGTAAGTAGATATATAAGAATATAATAGAAAATGTTAAACAGCGAACCAACTAAGGTACTGGGTTCTAGTCCCGCTCGTTTCTATTATTTTTCATAATTCTATGTCCTTAGTAGGTATATCAATTATATTATATTTTTAATATATAAATACTTTTAAGACCGAAACAAGATATAAGTACTGAAATTTAATTAATTTATTCTTACATTTATAAAAAGTAAATGAATCTACTTACAGTTTTCTTGATTAACGACGCACATTATTAGACCAGGTTTATGTTGATACGATATTCCTTAGAGGCATATAAGTACAAATTTAACTGCAATTGTGAATTCTTCTTGCAATTCTACAAATAGCATTAGTAACTAAGTTTTCCCTAGCTTCTCACTTTATTTCATACATCACGATCTCACAAAAGAGAACCTAGTGTCAAGACACTTCTTTCTCCACTATCCTACTGAATTACGCGAAACATTGCGCGTGGCAGAACTCAGCACCGCAAATAAGATTACAAACTGTCACAATAAACTATAATAGCAAAATCTATACAAATTGATGGCTCGTGCCTATTTCTATTGATCCGTAAGTATCAATACCATTGATCCCAAATTACGAGGTGACGAAAAAAAAAATACAACTTAACTTCACGCAAAGCAAAGGGTGCTTTTTTTGCACTCTCTTTTTTCTGTATTGTCATTATTTTTTTTCTTTTGTAATCCAATGTGTGAACCGAATATTAATGCTGAGACACCTTTTTGTAAGGGCTTTTTGCCACTTAATTCTGGCCGGTAGATGGATTTTGAATGAAATGTTTATGATGCAATGATTTTTTTAAGTAAATTTCAATTTGACTTTTTTATTTATTTTTTATTTTTTACTTTGGTGCTGCAAAAACGTGAGAGTTTTGCGTTAGATGTTCCTTTTTTGCTGTGGTTGTTTAAATTTATTTTGGTATAGGCAAATGTAAATATTTCTTTTTGTAATTAACAAATTTTTATTTTATTTTAGATAGATAGATAGATAGATAGTTTCTTTGTATACGTAAAAAAAGAAAATATAAAAACAAAAGGTAACAAGAACAAAAAAATTAATATCAAAGTAAGTCATTTAATTTTCTAATAATACGAAAGTAATCGACATAGCCCAACGAATTAGTAAGTTGAAGTGGCAATGGGCAGGGCACATAGTACGGTGAACTGACGGCCGCTGGGGTTGAAAGGTTCTCGTGTGGAGACCACGTAGCACGCAGCTTGGGATGGCCTCATACCAGGTGGACGGACGACTTGGTCCGGGTTGCAGGCAGACATTGGATGCGAATAGCGTTAGACAGGGCGCACTGGAGGTCCTTGGGGGAGTCCTATGTTAAACAGTGGACGTCCTAAGACTGATATGATAATGATAATGATGATGATGATGATGATTTAATTTTCTAAAAGGCACTACTTTTTTGGTATACATTAAGTATATAGTATATATGTGTTGTCGAATCGAATTAGCAGGGAGGAGTCTGTAACAAAATTGTAATATTTTAGTGATTACTTTACCGAGCATATGAGTGTTTAATTGAGAAGTTATTAATTATTTTCTTTTTTACATTTTTTTGTTTAATATTGTGTTGTATGTAATAAAACAGTTGAATAACTTAATGTTAAAAATGTACTCGTAAATAAAGACTATTAAAATTATAGTTATGTGTGGAGTTAAATCGTGTTAAAATTATTATTTTTATTTATTTATTATTTCAATTATTGTTACAATACATATATATTAGAATACATTTAAGAGGTTTATATCACGAATTTAAAACAAGAAAATCACTTGAATGTATTACTTAGATACTTTGGATAGGTATCTCGCTAGGATTCCCTATGCGGAGATAGCCAATGATTCGCTTACTTACTGTAACTGTACTGTGTGTACTTCTCTTGATAATCAGAATAGAATCTTATAATTATAGAAGTTAAATGATTTATAAAATTATATAATAATAATATAGACGGGGACGGAGAAACTAGGGACTAAGCAACGGAGTGTCTTAACACTAAGTTGCTATGGTTCCTGCAGTTCCCTCTACCCTGCCATATATGGGATAAAGCGTGAAGCTAAAAAAAAACATAAAAATTATAGACGTAAATAAAAAATATAAACTATAATTTGAATTTAACTTTACATTAAATTTAACTTTATTTGATATTCCTTAAACGCTTGCACAGTTTACATGAGGCGCGGGTCAAATCCCACTGCGTTCTCATTTTCATATGTGTTCTTTAAGTATTTAAGCTTACAATTGTTATCAATTGTTATAAATGATATTGCAAAGGAGCAACTGTTGAGTTTCTTGTTTCTTCTCAGCGGAGCCTGTGTTTCGAACCGATGGTTCCTGCAGTTTTCTATAGAACTGATACTACTAATATTTCAAAGTAAGTTGACTATGTAGAAGTAAATAAATATATTTATTTGTCTTGTAAAATGATTAAAATGAGAATATCGATATTGATAATTTAATTATGATATCGATATTGCCAAATAAAATGATCGATTAATTAATTTATTTTAGGCATGGCTCTATAGGTTATTATATATTATTCACAATTAAGAGCTTTTATATAAACTGAATGCACAGTACTCCCTCCTTATCCACTGAAAGTAACACAATACGTCCCCTCATCCTACAATGAGAACTAACGAACATAAAAATTAAAATAAATCAATAGATTTCTTGTTCAAAGAGAAATAAATCCCCATATTTACGTAGTACCCTTCAATTTAAACATGGCATCAACTGTAGGTGCGTGTACGTTAATGAATTTTCTAACGAAAAAAATTGAATTTAGGGGTGAAAAATTTCTGTCGAAACTTAAATATATATGCAGATAGGTAGAAGGTTTTTAGGGGTGGTACCCTCTTTTGAAGTACATACTTCGAGATGAAAAATAAGGCTCACATTGAGTCGTCGAGGCGTAATGCAACGGCTGGCTAGTTATTTGATTATGTATACGAATGTAATTATATATAGGGAGTTTTGAGAATTTTGCGTCAATTTTACACTAGAAAGATAAATTAAGTTTTAAAAGCATTTTGAATTGTACTTGTATTTATATGTGCCTTTATTTATTTAACATTTGGTATATTTGGTGTAATTGAAAGGCCTGTCATCTATATAACAAATTTGCTATGAGAATATAGTACCTATACAAGACTGGAAACTTTTCTAAGTCAAATGTCAGTTATTATGTAAAATTTATTAAAAATAGGTTTTTTAAATAAATTTAAAAAATATATAAAAAATATATCTCAACATGTTTAATTGATACAGATACAAATTGATAGTATCAAGATAATAAATTTTAGCAAGAATAAAAATAAAAATAATGTCTTCCCCCGAGTAGGATTCAAACCGAAAATTTACAGCGCAATTACAAAAAACTTTTACTATGTCTGAGGTGAAGAGACATAATAATAGTCATCAAATATTGAATCTTAATTACAATTAAAGCAGTTAGCTTAAGGGCGATTCGTGCCAAGATAAAAAATGTCACTCAATTCTGACAAAGAGGGACGCAATAAAGTGGTCCGAAATGAGGCAGAAAAAGAAAAGCTATTAAAAACAATCACGGACATCATTCTTAGTCGTTTTCTCGAAGTGTTGTTTGATTTTTGATTTATATCGTGGTTTATATTATTTTTTTTATTATTATTTTACCACCAATGGAAGTTACCAGAAAAAATAGTGATGGATCACTCTCTTGTTTAATTTCTTTTCTTCTCTCCTAAATGAAATCAATGGGTCTCTTCTTTGGGTTTCTTCTTTACGGTGGAAATATACTGTAGATTTATTTTTTTTTTGTTTATAATTTTATTTAATTTAAATTATAAGTCTCAATCAAGGTTTTTTAAGAATAATCAATTATTTTATTATAGATGTACCTAAGTATTTTATTATGTTTATAATCATTTAAAATAAAAATAATATAAGGTTCAAAATTCATACTATATTAATATTTGTTAGGTTATTACCAAATCCTACGATTAGATGTAAAATTAAATATAATATCTTTTTGTATATTTAATTATGTATATAATAAGGCTCCAGAAATACTTGTGTTTCGTTAGATTTCTTATATTTTAGTTTAAAGGGGGACCGGCAAAATGTATGGTAGCTGGCCCAAGAACCAATAACGACGTGACAGATTATCATTAAAACGGTATTTCAATATACTACTATGGTTACTACGGGAGTACATTTCAAATCACTGTATGAAATAGTTATGGTAATATTGAAAACTTGTTTTCATATACGATTCTAAGCAATAAAATACAAACACAAATAATTTATTTGCATTAAACAATGAATTGTTTTAAATTCTATGACGCTGTACAAAAAAATTTAAATGTTTATGAGTCATGTGGTGTGGTGCGGTGGTGCGGAATGCACGGCGTAGCGCAGGTAGTATGTTCGTCGCTGACCGCCAAGCGATATGTAGGCAGATACCCAATATGTGAACGCAAATGTGTCCTTGTGTGGCTCAGTGTGTACAAGAGCCATAACATGTTTAAACACGTTTTAACTAGCACTGCAATGTCATAGAATACGAAATAATGTACTTGTATTGCTTACAATCGTCTATGAAAATAAGTTTTTCATATAGCCACAACTTTTCCTTCCTTTTTCCTTTCGATTCCTTTAATAATTTCACATACATTCGAATTATTATTACAATTTCTACGTTACTAAGGTATCTGTAAAACTGAGTTCCAAGTAAAGCCATTTCAAATGTACTAACAATCAAGCCATTGTGACGCCATTGCGAAGTTTTAAAAGAAACAAAGCCATATAATTCACAACCCTTAAGAATAGAAAATCTCAGTACATAACATAAATTGGTTTCGAGGGGTGTACACACCCCCGTTGTACTCGTATTGTAACACCCCCGACCGCACGCCACGTGGCTTCGTCAAATATGGTCGAAATAATCGATAGTAGTGAACTTTTATATATGTTAATAATAATAATTGGACTTAAAAATATTGCTAAAAAATAATATAGAAAGCAGGGACTAAGCAACAGAGTGTCTTAACACTAGGGTCATATGATTCCTGCAGTTCCCTCTGCCTACCCTGCCATGTGAAGGATAAAGCGTGAAGACGTAAAATAAATAAAATAAATAAAAAAATATACTATGTGAATATGTCGCGTCTTAATAAAAATTAGATTGGTATAAATTTGAGTACTTATTGAATGAAGTTTTAATTTAATTTCTTCTCTTATTTTGAGTTATCTGGAAAATAGAGAGCTATAACACTAGTTACTTTCTGTCATCCTATGAAATAATAAAAAGCTTTTGGATTTTCTTATAGTTAGTAATAGTATATTACATGTTGTTCATTACATAATTAAAATACGAAAAAGCTCTTGCCGTTATATATTAACTTTTCATACTAGGCTTCTTAAGCCTTATTAAAAAGCAAATCAAAAAAAGGAAATTATAAACTATGGAATATATATTATATATATTAATTAACTATGACAAATATTTTTGGAATTATTTTTTTATTTCTCTGTATGTTTGTTAATCATAAGTCTATTAAGTATGTCGTGTTGTGTAGAACATAAGGCATGTTTCATTTTTATACGTTATCTAAAATTAAATAGTAACTGGTATAGTAAAATTTGTAATTTGTAGTACATACAATTATATAAGTTTCTCTCATTCTTTTTGTTCACTTCTCTTTCTCTTCATAGTTACATTTTTTATTTAAAAAATAGTAAAGCCTTTGTACTAGGTGGTTAAAAAAGTTGAGTCATATTACATACTGGATAGTCGACCACCCAGAATGTAGTAACACACTGATTTATAAAAAAATAATATATTTTATACTTCGCAAAACATACTGAGACATATTACGAGAAGTATTTTTTTAATCATTGGATTTAAATATTTAGATAATTGTCCTTTTTCTAAACGAATTAGAGACTTTGACTACAAAGTACGGTAAATAAGCGAATTTTGTTCCAAAAATAAAAAATATTTATTAAATCGACTAAGAATGGAACTATTAACGTTTACAATGATATACAAGATCTAAGTAAGCTATATATAGTTTTCGACTCTAAAAATAAATATTTAAATTTTTACAAGAACTTAAAAGTCTATAAAAAAAATTATATATATATATATATATATATATATATATATATATATATATATATATATATATATATATATATATATATATATATATATATATATATATATATATATATATATATATATATATATATATATATATATATATATATATATATATATATATATATATATATATATATATATATATATATATATATATATATATATATATATATATATATATATATATATATATATAAAAGGAATATTTCGAGCAAAAGATTCGCCTTATTAATGTAAATACTTATTTATATTCAAATTCGATCGCCACCGCATTAATGCTGGACGGAAAAATTCACCCTCGTAAATTTATTAAAAATATATCAGGATATAGGTCTATCGTGTAGAGTTTCAAAGAGAAGGGATGCGTTCAAGAAAATGAACTTTTCATTCAAGCAAGTAGGGTCTTTATTAGGTACAGACGGTGGCAAAATTTTTCGTAACGTACAGAAAAATCTTATATTATGTATAATGTCAAAGAATACCTATTAACTCTAAAATGGTTTAAATGCAATTATAAATTATTAATAAATATATAATTATTTCATAAAAATAAAAAGATTTCAATTTATTTATCATTTTGCCTGTTAATTTGACGTCTTAAAATTGTAAATTTTAGGGTATTTATGCGAAAAAATTAAAGCTATTTTTTAATTAACTCATTTAATAGTTTTTTTGGCCAAAAATCTATTTAATAAGCGAACCTTGATTTCTGACATATACCTATATTATAGTTGCATTGAAGCAATTGACTCGTTTCAATCCTTTTTGTATTCAAATGCGCCATAAAAAATCAAATATAAAATATTTTTTTAAAACTATGAATTTCCATGACTGTACACCCTTATAAGCCCTCCGGGTAAACTTTTTTCCTCTAAAATCAGATGCACTCCCCCACTGTAGGTATTATTGAGTTTGTTAACGCATCTACAATCTACACTATATATATATGTATATGTATACGAAAGTTAAATACAAGGGATTTTTAAAAATGGGGAAAGTTTGAAATTATTAAAATTTTACGCGCGATGTGTTATTTTGATGATTCTGAAGTAATTTACAGGTTATGGTTAGTTAAGTGTACGATGTACTTGTGAAAAATTAGATTGTATACAAATGAAAAAATATATGTATATCTTATCTATGTCAAAATAGATCTTTTTCTTAATATGTTATGTTTATTTATAATTATATATTTTTATGAATTGTAAGTCGCCACGTTTCACATTGTTTCAAGTAAATTGAGATCGAGAACTTCTTTGGTTTTGTTCTGTCATCATCGTTTGCAATGGATTCTAAAGCGGGATATTCAAGTCAAAACAATATATTGTTTATTTTCTTTTAAAATAATAAAAATAGTAAAATACCTACTGTCTGAAAATCTATGACATATGTATAGTATTTTATTACAATTCAATTTAATATAATAATTCAACTCAATTCAAAATATTCAATAGTCAAATGGACTTTTATTATCACCTTTGAAACGTCAAATGTCACTAACATTTTGAAGGCAGTTTTGTTGGGAAAGGCTGGCTGGGAACTCAATAGTTACTCTTTTAAACATATACAGTTTGTATGATATCCAAATAACATCAATTCCATATATTTTCATCATTTTAGCATTTCCGAATAGTGTAATATGTTTTATTCAAGTTCGAAGCGGGAAAAATTAGTACAGATTATAAATCTTTAAAATCGAAATAAAATAAATGAACTTACTTTAGGGCATTGTAACACTGAGGACACGTAAAGTAATCAATTCACTGAATTAATTATTTTCATAGACCTTTACTATATACATTTTCTTATATACGAATACTCTTGAACATATAAAAATTATTGTATTGCTTAATAAGCAACTTATGCTGTACTACAAATAAAACTACCGTAAGTTTTAACATGTCATTGCAATTTTAGCAATCATAAAAAGCTACTAAAATTTGCATCTGCTTAACTAGAAACGATAACCGGTACAGAACGAAAATGTAAAGAGTTGAAAAAAAAAAACAAAAAATACCATGACACAATGGCTTCTAACGTCCGAACGAAATGGGTTCAATGATTCCCACAAAATAAAACTATTTTCTATACGTCCCATATGCATATTACACCTTGGCTTAAAAACAATGGGAATGCATCCGTTAGGGTTGCATTCTGCATACTAAATCATTACAATGCACAGTTGACACAATTTCGCAACCCTCCAAAGGTGACTAAAACAAAAAAAGTGATTGTTAGAAAGAACAGGTTTTCATTATCGTTAGAAAGGGTAAAGTGAGATGTAAAATAGTGAAGTGTTCCTTTGCATATTCGGTATAGGGTTGGCGTGAATAAATGCAAAAGGTGATTTTAAATTGTATTTCTTAATATTTGTTTGGAAATGTTAATATGAAAATGTATTTAGTAGATTTTTTAAGAAAAATATATTAAAATTAAGCATCAAGATTTTGACTAAATATTTTATAACTAATCTGTATTGACTTTCAATATAACATTAAAGAAATATATATGTGTATACGTAAAGATTTGCGTAGTAAAAATACACATATTGTGTAATTACAAATTATAAACATGTATATAATATAAATTATAAGAAAATAATATATTTAAATTGTCCAGAACGATTTAAAAAGCTGCTAAAAGCTTAAAAGTACCAACCCTGCTCCACTCGCATTTTAATTACAACTTCCCAGTCCCCAGCTTCTCAGCATCTCGAAGACATTGTACGTAGCTTAATTTATTCATAAATTTCATTATAAATTATTCTAAACTGGTAACGTATGCAAATGTAACGAAATTAAAATCATAGACAATGATTTTTTTTTATTTTAAAAATATTGTCATTGGCGTTCCCACTGCATTGCGATTTTGTCTTTTGAATTCAAGATATGAATATTAATGTAATTTTTTTTATTATTGTAACTGTATATGGCGTTAGCGGAACTTGTTTAAGAAGTGTTTATTTTTTAATAATCTGTGTGTGATTTATTATAAGTTATGAGACTGTAGAGTAGTGTATCTAGTGTTTGATTTACAAATTTGGAATTTTAACGAGAGTTAATTAATTTTAGTAATTATCTGTATTTTGACGTGACAACGTCTTAAATTAGGTTGCGGCTCGGAGTCACATATGAAAAAGGTAACATAACGATGTGTCAACTGTCACCGAACTATGATCGGTCCGCCGCGCGTATCACTTGACACATGTACAATGTTTTAGTAAACAAAATATATTTTCTATAGTTAAAATTTGTGCAATTTATATTATTATTATTAATCATATCAATAAATATTTTACCGAGAAAAAGACGTTGTCACGTAAAATTTTCGCCCGTAAAACCCACTTTACAGGCAACCATTTTTTTACTTATCGCTTATTTTATCGCTCGTCGAAAGCAAAAAAATATGTTTTCAAAGAACATGTCTATTAATAATAAAATATTGAAACGATTCTCTACTTTGTGTATCAATGTGGACATTGGATTGAAGACAAAAGACTGCATTCGAATACTAAGCCCAGGTAAGTACTTATATATATATTATGTCATTTAAGATAGCTTATCGTTTGAACATAATACAATGTTGCTTTGTTGTAATTAAAAAAAAACTACTTGAAATAAGTCAAAACTAGTTTTGTCTATGAATGGTAGAAGTACTTGAAATTTCTATATAATTTATTGAATAAAATCCTTTAGATGATTTATATTGAGCGAAACTTACGATATATTCATTCTTTTGCATAAAATATCTTAGAGAGAACCTTGGACTTAGGCAGCTGCTGTCTTTCGAAATATACAGCTACTGTAATTAACAAATTTGGCCTTTTCGTCTAAATTATCGATTATACGAATCAAATATGTATTTTTATATAATAAAAATATGATATAATGTAAAACATATATATTTATAAATTCTTAATTAGTAATAAAATTTACAAATTTTGCATAAATATGTACTATATACATGGTATACCTGTATAATATATGTATATACGTAACTTTAATACATAAATTTTTAGTATCATTTTGATATAGACATTACGATAGATATTTTAATTTATTATATATTTATTTAAAATTAAGCTCATAATTCACATCCATCTGAATGAAGAATAGCAAAATCATGAGTTTCAAATGACCGCTCACACCTAGTAGGGTAGGCAGAGGAAACGTAGTGTTTAAACACTTCATTCCCTTCCACCCAATTTTTGAGACGAGGGAGGTAGCGGAGCGCCAAACGTTGTGGTTCCTGCATTCCTCTTTCATCTTGTACACTGTCATTAGCCTCTTCATACATGCTCTACATTAGCCTCTTCATACATGTTGAAGGGCGAAACCTAATGCCATTCAAAGTGCCTATAAAGTGCCTTTTTCTTAGTAGAAGATATTACTTCTTTTTATTATATACTGAGCATACGATATATCAATATTTATTAATATCTAAGCCTATTGCCTACCACCTGTCGTTGCTTAGCAAATAAATATAAAAAAAAAAATACTAAACATAATAAAGTAAAGCCTTAGGGTGAGTATGACCATTATTGGATAGGACAGTAAAATCAAACATCTGCTTCCTATCGCACATATGTTAATACTAGATATTTACTAGGTAGGTATAGAGTTATACTAAGTTAGTTTAGGTCATATACGAGGAAACAGCGACAGAAGTGGTAAGTATAGAGGACACTTCTGGCGCGGACGGCTTGTGGGTTCGATTCTGACTCGGGAAATTATGGTCTTTTTCATTTTCATTTTTCATCGCTCTGCCAAGTGCACAAACAGCGTTGAGTTCCGTCCCTGTACTAGTAATGCCTCGAAAAGTTGGTAAACGTGGAACGTAGTGTCTTAACACTACGTTCCTATGGTTATTGTGTTTCTCACTGCTTTTCCTGCTACGAGTGGGATTAAGCGTGAAGCTATACAAAGTATATATTTGACTTAAAGATTTACTTAAAGATTGATAGTCACGCGATTTATGTTAGCGTAGTTTTAGAATTTACGAATTTTAGTTTTAATTTAATTTTTTCGTTGTATATTTAATAATTGAAAAATATACAGAAATTTCTGAATTAGTTCTAATAAGAATGAAAGGACTTAGAAGGAACTCTGTATCCTTGCCTTCTTTAGCAATCTGACTTAACTAATTAAACTTTTGTGGCCCCCTAAATATAAGCATGCCTTTTCTCTACTAATACTTTCACTATTTTGAAAATTGCCCAATATATATTTCTCTTTCATTTTAAAATTATAATCTATGACCGGCAGTCTAAGTTTAGAATCGCCGTTAGAAACTGTTCCCGGTTTTTATGCGAAAGTTAGAAGTTTTTTATTACTATCAGTTCTAGTTAATTGCACACGCTCCCCAAAGCCCGCTATTATGTTATAAAACACATGTTATTTTGTTAAAAGAAACTATATATACATATGTATTAAAGACTTCCTACTATACGGTTTCGATAAACATATACATATATGTATATTTTTACAGTATGTATAAAACAAATATAATTAGCAAGTACAGTCCAGTGTTTAAACACTATGCTTATTGAAATATTAAAAATGAAAATGTCATATCGTTGTCATTTTATCATATTTTTTTTATTAGCTACATAACTTATAATATAATTATATGTTGCTGGTTGGTAATATGACGTGTTCTTTTTTTAATTTGTCTTTAAATTATTTTTCACATTGTCTTTATCTATATATTATATAGTAAATCTTGTGTAAAGAAACTCCGTTCACCGCTTTCGATTAAATATTTTCCGTGGATTTCAATACCGCGAGGTGTAGTACTATATGAACGAGGAAATGTACCGCTACGGCCATTTAGTTTTCACGTTCAATCAAATCGTTTCTTGTGATATTGAAGATAGCCCGACTTTGATCAGTGTATAACAATAATTTGCTTAAGATCCAATTCAATATTTACGGCAACTGGAGGCGCGCGTCGTTGAGTTACGCAGCTTAACACGCTTTGCTTCGACAGGCAGACAGCGGAGAACGGAGTGTGTAAACACTGGGTTCCCATGGTTCCTGCGATTTCTTCGTGCGTGAAGGTTAAAAATATATTAGACATTAATTTTCAATATTACCTTGCTATGCTTGTATATGCGGCAGATGCTTATACTAAATATAATTCTGATATTTTTAGAACATAAAAAAATTACAAACAAAATGTTACCTAAGTTGCCTGTAACGTGAGACCTGAGGGCACGAAAGTCGGCGTGTCGCAGCTAATTACAATAAAATGTTAATTTGTATTATTTCCCCCCGGAGTTTACTGAATGCCGCGCCTAGGCTATTTGCGTCATACATTTCAATGTAAAAATTACATAATATATTACTACTTTTTCATTTAGCTAAGTTTCGGGTTTAAGTACGATATACGATAAGTACCTAATAAAGCAAGGCAGGCCAGAACCTAGTGTCGATCCTCTCCGTATTCCGCTGACTGTTTGGATTTGACATAATACTGTTATCATTAGACGAAAATGTGATGTCTAAGACTATTCGGTTTCCTCTTGAGAGGATAAATTCCTTTCATGTCATATATATATATATATATATATATATATATATATATATATATATATATATATATATATATATATTATATATATATATATATATATATATATATATATGTATATATATATATATATATATATATATATATATATATATATATATATATATATATATATATATAATATATATATATATATATATATATATATATATATATATATATATATATATATATATATATATATATATATATATATATATATATATATATATATAAAGCAGAATTTAAAAGACATATAAGACAAGTATAATATACAGTTATCTATACTATCTTATTTTCATACAATTTTTAATTGATTTTAAACTATATCAATATTCATTAAAGCGGTTTTTATATAGTACTTGAAGTAGTAAGTATATTCTTATACAGTTTATAGGTACTTGTCGCGTCGGGTCACTTGTCAGGTCACTGGCGACAACACGCGATGTCAACCATTTTGAAATTACGTATACACCTTCTTACATTAAAATAGCATTTCTCTACAGCTTTTTTTGTGAAAAAGAAATATTTATTTAAATAATTTCATATGGTATAATTTCTTATTTATATACATTTGTAATAATCGAAATAAAAGACATACATTTTAAATTAACGTAACTAATACATTAGATGTTTAATTGTATCGAAACATTTCAGGCTTCATTTGTGGCTTTATATATATATATATATATATATATATATATATATATATATATATATATATATATATATATATATATATATATATATATATATATATATATATATATATATATATATATATATATATATATATATATATATATATATATATATATAGGCTGCAGACTGTATACAGGATATACATAGTCTATATATAGGCTATTTTATAAATAAGCTAATTTGACAAATGAGCTATCCAAAATTCAAGCAGTAGTTTCAAAATTATCAATTAGCAATCTCTTCATTTTATTTTACTATACATCTTCATACAATGAGTAACGGCCAAAGACTGTTACGATTTTAATGTCTATTAATAAAATTTAAAATTAAATTAATATTTTTAATTGCAATTAAGTACTACGGAAATATCATATGCATGGAGTTTTATTAAGAAATTTCCATCGTAATTCTACAATATTTGACTTCTATAGGTGTTATAATGTCGCCTCAGTACTCTTCTCGACTTTGATGATTTCTTAACTTTTTTGAAAATATTAAATATTTTTTTAAGAATTCCAAAAAACAATAAAATTTTCAAAAAAGTACATCAATTTAAACTTAGCTGTTTTTATTTGTTGAATAAATATATATCCCGTCCTTAATATAGAACAGCTTTAAAGCAATGAATAGATTTCGACCTTTTACCTTTTTTAAGTAATTTTGGCTTAAGTAATTCTTGAAGCATATTTTCGACAATGTCAATAACACGGCAGTAAGTTTCACAGATATCAAATTACGAGCTATTAACGATTTTTATATATAGAAGATACGACAGGGATCTTAATATTAGTATATTTTTTATGCTGCCAAGTAAAGCACGGGGATACTTAATGTCAGATATCACGCAATAGTTTAATACTACTACATATATAAAGTTTTCAAATTATATTTTATGTCTATGGACCACTGATTATGAATATTGAAACATATAAATATACATATATAACACTAATAAAGCGATTCTTTAATATACCATAGCTTTGTAACTTAAATATGTAAATATAGGAGCCAACTCGATTATCTGGCTAACAAAAACTGCCTTTCGCACTATGACGTGAAAAATATAATGTTCAGAAAATAATGAAGTACACTATTTCTTAAATTAACTTACATATATTTTATATAATGATCACAGACTATATATTTCCTAGTGCATTTGATAATTTGATTTATCATTTTTTATATACGTTTACATATTTTATCTATATTTAAAAAAAATACAAGTAATAATGTAATGAACACTAGAAATAACTGTATTATTTGCGATAAAATATTTAAAAGCGATTTATTTTGTATGCATTGAATTCTCTAACATGTAGAATAATTTCACAGTGTCAATTACATTAAAAAAAAGTTGAACCAGATATAAATCTGAAAAAAAAATGAAAAAAAAAAAAGAACGTCGCTTTATTCAAAAAGCCAGACTTTCATACGTCACTCTTAAATCAAAACTATAAAGAGAATTGTCAAATTCATATCATTGTTTCTTATTTAAGGGCGGGGACTTTTTTACTGTAGCCATTGTCAATAGGCTTTTTTTTTAATTAAAAGCATGGAGTCATTTTTCATGCATCGTCGACTATCTGATTTACCTCGTCTTTTGTTTCTTTTGGAGGGTCCTGATATAGTGTAAAACAATAAATTCTATTATTATTAATGTATTCTGAATAACAATGTAGAAAGGAGAATACGTTAAGAGGTGACATATATAAAGATATATATATATATATATATATATATATATATATATATATATATATATATATATATATATATATATATATATATATATATATATATATATATATATATATATATATATATATATATATATATATATATATATATATATAAAACTGCTGTAAGCTTAAGATAAAGTACGGCGATGTTACTCAACTCTTACAGAACTGAATTATTTATTTAATTAATTATAATATTATACTATCCATTGTTATACCGTTTTAAAAATATATACATATTATACGTCACTTTCTTCTGTATATGTAGTGACTAAATAAAACACAAAGAACGGAGTGTTACTTTGCCTACCCAATAAGCGGGATAAAGCGTGAAGAAGTGGAATTCAAAGTATTCTTTCTTCAAATAAACATTTGCAAGCTCTTTTCAATGTTACTATTTAATTTTATCACATATAATTGATTGTATGGAACATGTATATCTAACTTCAAATTAGCTTAACTAAAGTTTAATATTTTGAGCATCTGTGATTTTGTTATAGCTGAAGGATTTAAACTGGATCTCTTTTAAACATGCATTCTTCAACTTTGCAATGATATCTCATTTTTACCGTACATTCACCTTTGTGTGTTCTCCATTTAACGTGACATTGGCGAAGTAAATTGTGCATAACTGGCACGCTCGAAAGGCCATAATTAAAATGAAGAAGAAATAAATATGTTGAGCTTTAAATCACATATATTATATATATTTTTGATTAAATTATTTTTCAATATCATACATATATTTTTACATTTTCTTCAAATTACTATAGTGAACATTTTTAAATAGATTATGAGGCTTTATTAAATATATGTCATAAATAATTACTTTACTTTTTGATGACGAACACTTGACGTGATAAGCTTATAATTGTTTCTAGTTCCACTGTATTTTATTAAAATATAGAATACTATATTGTCGGACAAATTATACAAAAGTACATATATTACAACATAATATGTTATTAACAATATATAATATAAAAGTGAAATTAAATATAAACTCAATCACACACAGCAATTAATAATATTTCAAGAGCATGTATTGAATTAAAGCCAAAAAGCTTACATGCTTTAAAGCAAAAAAGTCTTTCTTCCGCTTATAACGTTGTAAACAGATTTTTTTCTGTCAAAACAATCACTTTGAGCGTAACTTTAGAGACACTACGTGTTGAGTGGCGAAACTCAACGCCGCGCTTTATCTTCTTACCGGAGATCAAAATCTCATTCCCTGGTATAATACTTAAATAGACAACGGTCATATTTACAGACGTACAGACAAATTATTTTTTAGTATATAATATATATATAATAATAAGATACTATAAAGAATTAATGTATAGGTATATTATGCGCATATGCACACATTATTTTAAATGCATGTCGTTTATTTTCACGTTAATAGAGAGGTAAACAAGTTGTCATATTCATTCATATACATAATATATATGTATGTATATGTCACAATCGTTGTATTTTTCTCAGAATTCGTATTGACGACTTACTTTTATATAAATAACGTTAATTAAAATACATTGTTCTGTATTTCTTAACGTTAATTAAAATGTACAGTTGGTTTAATTATAAATATATAGTAAATATATGTATTTGACATAGTATATGTCGGCGCTAGGCCAGGGTTTCGTTGTTCAGAGTCCATTTTTCAGAATAAAATAACAGATGGTAGCAATTGGTTTATTCTCGTACAATAGTTATTAGAGAAGAGATTTACGTTACATAATTCAGTCCTTTTATTTATTTAACAGCTGACATTTCTGTCCAATATTCAAAATTAACATCATAAAAAACTTAACATTGCAAATAGGTTTTATTGATTTAAATAATTAAACATTAATTTCAATACTAAATACTTTCTAACAATAAAATCATAAAATGTATATTGATTTGCGCCCATATATACGTATATATATGTTGCAATAAATTTATAATACTGACATATTAGCTTATTGGAGGCCGCCAAAATGAAATTGGTAGCTGGCAAGAGAGGTGGGAGAGAGGAGACGTAAGATGACCTTCAAGAATATTTAGTTGATGATACTGGAGGAAGGTCAAGTACAAACCATGACGATTTTCTGAAGGCATATACAAAGAAGTTAGTGACAGTGGACGAGACGAAAGAGGCATGCAGGGATAGTAGTTTTTAACCGTCCGTCCGTCCATCCGTTATCGTTGTATGTATGATTGTACGTATATGTATGTGATGTGTATGTATGTATGTATGGATGTATGTATGTACGTATGTATGTATGTATGTATGTATTTATTTATATAAAGCTGTTATGTTATTTTATTATTAGTTAACAAAGTTTACTTTAACAACCAACTTAAATATTTCTATACAATCTCTATTCTATACAATAGCTATACGTATATGTATTTGTAAAATGTTTCAAACTTTTTCAGCATATTTGGCCTATACTAAGGTTATTCGTACCTGCGCTTAAATCGTACCTCCTCTATATCTCGGCTTGGGTAATAGTTATTAGTGCCTTTAGTACCATAAAATATTAAGAACTGGCGGTCATATTGCCATATGACAAATACAAATCTGCTACGTTGTTCCCGACTAAAATATAAAGCAGGTAAGTTTATTCTTACTTTTTGAACAGTTTTTTCGCATATTTCACAAGAACTGTCTTATAAGTATATCGTTCTTAAGCTGTTTACCTTATTATAAAATAATTATGCGTATATTTATGAATGTATTTCACAAAAGAAAACTCCCTTGTTTGTTGACATTTTTTTTTGTAGCAGATTTGAAATTCAGTTGACACTTGTGCCTATTTCGTACTCGCAGCAACTTCTTAAATCGTACCGGTACGATTTGGAAAATTATTTATAATTTCATTTTAATTTTTAGTTATTTTTTGTATTTTATTTGTATCCAATTATTTTGTTACTATTTTAGGGCTACATGTCAAAAATATAGGAACCCCACTGGGGAAACCAAAAAGGATATAAGTATATATAAGATGTATAATATATAAATATCGTAATTTGTATTAGTAATATTCTCTATATGTTGTATTAATTATTATAATTTCTTATATTTTAAACTTAAATTATCTAAAGTAATATTTTTATTATTTTTGTCTATTTGTTCCAGCTTATGTCTGAAAAGGTTGGAACGATTTTGCCGGGATCTTCCAGGTAATAATAAATATATATAATATTTATTATATGCAAATTATTTTCATACAAGAATTCATAAGATATATACATAAGATATATGATAATTTGATATAAAAGTTTTTGAAATATTTTTTGAATAGTATATTATAGAGTAGATACACAGAAGTATACTGAACTGTATTTGATTTTGTATAACATCTATTCGAACAGATTTCAGATTTCTTGTAATGATAAATTATATAATGATGCGTATATATATATATATATATATATATATATATATATATATATATATATATATATATATATATATATATATATATATATATATATATATATATATATATATATATATATATATATATATATATATATATATATATATATATATACATATATATATATATATATATATATATATATATATATATATATATATATATATATATATATATATATATATATATATATATATATATATATATATATATATATATATATATATATATATATATATATATGTCAAATATTATATTTAGTTTTATAATAATATTTTATCTGTTTTCCATTCCATTTGAAATAAAAGGTTTGCGTGTTGAACAGCGGAATTCAACGCGGTGAATTCTTTTACAATAGCAAGTAAGATAGACAAAAAATTATATAGATACTTACTTGTAATATAAACTAATTATAAATTAATTAATTTAATAACTGAAAACCGTTGTGGCGAAGAGGCGCAGCGTCTGCCTTTAAACACGACGGTTTATGGGTTCGATTCCCTTTCTGGTAGGATGAATTATTTAATTTTCATTTTCTTCGCTCTGGTAACTACACAAGTGCGGCGATGAATAACGCCTCTCAACAACCATTGCCTTAAAAGGCGAAAAGCGGGGAACAGAGAGCCTTAACTCTACGGTTCTCTTTGCCTAACCTGCTAAGTGCGGGATAAATTGTAAAGCTATAAATATAATTCGCAATTAAAATAAATATATTAAATATATATGTATATAAAATTACTATTTTCTCACGCTATCAAGTATCTATATTAGCACATACAGTTCTAAGCAACTATTATTAATCGCGAAAGCCGTCGGTTAATTGTATGCGATCAAAGGTCTTTTATAAGACATAAGGCCATTCTATACAACTACTTAGAAGCTAGGCCTATTATGGGGAAAGCTAGATTCAAACGCCATAAAGCATCGTTTTTTCTATTACATTTTATATTATTTTATGAAAAAAGCATTTTAGTGAAATATGTGTTAGTTTTTGTTCTTTCGTATTTAAAGTAGACGAAAGTTGTGTTAAAAATTAAAAAATTATAAAATTGCGTTAAGCTGTAACCTAAAACTGTAGAAGAGTGTTAAAGGGAACCTAGTGCTAAGACTCTCCGTAACCCTCTTTCGACGTAATTTTAGAAACATTGCGTGTGGAGTGGTTGAGGTCAACGCCGCGTTTTGTCTTTTTGTAGAGTGAGAAAACGACAGTCTTATATTTAGTCCAGTATTAAACAGCTTAAAATTAATCTTGAAGAATTGGCCTTTAAAAATTTTAATCGTTCTATAAGTTAACTTGTTATAAGCATTAGTTAACTTTAGGACTTCCGTGTTAAGCAGTGAACTTGTTATATTGGTATATCAATCGCGGGGTTGAGTTACGCTACTCAACCCCAATAATGTCTACACACTAGTTTGATATGCTGGTAGGATGACTAGGATGAAGTGTCTACACACTAGTTTCTGTCTCAATGTAAGATTCCAATAGTAATAAGTAGTTTTCCCAACAAATCTTTGTGGCATAATTTTTTATAAATAAATAAATTTTGTTTTTGGTGAAAAAGATTGCCTGAAACATTTCCATTGTGTTTTACTTTTTAAAAAATTATAAAGATTTATATATGTCATAAGGGCATTTTATGTAATAGACTAAAATATACGACTTCTTATATTATTCTTCGTATATATTCTTATCGATTAGGTACAGGTTAAAAGTTAGTTTTAACAAAAAGTAAACGATTTTATAATAAAAATATATTTTATAATAAAGTATAGATTCTTATTAAATATTGATATAATATATATAAATATTGGGACATAAAAAATATCTTTGAAAAATTCAAATAAATGTTATAAATATATTTTTCAAAGACATTCTTTATATATATATATATATATATATATATATATATATATATATATATATATATATATATATATATATATATATATATATATATATATATATATATATATATATATATATATATATATATATATATATATATATATATATATATATATATATATATATATATATATATATATATATATATATATATATATATATATATATATATATATATATATATATATATATATATATATATATATATATATATATATATATATATATATATATATATATATATATATATATATATATATATATATATATATTATAAAATTTTAATCCTAATTAGCATTTAATTCATTTTAAGCTAATTAATTCACATAAGAAATAGAGTAGGTAGTATTTATAATGATATGTTTTATATATCATAATATACGTAATATTTAAATTGTTTTTTTATTTTTCAGTCTAGACGATAAACTAATAAAATGGTTGCTTAAAAATTATTTAATTTTGTATTTAATAGATATATTTTACATGTAATTAATATTATTATGAAAATAATTTTGTTGTGGACAAAAAATGCTGACAATTTTTTAATACGCGGAAATATATTTATATATATGTTACTACGCATTATATATTACGGAAAACTGAATTCAAATATACATCAAAATTATTAACTTAACAAAACAAAGTAACATATATGTTGCTTACAATGAAATTATTAACAATTAATATAGCCTGTAAATTAAGTAAATAAAGACATTATGAAATAATAGAATTCGACTTCAGAAGATAAGCAGGTTCACGATATATATTCTATACATAGTTTATAATATTAGTTATTATTCCATACCTCTACCTAAAGGTATAGAATAATTAGCAATTCTATTTTATTTTAATATATTTTTATAATATACTCTTTTATTTTTATTTTTATATAACTTTGTTATTTTACTAATATTAAATAGGTACTTTTCACTGTTTTTAGGGTAGGATTTTTAACTTCACGCTTTATCCCACACATGGCAGGGTAGGCAGAGGGAACTGCAGGAACTATACGAACCTAGTGTTAAGACACTCCTTTGCTTTAGTGCCTGCTTTCTCCGTCCTCGTTCATGGTAACAAAGGTATAGAAATTAATTAATACTTTTATTTAATCATAACTTTGAATATTTTACGTAATATTAAACTTTTTTAGAGTTTTAATGATTTTGCATTTTAAATTTTTTACCATATTTAAGCTAATCATAAAAATTAAATATGAAATAAATTTTTATACAACAAGTAATTCATAGCATATATACAACACCACTAGCATAACATTTTCACATTTTTAAAGATCTTTAAAAATGTTTTTAATAATTTACGTCTGTGTAGGCTCTTTTGAATTTTGAGCGCCACTCTAGTCACGCACACACGCATAAAGTGAGAGGGGTGCATGTATGTCAAGAACGTCGGTAAAGCAGTTTTAGTGTTTCTATTCGCCAATAGATGGCGGTAGGGTAGTTTTTTTTTACATGAATTTTATTTTTTAATTTGTATATTAATATTTAATCATTCATTATTTTTCATCTGTAATAAATTTTAATGTAATTAATAATAAAACAATATTTTGAACAAAATTCTAATTAGAAAATGGTTAAATTGTCTCTTTCCCACTAGATGGCAGTGTAAGTACTGTTTTTATATAAAAGTGCTAACTATATTTAGAATATTCATAGGTAAAATCGGTGAATTCGCGCCTAACGCGACCTTTACGTGACTTCTAAAGTAAACTGTCTCATTTTCCATCCAAATTGCCTTCTCGCATCTTATTCGGTACGCTTTTACGCGTTTATATTCATTTCTACGACGACTTATAAAGATGTATGCTTTTCCTTAAGTCCTATAAGATTGTATATAAAATGCGTTCGTTTTAAAAACAAATTAGAATTTTATTGTCAGAAATAATCGAATGGGAACTAGTTATGGGAGTTTGAAATAGTGACGTTTGTATATAGAATGTTTTAAATTAACTTTGCATGGATAATACATAATATGTATAATTTTTTTTAAAGTTCACGCTTTATCCTGCATATTGCAGGGTAGGCAGAGGGAAATACAGGAACCATATGAACCTAGTGTTAAGACACTCCGTTGCTTAGTTCCTTGTATTAAAATAATGAAAATAATAATTAATACTTTAAGTTACAGAATATAAAAATATATAAATAGATTGGTATGTTTCTTTATAGTACTAAGAAAAGTTTCGAAAAAAAATATAATTTTACATAATATTAAGATTATTTTAGTAACAATCAATTTGCTTCAGTTCAATTTGCTTCAATCGAATACTTTCAATCGAATTATTAAATCAATTTTTTCATTTAAATTTAGTAAATGTCAATATTACATAGTTAAAAAGATACTATATTAATAGCAAAATGAATATTGATGTGGACTTCCGGTCATAATTATTGGCGTTTTAATTGCGGTGTAAACAGGAAGTACGAACTGACGGTCTGTAAATTATGTAATAACATAAATGGTGTTTATTTTTAGTACTTATCAACATTATTTGCGCTCGATTAAATTTAGTTAATACTAGTTAAAGTGATTAGTTTTGTTTTAAGTTGTGCCAGTTAGATTTTCTTTAATTCCATCAATCTTATGAATTATAGTCGAAATACATAGATCAGTTGGAAATTGCACATTGAAGTGTGGAATTTCCAACTTATAACACATATACTAAGTAATATAATCACAATTTTATTAAAATTACCAACTATTTATTTTCTATACAGCTCTTGTAAGCTAAGCTTTGTGATTATTAACGATTCCAAAGTATTTGCTAAATTCTATATAAATTTTAATATATTGAATTTGAATACTTATTGTTTATTAAATATACTTACATATAGTTTATAACTCTATAATTTAGCTAACTTAAAGCCACCAAAATTAAAGAAGTTGACATAATCACTTCTACACCATCCTTAAAGTCAATAAAATAATAAATACATACAAAATTTTCAGTTGGTATATACTTATTTTAGTTCTTCATACAAAGCTTTCTTTAAATCGTTAATCATAGTATGTTATCGCTCAACATCAGTCGAAACGTAGCTTTATTTTAAACTAAAGCCGTCCCTTTCTTTTGGTACCCTTTTTTTATATTTCACTACATGCCATCTCTCTCTTTGTTAAACTTTAAAATAAACTCCACCCCCTGGTATGGTTTTTATGCACGTTTTTTTATAACAATCAAAAGTTGCGCATGAGTTGGTAGTAGAGTGCTTTTGAAGTTGTGCAGTGCTTTTTATATAATATTATGTAATATAGTGCTTTTTATTATTTAATATAATATACGTATAAATACAATACATGGAGTATGAAATTTACAGTCGATATTAATATTATAACGCGAAATTTGTTTGTTTCTACGCACTTATCTCAGAAACTCACTATTTTTTTTTTTATATTTTACAGTATATCACTGAGGAAAGCTAGTGTTATTGGCTTTATCGTAATAAAGGAGCGATTCGATGTTATTCTTAGTTAATCTTAGTCATATTAATAAGTCCGTATAAAATCAATGTATTTAATAAGCAAATGTTAAGTTTATATCCGGATAATCTCACCAGAAGTGTTTTCTGAATCGGAATTAGTGACATGTTCTTTAGAAGTACTCAAAAGTGCTTATAGATGTCTATTTTAATAAAGAATATTCTGAATTAAACTAAGTTGTATATATATATTGCTGTGATGCATATGGAATTATTATTGGGATTTACAGTGTTGTAATATTTTTATAAAATAAAAGAATTATTAATACGTTTTATAAAATACCTTTTCTTATTTCACTACTCTGTTATAAATATCACTGCTATAAAGCTAAAAAGTCTAGTAGAGAGTGGAGCAAGCAATGATTTTCTATCCTCTGTTCTGCGTACAAAAAAAAACAATACAACAAACAACAAACGACCTGTACAAAAAAAAACATTTATAAATATATTGTACATATATATATATATATATATATATATATATATATATATATATATATATATATATATATATATATATATATATATATATATATATATATATATATATATATATATATATATATATATATATATAAATATATATATATATATATATATATATATATATATATATATATATATATATATATATATATATATATATGTACAATATATTTATAAATGTTTTTTTTTGTACAGGTCGTTTGTTGTTTGTTGTATTGTATATATATATATATATATATATATATATATATATATATATATATATATATATATATAATATATATATATATATATATATATATATATATATATATATATATATATATATATATATATATATATATATATATATATATATATATATATATATATATATATATATATATATATATATATATATATATATATATATATATATATATATATATATATATATATATATATATATATATATATATATATATATATATATATATATATATATATATATATATATATATATATAGTCATTTAGATGGCCTATCTCTTAGTCGAGTCGCAAGCGTGAATAGATTTTAATCGCGCCTAATGTAATTTATTTCATTATTCCATCTACTCACAGTAAATGCGTATAATTTTAGTTTTATGACTTTTTTATGTTTTAAAACACCATTTTGTGTGTAAAAAACGATATAATTACAATGTGGGGTCGGCTGTGACGGACTTGTTTGGCATAACGTGTTAAATATAGAATTATTATTATTGTAGCTTTTTTGTTATAGTTTTTTTAACTATAACTGTAAATACTTAACTAGAATCATGATTAAAGAAATTAGTGGAATTCGCAACAGTTTTGATATAATTTTTACGTTATAAAAACTACCTACTAAATATATCAATCTACGTCAACGATGGTCTTGTGTTCAAATTTTGTAATAAAATAATTTATTACATTTTAACTTATTAAGTAAATAAGGTAATGTGAGGTAAAATTGGGTAAAAATAAAAAAAAAGGTAAGTAAGATTAAATAGTGCTGAGTTTGCTCAACTTAATTTTTTTTAATATACGTATAGGTATACTATGTACATAACTATAATCCAAAATTTTCGCTATTAATCCAAAAGACGCAAGAAAAGATGAGTCTCAATAAAGAAATACACAACAGAAAAAGTAATATTTTAACCATCCAGACACTCCATTCTCCGCTTTTCGCTTAATTTTGAGACAGTGTATTAAGATGCGGAACTTAACGCAGCATTGTATTAAACCATTCAATTGGAAATCGAACCTGCGTCCTTCGTTTACAATGAAATACTGACACGGGGACATGATGACTTCAATTTGCTTCTTTAATGAATATTTACTCAGTTGTAAATTACAGTGGCCATATCTAAGGGCATCTAGGTCCAGCCTTATCATATACCTGCGTGTGGCTTTCAAGATTTTGATAACGGGATAACCTATCGATGTACTGAGTAACGATTGTCATAAATCAGTAGAGTAACTATTAAATTTTGCGCTGTTTGCAATAAATTAGAGTTTATATTCATATTTATCACGGATTTTGCGGTAAAGCTTTATAAACTAGAGATAAGCTTTTGTCTTTGTAATATATAGGATTTTGTATGTGGCTTTATTTTATTTTGTATGTGGCTTTATTTTTTTAAAATTATCGTATATTATAAAATGTTTTTTTTTTTAAATTATGTCTTAATGATGACATTTTATATTTACTTCACAATACTAATGTATCGTTTTAAAATTTGAATTAAATGCCATGTGCGGTATAAAGCTTCTAGCTTCACGCTAAAAAAAAGAGGCTTATCATGTATATATATTTTTAGTTTGACACTGTATCCTGCCCATAACAGTTTAGACAGAGAAAACTTAGCGTTAAGTTCTTCGCTTGTACGTATCTGTTTAGATATTTAATATGTTTGTAAATAAACGAGAATGGTAAATTGTAAAAATTGATTTATTGGATTATTAAATCGAAAGAATTGTCTTTTTTTAATCAACATGCAATGCCTCGAAAAAGGCGGAAAGCGGGGACTGAGTAAGCAGGGACTAAGCAACGGAGTGTCTTAACACTAGGTTCTCACGGTCCCTGCAGTTTCCTTTGCCAACCCTGCCATGTGCGGGATAAATCGTGAAGCTAAATTTAATATTTACCCCGGCCACCTACGTTATGAAATATTTATTTAAATTTGATTAAAAGTTTTATAATCGTTGTTTACATTTTAAATAAAATTACATTGTTTTTAATCTTACTAATATACAACAACTTTTTTCTTTTATTATTAGAGAATATTTTTCTAAATGAACACTTGGATTATAATATATACCTACTATTTCCTGTCTATAGATACGTTCTATTATTATTATTGTTATTTAAATATTTTTTTTTTTAAACGTAAAAGTTTTAAGAAAGATTAGGCGTATAAAACTCTACAATTTCATTAAAATATATTACATAGAAAAGTTAGAGCAACAAATAACAACCTAGCAGCGTAGAACGTGCGCGTTTTGTGAATCGCTACCAATTCCCGATCCCTGCTGCGAATACACAATTCGTTGAACTCAAGTCAAATAAAGACGAAACTTACACGTTACATGACATCAAATCATAAGAAGTCATTAGGCATTCGAGTGAACGTTCCCTATTCGAGTTAAAAAGAAACAATATTATTCTTTATTCGCTTAGAAATATAGTACAAAATCGTATGTAGCATATAAGTAACAATTGTTTATATGTCATAGCACAAATTTTCATTTTGAACTCTATTTTTGGGGGAGTAGAGTCGTTATTCGATGCAGAGTTGTATAGTCAACAAAAACACACAAGCTAGGAAAAAAGCTGGCATCTTTTTGCGTCATTCCCTGGGTCCCCCGAGCAAGGGGGTAAGGGTGAAGAAAAATTCGCGGGGGCGTGGGGGGTCCTAGTAGTTTTTCGTTGGAATCACGCGTTCGCGACACGCTCTGTATTGATTTTTCAGCACATGCTTGCGTTCAGGTGGCGTTTTAAAGACATGTTTATGGATAATACGGTTGGGATTTTTCTTGTTTACTTTTTTTATGGATTTAGTCTATTAGTAATATATTGTTTTTATTGGGTTTGTTGTGTTTTTAGCTATGTTATTTTTTAGTTCTATAAGAGATTTTGTTGTGATTTTAATTATAAGCCTGTATGTTTTTGTACAAATAAATATTTATTTGGTAGATATTCTTGAATACTTATTTGTTAATGTACCTACCTACATCATTTACTGTTCTTACAGATACAAATTCTAGTTCCAAATATAATCATATAAATGATAAAAATTTAAAAATATTATAAAATAAACGAAATTCTAATACTTTTTTAATATTTAATAATCTTTTAATGATTAAACTTGACTTGCATATAGTAGAGTAGATAAAAAACCTAGACATTGTTACATTCTCCGTTCTCCGCTTTCGATTTGAATTCAAGACATCTTACCAAAGCAAGGAATAAAGTAAAATGCTTTGAAAAAGATTTGAGCCCATAACCATCGTATTTACACTGAAACACTATTAAATGTTAGTAGTGCGCAGCGTTGAATTCCGCCACTATATCAATATTTCTATATAAAAGTGGCTTTCATTTATTGTATCATTCTCTGATCCTTGAATCGTAATCAAAATATAAACACGCATATTAATAAGATACAACACCCGTCCGTGTCAAATCGCAACCAAACACAGTGCTGTAGCTAATGTGCGAATGACAAAAAGATACTAATCTTCGACACCTTTACATTTGCATTTTGGCGATCAGCTTTAGTTCATATACATAGTTGTAAGTTGTAACGGTTATTTTTATATTTAAATATTATAAGAAAAAGCTATTAATCGTTAAGTTCTTATTTTTATGACTGTCACTTGAATTCGCCTAATATTTTTTAAAATTTCGTATAGTCTCTACATTTTGAAATAAAATGTTAATTAGTTTTTTTTATTTAATAAGCTATTTTAATGCATTGCTTCTTTGCTTATTGTGTTTAATAATACTCTTAAACATTGCATATTGAGCGACGGAGTTCAACTCCGCGCTTTGTCTTAGTAGGAATTCCAGATAATGGACTTCAATTATAAAAAAAACACTAAACTTAAAATTCTAAACGAAAATTTTCATGCAATCATAACTAATTTTTATAAATTTAATCAAATTAGTTCCAAAATGAGCCGTAGCAATATAAGTATAGGGGTATATTCCCTAATCACACGACAATGCCAGCACCAAGGCGAACGACATGTCTGTACAAAAAGGTGCGCTTATTGTTTCGTACCGACGATTTTGTTTTCAATTTAAATATTTTATACCTGTGACAATAGACAAAAACCGGTACTTGTAAATGTAAAAAATTAAATATCAAAATTATGACGGTTTGCCCTTTGTCTGTTAATGTATGCAAATGCGGTGCGGATGTATGTATGTGGATAGCGCATAGTACTTATTTACATGTGTGACGTGTTCAGTGTACGCGTACTATGTTTTTATTATTACTGAACACTTTAGTTGATGTTATTTCTAATAGTTTTTAGTGTTTAACTTTAATCATACTATTTTGTTTTTAGTGACTAAATGTTGAAACTATACATTATAAATAAACATATATATGTTCTAATTTAAAATCTTATTGTAAGTACATTTTAAATATTTTTTTTAAATACTATTGTTGCATTTTGTTTATTAGGCATTGGTGATATAAGCCTAGAAAAGCAAAGGGTAATAATATCCGAAATAATAATTTCATTATTATTCGCTTCTCAAGCAAGACAAGATGAGAGAGAAGCTGCGGTCTATCAATTTTGATGGCTGACTCAAACGTATCTGTATTAAAATCTGTATTATGTACGTAACGTAAACGTAAATGAAACACTGAGCTTAGCTACGTTGAATTTTTTCTAAGCATATATTTTTTTATATTACATTTTAAACTTCAAGGAGTATAATCAAAAAAACGCCTCATGAAGTACAACTATAATCTGAAACATATTACAAAAAGACAAGTCGATATTTACAAAAACGGTAATCATTCGTAAATAAGCAAGACACTGCAACGAATATATTTCAGAGGTTAGACACGAACGATTAACTTGAATTAAAATGTCTTGCTGGGAACAATTTATTTCCCTACCATTTGAGTCCTTTTTTAGTATTAACGCTCATGTTTAATATTGCGAAAACAAGAACGTCTCTGTCGCCTTTTAATAACAAGAATAAATGTTCCTTTTTTCTGATATTGTTTGGAAATGTTAATTTTTTATATAAAAATATAGAAGAATCTCTTAATAGTGGTCGTGTTTGTCAAGTTTGGGTAAATAATTTAATATTTAAGTTGTGCAAAAAAACTATTATTTACTAATCTTTATCGCTCTTTCTACCTTCACCTTTTCACCTTTTTACTATAGTATATATATGTATATATATATATATATATATATATATATATATATATATATATATATATATATATATATATATATATATATATATATATATATATATATATATATATATATATATATATATATATATATATATATATATATATATATATATATTGTTTAATATGTAATTAACTTAATTTTGTGGAGCACAACTCCGCGTTTTGCCTTAGTACCGGGCGTAGAAAAAAAAATATAATTCACTCCTTCTAGTAACAATGGAATGCAATAGCGTGTAGTATATCTTAGTAAAAAAAATGAAAACGGAGAAAACCATCACTAGATTCACTCTGTTTATTCTTGTCAATGTTAAATGTGATTTATTACCCATGTTCATAAAAATAATAAAAAAAAATTTAAAACACTCCAAACAATCGAATTAATTTATTCAAACCCATTTTATTACGTGCCAACTGTTTATATTGTAGTATCGATAAATATATCGATTTTTATTGTTATTGTAATATGTAATTAATCTTGTCTTTATTTATAATAGACTATTCGCGTGTCCAACGATCATATTTTATTGCTTTTAATTCATTTGATATGAATAATTACATTGCAAGCAATTTTATTTGCATACATTTAATTGTGAAACAATCGAATGTAAAGTGTTTTGGTAATTTTGTAAACTCAGAGATCCTTATTTAGTTGTTTGGCTTTGTTATATTTTCTTCTGTTATTAAAATTCAGTTTTGTTTGTTATATTTATTAATAAATGATGAACTAGGCAAAGCGCGGCGTTGAGCTCCGCCACTCAACACTGCAATGCCTCGAAAAAGGCGGAAAATGGGGACGGAGAAAGCAGGGATTAAGCAACGGAGTGTCTTAACACTAGGTTCATACGGTTCCTGCAGTTCCCTCTGCCTACCCTGCCATGTGCGGGATAAAGTGTGAAGTTAAAAAAGAATGATTTGTGTTGTTGTAATTTTATGCTTAAACATTATTACATTATTTATTATGATTTCCATATGGGAGAAGGAATTAATTTCATTTCCCTGCTTAGGTAAGACGTACCCCAGCGTTGAGTTCCGCTATTTAATACACGATGTATCGAAAACAAATGGGAAGTCGGGAATATAGTGTTTTTATATTATGTTTTCTTTGCCTACACTGCTTTATATGGGACGTAAAGTTTAAGCTAAAAAATCAATATTTTTATATATTAAAATAAATTTGTGTTGTACACAAAATTTAAGTCAGAATCTGCTATTTAATTTGATAATACTAGTTATTATTAGGTAGATAGGAGAAATGAAATTAGCTATCTTAAAATTAAATACCTAAGGCATGAATTATCTTGCAACATGATACCGTAAGAAACTAAGCTTTCGTGGGAACACCCTGAATATACATATATCACCATAATAAAGAAATACATCAGAACACTATAAACAAGGAAATATGACAGCGAAACGAAAATATTTAATCTCATTACTATACAATATTTATTGAGGGACGCTGGAGACCTTCACAACCCTTCACCGTGCGAAAAGTTAAAATTGTCCATTGTAAAAATTTTAAGAAAATTTAAAACGGATACAGACATGCAAAACAGATCTATACTCAATATTCAAATGAGCCATCCGTAAAGGGATGCGGAAGAGCAATTTTGACACTTAGAATAATGCTTAACCCTTACACGTATTTTTTTCATATTCAAATTGAACTTCTTACTCGTATAAGGAATGATTTCAATAGATAAAAGCTTTTTTCTTAATAACGCGTTAATGTATTCACGGTTGTCTTGAATCGTGAGAACTTTTATGTATTTGTATGTGAGAATCTTGTTTTTGTTAGGTAATTGTTGGGGTTGGACGTTGTTGGGAGATATGTCAAACTTTGTTCCGATATGCTAATTAAGTTTGATGGACACAATTTTTCGTTTTTCTTGAAGTTTAATTAGAATTGTGAACAAAAGATAGCTTGAGGAGTACGTCCCTTTTGTAATTTATGTCTTTTTGTCTAACAAAAAGTGAAATGTTGAACAAAAGTAGAGTATATAAGTGTTCAGTTAATTATATACCTAGATATCAAGCAGAGAAAGAATTTTTAAATGTAACGAAATATAATTAATTAAAAATATTCACGTTACAAGAAAATAATCTTTAACTCTTATTTATAACGTTGAAAATTGCATACGTATATAAATGCAGTGAAGAATTTCAAACAAAGTTTAGTACAAAAAGCAAACGTCTTAACCCTTCCGCGTCTTCATTCAAATTCAAATTTTGTCCCCCTGCGGCAGGTGGGTAGGTGATCTTTGAAAGAATTTCCGTTTCTGCCACTGTTTTACTCTATACTTTTCTTTTCATATTCAATAATTTAAATGAAGACAAAAGATTGTATTAGTTTTTTTAGAATATTCAAATGCATTAGTGTTGGATGCACGTTTTATCGTTAGAAGTTCGTTTCGTTCATTCACATCAGTTTAACGTGAGATTTGTAATCAATGTAAGCATTTACGATTTATATTTGTGTTGCGATTGTGTTAAAATATTAGTAGACAAAGTTAAATCACTATGTATATTTGTGGTAGGTATTCTTATGTGTATTCCATGGAAAATTTTTACTTATTAATATTTACTAATTTTTATCGAGAAATATGGGGCTATATTCAATAGGTTATATTTAAGGTATTTTTGTAAAATGTGCCTCGGTAGCTCAATACTATCTATATCTTAAAATAAAACAATATCTACATCTTAAGTAGCATCCTAGCAATCATCTATACTTGTACGAAATTCACGTATGAACAAAAATATCAACCTAAAATAATATCACCTGGAAACAAGACCGGTTGTTGATTTTTTCTCGACCCATCCCAAGCTGATTTGCATGCAAAGGGTTAATTCACGATTATTTGAGTTCACGCGTATTTTTAATTATTCGAGGGTCGGTAATAATGTATTCTATTATCAGATGCAGATGGCGATTTTTTTGCAAGTCTCAGTCTCTTATAGTATTCTGTGGAGAGTGGAAGCTCGGTGTAATTAAAGTGATCTTAGGACGCGGTAATTAGGAAAGAGTAAAAAGGAATGCTTGAGATCAAAGGGGTGGTTCATAGGGCTACATATGGAGGCTTCGCTGAGAACTCTTGAATTTAAAATCAGAGGCTTTGAGAGATAGCAACATTTCATATTATGGTATGTTTGATTATAATTTTATGTCTTAATTACTGTAAGAATGGATAGTATATTATGCTATAATTGTAGTATGTTAATATTAGTTTCTACATATATTTTATAGATATATGCATTATTTTTGCAATATATAGTTTATATGTGCCTCATATATCTATTTTTAACTTAGGGCCTCTTTCCTTAACAAATAAACTATTAAAACAGTTGTGTTTTCATGATACAATGAAGGAAAATTAATTATAAATTACGATTAAATCACCATAAATTAAATTTAATTGCCACGTAATGTTATACGGTAAAAAAATTATGATCGAGCATTTATAAAATAAGGTTTTTTAAGGTATTTGTTTGCATATCGATTGAATAACGTGATATCATTGCTTTTTTTTAATTCTTCTTTTTATTATTTATGTTTTTGCGATTAATGAAAAAAACTCATTTATTTATGGTCTTTGTAAATTTACACCTTCCTTACTTGTTTCTTTGTTTATTTTTTTTCTAACTTAAATTGTCAATTATTTCTATTGAAATATAATAAACAGTACAAGACACTTGATCCTTACCTTTTTTAATTTATTTCTATTCTGTTACTATAAAGATCATTCATTTATGAGTTTTACACATATCATGTCTTCCAAACATTAAAAATTTTATAAATTTTTTTTGGCTTCACGCTTTATCCCGCCCATGGCAGGGTAGGCAGAGGGAACTGCAGGAACCTTGGGAACCTAGTGTTAAGACACTCAGTTGCTTAGTCGGTGCTTTCTCCGTCCCCGCTTTTCGCTATTTTTGAGGCATTGTGTGTTGAGTGGCGGAACTCAACGCCGCGCCTTGCCTAGTTTTGCTAGAGCGAAGAAAATGGAAATAGAGAAATCCTTTTTCTCCGACTGGGGATCGAACCCAGAAACCGTCGCGTTACAGGCACACGTTGCGCCTCTGCGCCACGACGGTCCTCTAATATTTTTTCTTTCTGACGTGTAACGTCGTTTATTACAAATGGTGATTAGATTTTCAATAACTGTTATTTCACTCCTTAGCCAAATACTAAATACAAAAAATAATATAAAAAAATTAAAGAAAACGCTCAAAATTTTAATTTATATCAAATTGCAAAGTAGTGATGTACAAAGCCATGCATCACAGATAATGATTGGATTTGCCACGCCTCCGTCATCAATCACTGGCAACGACTGACACCGAGTGGGTGGTACCAGGCTTACTTGACCCATCTCTATGTGGATTGTAATGACATTACTTCGTAGTATATGTAGAGGTTTGTTTTTAACATATATATATATATATATATATATATATATATATATATATATATATATATATATATATATATATATATATATATATATATATATATATATATATATATATATATATATATATATATATATATATATATATATATATATATATATATATATATATATATATATATATATATATATATATATATATATATATATATATATATATATATATATATATATATATATATATATATATATATATATATATATAATTTGTGTAACAAAAAAAAGTAACAAATTTCAAAATATGTATGTATATATTTTTTTAGTATTATATATATGCTTTAGATACTTACATATGTTATATTTTGTCATCAAAACAGTATTATTTTGAATTATAACTATAAGATTTTCTTTGAGCATTGTATAAGTACATCTAGATTTAGTCTTCTTTTATTATACGATGGGTTACTTTTAACCGTATTTATTCATACGTTCTTATATAAATAAGTCTTACTTTATTAAAAGACAAAAATATTTAAAATTCGTTAATTTGCTACAAAATATAAATTCAGGTTAGGGAGATAGAGGCCTAATGTAACTGGTCGCTGGGATTTGGGAGGACGCAGACGCTATTGTGTCTTGTTAGATGGTAATGTCTTGGATGGCTGGATATAAGTAAATTATGTTTTTGTGGGGTGATTTTCTACCGTAAAGTTCTAACATTGAACTATATATAAAAAATATTTATGTATGTTTATATTTATATATAATTTAGGCAGAATATATGAAAGATCCTTCTCTAATTTACACTCTATGTTATTATGTTATTACGATAATTGTGACCTAAATTCCGGACAGTACTAAGTGTAGTACTATATAAAATTATATATATATATATATATATATATATATATATATATATATATATATATATATATATATATAATATATATATATATATATATATATATATATATATATATATATATATATATATATATATATATATATATATATATATATATATATATATATATATATATATATATATATATATATATATATATATATATATATATATATATATATATATATATATATATATATATATATATATATATATATATATTTTGTTTTATATTTTCATTTAAAATAAAAGAACATAGATATAGTGATAGAATACAACCAACATAGTATGTAGTAGGTATGTATAAGCACGTAGGTTTTATATAAATGTTATTTAAATAACATATTTTTTCTAATTTTCTATGCATTTCGTTACTTTTCAAATAATTCTATACATTTAAATTATTGTATTTTCACAACATTTATACAAACACGTGTATTCATATTAATATTAAGTAAGTTACATTCATATTAAGTAAGTTAAGTAGAACGTTTTTGTATATATATTTTTTTATTTTTTAATATCTAACTAAACAACATTTCATGTAAATATGACATAAGGACGATGTGACATACATCTATGCAAAAAGCATATAAATATACATATATACTTATAAAGGTTTACGATTTCGTTTGTTTATTTAATATGTAAATACATATCAAATCGAACCTAGTGAGTCCAATTGTGAAACATTTTTCTACTTAAGTTGACGAAAATAATGATCACAAAAAATAAAATATTTTACCATACGAGTACAAATCAACTATTTTAAAAGCAGTATTAAAGCGGGGGCCAACGCTAGGGGATTGGGAATTGAGTAAGAAGATTACCGTGATGTATTACGTGCCTACGCTTTTTATATTCAGATTGTATTATTTACTCATAAGTTTCCTCGTTTCTTAGAGGTTTTTATTTTATCCATATATAATTTTTATCTCTATATATATATATATATATATATATATATATATATATATATATATATATATATATATATATATATATATATATATATATATATATATATATATATATATATATATATATATATATATATATATATATATATATATATATATATATATATATATATATATATATATATATATATATATATATGTGCGATTGTTTATTTCGAATAAATATATATTAGTCTTAGGATATAGTACTAAATTATTAATATATTTTATTTCAATTTTATCCAATTTTTTTATCTATTTTAGTCGAAATTACATAAAGTGCTCTAAACAATAATTTTCAGTATCTAAAGAGTAAACTTACTTTTAAAAGCTCGATAAAAGCTTAGAAGGTACACATCAAAGCTAAAAATTATCATAAATAATAGTTATACTTCAAACAATTTGATCAATCATAATAAAAGCTCTCTACAAATAAAACTAGACGGTATCAAACTTATATAATATTTCATTCTTAGCAACTTTTTATATTACGTGAATTTTTATATAAGGCCGGCGTAAATAAGGGACTATGTGAACCACAAATCTTCTCGAGTAATATCTTGGAGAAAAATAAATTCGTAAACCGGAGTTTGAGCGCACCTGACGTATTTATGTATACCGTGATACGGTAAGGCGGCGTTTACTGGGACTATAGTCGGTACTATAATTATTAAAAATTAAATAAGAAAAAATCTTATAATATAACGGTAAAAGAATTTATATAATCCTTTAGTCAGTAGAAGCAAGTAGAGCAACAACAATAATGTGTTTTTAATTTTTAACCTAATGAATTGAAATTTATTACTATGTCTAACTATCACACAAAAAGTCCACTCTCCGTTCTCCGTTTTCCGGTTTTCACCCGTCGCGAGTTGAATGCGTAATTAAATGTTGCGCTTTGTGCCTTGTTACTTTAGTGGGAAGCGAATCCAATAACTAATGCATCTTCAAGCTGACGCTGTCGCCTTTGCACCGTAATAGTCCTTTCGTATATGCTTACACAAAAAAGCAAGCTATAAAAGTAAGCTAGCAGCTAACATCCGTTTCCAAAATCCATTTTATTTTTTGAACATTAACTAAATTCAAAATTATATTGATAAAGTAACTTTTTAAACGAAAATAGAAAAAAAATACAAAAATCAACGATATCCACGTAACCACGCCCCTAGTCGTCGCGGGCTTACAACCTATTTCCATACATATGAGGTAGACATCGTAAGATGGGAAAGCGTGCCCAAACGAGCACCCCACCTCTTTGTAGCTAGCTATTTTTTTGTTTTTCTCGCATCTCGGTCTTTGTCTTACCTACTTTAAGAGTATACACGTAGAAGATACTTTAGGCTTAGATCAAACACTGAATATTCACATCTTTTCTTATGAATGCAGTGAGAAATTCTTGTTTTTTTTGTGAAAAGTCTCAAAAGCTTTTTCATTGTATATATAGGTATAAATAAATGTAAATGATAATAAAATGTCGTAAATTAATAATGTACTTTATATATTTTGTTTGAAATAGTGTAATTTAATGTTAAGAAAATAATTTTCATATGTATAATACACACTACAATGGACTGGAAATCGAACCTGGTATCCATTGCTTAAGTCTTATACGTTTATACTACTAAATTTGGTCTAGTCTGCGTAGTTTTATATATTAGCGTATATGAAAATATTGTACCGAATATATTATATGCGATAACACTAAATAGATGAATTATATTTTTTCTAAGTATTACTTTTTGTAAACGCTTTATACGAAAAAGGTAGATTATCAAGAAATTTCTAGATTCCTATACTAATCGTATCAAAGGAAGCCGCAATAATTATTTAGTTAGTAACTTATCCGTTTAATTTATCAGTTATGAAGCCTTAGTATGGCCTATGGTATTTCAACAGACCTAACCCTTTGCTTTGTAGGTTCTCTTTCTTCGAACAAGTTAACAATTAGGAATTGTTACTTTCAAGAAATAAGTTAGTCATGGAAAGTTAAATGGTCCTAGGAATTCATATTACGGAGAATTACGTAACGTGAATGCTACGTTTTATATATATTTTTGTTATAACGTCGACTTAACCACTTTTAAAAATTATCCTAAATAAATATAGTTACAAAATATATTTTTTAATGTATATTTGAAATTGTTCTGCTCTTTATTGTTTATTTAGAGTACAAATAGCTCAGACATATTAAATTTTGAAATTAATTCAATTCTAATTCTAAGACATGGTAATGGTTTACGTCGAGACCATCTTTAAAAATACCATGTTTCCCACAAATTGAAATTATGTTTACTATATTAGTTGCAGTTTTTGTTACGTTAGCCCGGCGTTAAGTTTTGTCACTTAATACTCAATCCCTTGAAAAGGCAGACAACGGCGTATCTTAACACTAGGTTCCCATTCATGAGGTTCCCTCTGCTTACCCTGTTATGCGTTATAAAACGTGAAGCTAAAAAAAGTTACAATCGATAGGTGAATTAAAGCGACGACTTCCAGTAAACATTTTTTTTTAAATAAACAAACTTTGCTTATATTGTTTTAGATCGTTGAGTTCCACCAATCTACACAATCTTCCGAAAATCGGTTAGAAAGTGGGGAATGGAGTGAGCTAAGCCTAGGTTAACTTTCTATTTATGTGGTATACGAGTATGTCGGCGCTAGGCCAGGATCTTGCTGTCAGGAGTCCATTTTTAAGATAAATAATTGAGTAATATCAAACGGTTTATTTTCGTACGATAGTTAATACAGAAGAGATCGATTTTATACAATTAAGTCCTTTTTATTTATTAACCTGACAGTTCTGTTCAATATTCGAAAATAATATCATGAGGAACTTTACATAACAAATAGGTTTTTACTGATTTCAATAACTAAATATTAATTTCAAAACAAAATGCTTTCGTAACAATAAAATCATATAATGTATATAGCTTTATGTCCATATATACAAGTAATCTAATATATTTGTTAAACTGACTTCTATAATAAATCCATCCCAAAAAAAACGCAAATATTAATAAACAATCCGTCTATTTTAAAGTACCATTCAAAAGGTAGAAATCTTTCGCTGGAAACTGTTGACGTTTAATGACATCATTAAGTTAACACAGCATCTTTTCTTAGTTGCATTGTCTTTTGGGATCATCTTCAGATGAAATATGAATTAACTCTTAATCGTATGGCTTTAAAGGTTAATGTTCCATAAAAAATATCTTCTAATTTGATACTCCACCCTAAGTATTTACAATTATTTGTCAAGTCTTCTAATTGCCTGCTATATCACGTAAAAGGGACTGTATTTCGGCTTATTAGGAATCAACAAGTCGGATATAATTGTGTTCTTACCTTTTGTTAATTGAAGGGAAACCTGTCAATTATTAGAATGGGGTTGATATGTATTTAGATAAAATATATTTTAATAAAGAAAAACTATAGTATTTACATTACTTATATACTATAATTTAACGTCTCGTCTTCTCGTCGTAATTTCAGGAACTATTGGCTTGTATATTTTTCTAGAGTTATCGTTTGTCGAAAAAGGCTATATACAAAGATTACTGCTATTTTATTCCATTAATATTGTACTTAAGGTTACTTCGAGCACTTATTTTTATTATTTATTATTTAAATACAATTGATTTTAATTTCAGCACATTTAAGTTTAAATAGCTTGTGGATTTTAAAATAATTATATATTTACTTCTAGTTAAACTTTAAGTTAAATTTTGTTGAAAACAAATTTATCACTTTCTATTGTGAAATAAATGTCTTTCGTCTTCCATTGTTATTTTAAAATCATAAACATATATATATATATATATATATATATATATATATATATATATATATATATATATATATATATATATATATATATATATATATATATATATATATATATATATATATATATATATATATATATATATATATATATATATATATATATATATATATATATATATATATATATATATATATATATATATATATATATATATATATATATATATATAATATATATATATATATATATATATATATATATATATATATATATATATATATATATATATATATATATATATATATATATATATATATATATATATATATATATATATATATATATATATATATATATATATATATATATATATATATATATATATATATATATATATATATATATATATATATATATATATATATATATATATATATATATATATATATATATATATATATATATATATATATATATATATATATATATATATATATATATATATATATATATATATATATATATATATAGGGTAAACTTGCTTAATTCGTACCTGCGCTTAAATCGTACCTCCTCTATATCTCGGCTTGGGTAATAGTTATTAGTGCCTTTAGTACCATAAAATATTAAGAACTGGCGGTCATATTGCCATATGACAAATACAAATCTGCTACGTTGTTCCCGACTAAAATATAAAGCAGGTAAGTTTATTCTTACTTTTTGAACAGTTTTTTCGCATATTTCACAAGAACTGTCTTATAAGTATATCGTTCTTAAGCTGTTTACCTTATTATAATATAATATAATTCAGATTTGAAATTCAGTTGACACTTGTGCCTATTTCGTACTCGCAGCAACTTCTTAAATCGTACCGGTACGATTTTGGAAAACTATTTATAATTTCATTTTAATTTTTAGTTATTTTTTGTATTTTATTTGTATTTAATTATTTTATTACTATTTTAGGGCTACATGTAAAAAAAAACAGCAAGATCAATGTTTAAAAGGTAATATAGAAGAAAAATAACTACATTCTTTCTTCAAAGCTAATTCTAGAGACACTTGGAGTATTGTTGTCAATAAATTCACTTCTGGGACATTAAAACCAGTTAAAAGAAAAGCCAAAGGCACTCTTGTTATTACAGGAAGTCTATATAAACAAGAGCCTGAAGTTAAAGTAGAAGAAACCAAGAAGAAGACCATACCAAAGAAGCTAAATGTAAAGAAAACGAAAATACCTAAAAAAAAACAAGAAATAGAAACAAGAACAAGATGAAAATGACAGTTGGATGATGATTACAACATTATTCAACAGAAATAAAGAAAACATGATTAAATGCGGTAATTGTGAATTATGGATACATAAGCTATGTGCAGGAACAACAAAAAAATTAAATGTTATTACTGTGATGACGGACAGGAATTGGCAGAAACCATTGGCTGTATTACTAAATACTAATGTACTAGCATTCAATACATTAGCTACTAAGATTTTAATTTTAATATTGTAAATCAATGATAGGATCTCAAAGTACGATTTAAGAATATACTAGTACGATTTAAGACGAATGTTCTTAAATCGTACTTTTTTTAAGTTTTTGAAATTTGCTTATTTTTCAGAAATTTAAAAGATTTACGTTGTTTTATTTTGATATACTTATAGAACATTAGTTATAGTTATTAACTTTATATAAATAACTATGTATTTTTCCTTCTTTTCCAAAATATTTGAGGTTCTCCTTAAGTGGTACGAATTAGGCAAGTTTACCCTATATATGTATATATGTATGTATATATGTATGTATGTATATATGTATGTATGTATATATGTATGTATGTATATATGTATGTATGTATATATGTATGTATGTATATATGTATGTATGTATATATGTATGTATGTATATATGTATGTATGTATATATGTATGTATGTATATATATATATATATATATATATATATATATATATATATATATATATATATATATATATATATATATATATATATATATATATATATATATATATATATATATATATATATATATATATATATATATATATATATATATATATATATATATATATATATATATATATATATATATATATATATATATATATATATATATATATATATATATATATACGTATATAGAATATAAAAATTATATATGGATGAAATAAAAAACCTCTAAGAAACGAGGATATTATTTATATATTTTATTTCTATTTTATCCATTTTTTTTATCTATTTTTCAAAAAAAATATGGCCGAAACGCCAAAAAATATATATATATTTAAGTCTAAATTACATAAAGTGCTCTAAACAATAATTTTCATTATCTAAAGAGTAAATTTACTTTTAAAAGCTCGATAAAAGCTTAGAAGGTACATATCAAAGCTAAAAATTATAATAAATAATAGTTATACTTCAAACAATTTGATCAATCATAATAAAAGCTCTCTACAAATAAAACTAGACGGTATCAAACTTATATAATATTTCATTCTTAGCAAGTTTTTATATTACGTAAATTTTTATATAAGGCCGGCGTAAATAAGGGACTATGTGAACCACAAATCTTCTCGAGTAATATCTTGGAGAAAAATAAATTCGTAAACCGGAGTTTGAGCGCACCTGACGTATTTATGTATACCGTGATACGTTAAGGCGGCGTTTACTGTGACTATAGTCTGTACTACAAATATTAAAAATTAAATAAGAAAAATTCTTATAATATAACGGTAAAAGAATTTATATAATCCTTTAGTTAGTAGAAGCAAGTAGAGCAACAACAATATTGTGTTTTTAATTACTTAAACTTAATGAATTAAAATTTATTACTATGTCTAACTATCACACAAAAAGTCCACTCTCCGTTCTCCGTTTTCCGGTTTTCACCCGTCGCGAGTTAAATGCGTAATTAAATGTTGCGCTTTGTGCCTTGTTACTTTAGTGGGAAACAAATCCAATAACTAATGCATCTTCAAGCTGACGCTGTCGCCTATGCACCGTAATAGTCATTTCGTTTATGCTTACACAAAAAAGCAAGCTATAAAAGTAAGCTAGCAACTAACATGCGTTTCCAAAATCCGTTTATTTCTTGGACATAAACTAAATTCAAAATTATATTGATAATGTAACTTTTTAAGCGAAAATAGAAAAAAAATATACAAAAATCAACAATATCCACGTAACCACGCCCCTAGTCGTCGCGGGCTTACAACCTATTTCCATACATATGAGGTAGACATCGTAAGATGGGAAAGCGTGCCCAAACGAGCACCCCACCTCTTTGTAGCTAGCTATTTTTTTGTTTTTCTCGCATCTCGGTCTTTGTCTTACCTACTTTAAGAGTATACACGTAGAAGATACTTTAGGCTTAGATTAAACACTGAATATTCACATCTTTTCTTATGAATGCAGTGAGAAATTCTGTTTTTTTTTATGTGAAAAGTCTCAAAAGCTTTTTCATTGTATATATAGGTATAAATAAATGTGAATGATAATAAAATGTCGTAAATTAATAATATAATTTTCATATTTTGTTTGAAATAATGTAATTTAATATTAAGAAAATAATTTTCATAAATACACACTACAATGGACTGGAAATCGAACCTGGTATCCATTGCTTAAGTTTTATACGTTTATACTACTAAATTTGGTCTAGTCAGCGTAGTTTTAGGTATATATTAGCGTATATGAAAATATTGTACCGAATATATTATATGCGATAATACTAAATAAATGAATTATATTTTTTCCAAGAATTAGTTTTTGTTAACGCTTCATACGAAAAAGGTAGATTATCAAGAAATTTCTAGATTCCTATACTAATCGTATCAAAGGAAGCCGCAATAATTATTTAGTTAGTAACTTATCCGTTTAATTTATCAGTTATGAAGCCTTAGTATGGCCTATGGTATTTCAACAGACCTAACCCTTTGCTTTGTAGGTTCTCTTTCTTCGAACGAGTTAACAATTAGAAATTGTTACTTTCAAGAAATAAGTTAGTCATGGAAAGTTAAATGGTCCTAGGAATTCATGTTACGTAGAATTACGTAACGTAAATGCTACGTTTTATATATATATTTTTTATAACGTCGACTTAACCCCTTTTAAAAGTTATTCTAAGTAAATATAGTTATAAAATATATTTTTTAATGTATATTTGAAGTTGTTCTGCTCTTTATTGTTTATTTAGAGTACAAATAGCTCAGACATATTAAATTTTGAAGTTAATTCAATTCTATGTTTCAATTACATGGTAATGGTTTACGTCAAGACCGTCTTTAAAAATACCATGTTTCCCACAAATTGAAATTATGTTTACTATATTAGTTGCAGTTTTTGTTACGTTAGCGCGGCGTTAAGTTTTGTCACTTAATACTCAATCCCTTGAAAAAGCAGACAACGGCGTATCTTAACACTAGGTTCCCATTCATGAAGTTCCCCCTGCTTACCCTGTTATGCGTTATAAAACGTGAAGCTAAAAAAAGTTACAATCGATAGGTGAATTAAAGCGACGACTTCCAGTAAACATTTTTTTTAAATAAACAAACTTTGCTTATATTGTTTTAGATCGTTGAGTTCCACCAATCTACACAATCTTCCGAAAATCGGTTAGAAAGTGGGGAATGGAGTGAGCTAAGCCTAGGTTAACTTTCTATTTATGTGGTATACGAGTATGTCGGCGCTAGGCCAAGATTTTGCTGTCAGGAGTCCATTTTTAAGATAAATAATTGAGTAATATCAAATGGTTTATTTTCGTACGATAGTTAATACAGAAGAGATCAATTTTATGTAATTAAGTCCTTTTTATTTATTAACCTGACAGTTCTGTTCAATATTCGAAAATAATATCATGAGGAACTTTACATAACAAATAGGTTTTTACTGATTTCAGTATCTAAATATTAATTTCAATACAAAATGCTTTCGTAACAATAAAATCATATAATGTATATAGCTTTATGTCCATATATACAAGTCATCTAATATATTTGTTAAACTGACTTCTATAATAAATCCATCCCAAAAAAAACGCAAATATTAATAAACAATCCGTCTATTTTAAAGTACCATTCAAAAGGTAGAAATCTTTTGCTGGAAACTGTTGACGTTTAATGACATCATTAAGTTAACACAGCATCTTTTCTTAGGTGCATTGTCTTTTGGGATCATCTTCAGATGAAATATGAATTAACTCTTAATCGTATGGCTTTAAAGGTTAATTTTCCATAAAAAATATCTTCTAATTTGATACTCCACCCTAAGTATTTACAATTATTTGTCAAGTCTTCTAATTGCCTGCTATATCACGTAAAAGGGACTGTATTTCGGCTTATTAGGAATCAACAAGTCGGATATAATTGTGTTCTTACCTTTTGTTAATTGAAGGGAAACCTGTCAAATATTAGAATGGGGTTGATATGTATTTAGATAAAATATATTTTAATAAAGAAAAACTATAGTATTTACATTACTTATATATAATTTAACGTCTCGTCTTCTCGTCGTAATTTCAGGAACCACTGGCTTGTATGTTTTAGTAGAGTTATCGTTTGTCGGTATAGGCTATATACAAATATTATGGCTATTTTATTCCATTAATATTGTACTTAAAGTTGGTTATTTCGAGCACTTATTTTTATTATTTATTATTTAAATAGAATTTATTTTAATTTAAGCACATTTAAGTTTAAATAGCTTGTGGATTTTAAAATAATTATATATTTACTTCTAGTTAAACTTTGAATTTGTTCGAATAATTTTAGTAAAGTTATTTTCGATGTCACAAATTTTGTTGAAAACAAATTTATCACTTTCTATTGTGAAATAAATGTCTTTCGTCTTCCATTGTTATTTTAAAATCATAAACATATATATATATATATATATATATATATATATATATATATATATATATATATATATATATATATATATATATATATATATATATATATATATATATATATATATATATATATATATATATATATATACATATATATATATATATATATATATATATATATATATATATATATATATATATATATATATATATATATATATATATATATATATATATATATATATATATATATATATATATATATATATATATATACGTTAAATAGGAAGGTTGCACTTAATATATTTAACAACGTTAATAGTCCGTTACAATCGTACGTATATATATATATATATATATATATATATATATATATATATATATATATATATATATATATATATATATATATATATATATATATATATATATATATATATATATATATATATATATATATATATATATATATATATATATATATATATATATATATATATATATATATATATATATATATATATATATATATATAATATATATATATATATATATATATATATATATATATATATATATATATATATATATATATATATATATATATATATATATATATATATATATATATATATATATACGTAAAATAGGAAGGTTGCACTTAATATATTCACAACGTTAATAGTCCGTTACAATCGTAAATTACGTATTGACAGCTCTCAAGTGACCAGTTACGTGTACAGGATTATTAATCGACGTGAATCATATGAAGGGAAATGTGTTTAGATTTATGTTGTTTGTTTGAAGTAATTACTAAATGTATATAAATTCTTACAATCCACAATTTAATCCATATTCTCCCTTAGAGTATAAATTGTCAGGAAATATAAGAAAATGTCGTCATTATTATTTCGATAGATATCTATTGATATGTACTGTATTTTGGTTTAACATGTTAACAGTTTTTTTTAACTGTCAGCATACAAATCAGAAAATATTAAAATACTCAGGCTTTTTAATAATATATATTTGATGGCCAATTTGTAAAATCACAATAAGCTTACACGTTGTTATCGATAAATATATAAATACTTAATGTGACATTTGAACCATTGTGAATAATTGAAATATTTGAATTTTCAAGACAATAAATTTACTATAACGATATATATAATGAAATAAGGCCTTTGAAGTAAATAATACTGCAGAAGAATTATTGAGTACCGTCGTGGCGCAGAGGCGTAAGCGTCTGCCTGTAAACGCGACGGTTTGTGGATTCGATTCCCACTCGGGTAAGATGGATTTTTCTATTTCCATTTTCTTCGCTCTGGAAAGTAGGCAAAAAGCGCGACGTTGAGTTCCGTAACTCAATACGCAATACCTGGAAAAAGGCGGAAAGTGGGGACGGAGACAGCAGGAACTAAGCAACGGAGTGTCTTAACACTAGCTTCATACAGTTCCTGCAGTTCCCTCTGCCTACCCTGCAATATGCGGGATAAAGCATGAAGCTAAAAAAAAGATAATTATTTTTGTAATATAAAATCTTATTCCAATCACAGCTCTTCATATAGAAAGGTACTACAAGTATTTTTCGTCTGTTCAATACTACTACAGTATCCTCTTGTTAACTATAAAGGAGTCGTGAGACAGAAACAAATTAAATTATCTACATTCTATAAAATCCAATAAGAACCAACACAAGCATATAAAGCTATCAACATTTGCTACGCGACTGTACACATAAGGCCTTTAACTCGCATAAAATACCTCTACAAAGAAGGAAAAGTAATGCAAAGGAATCAGTACCAACTACTATCTCAAAATTGATCTGGGACCAAACAAACAAATTGCAACGTTATCTCTTACGATTAGAATTCAAAATTGAACATAAAAAGCGTATATAAATTAGTTTTTTTGCCCATTTCATTTCAAGCTTTGTTTTGTAGCGCATAAAGCTTGTTTTAGATTAACTGAGCTTTACGCTAAAGCTCAAGTAATACGGATGACGATGCGAACTTCATAGAAAGAAAGGGGAGAAGGGAAGTATATCGCTAGGGAGCCCGTGCACCCCCTGTTTTGGGTTTTCAATAGATGTTTGAGTTTCGCTCGTATGATTTAAAAACCAGACAGGTGTAGTTAAGCGTGCTGGTATATGTAGGCTTTATTATACTTTGATGTACGAAATTTTGGTATATTGTTAGAAAATTTGTGAAAAATCATTATTTTCTTCTTAAAATAGAAAAATATTTCAATTTGCATGAAGAGAGACTTTTTAAAGGACTTCGTTATTCATTTTTAACTCAAGTTTCTAGATATTGTGTGTTAAGCTGTGCAACTCTACGCTACGATTCATCTTCCCAGAAATAATAAATAAGATATTTATTCTCAACAGCGAATCGAACCTACTACTATCATATAAACAATCAGCATAATATAATAATAAAACATAATGTATATAACTAAAAAGGCATATGAATCAATTTAGAATTGTTGTGGTTAAATATGTAAGATAATAACTTATATGTTAATTATTAAATTTGATTTGATAGCTCTTTGGCATATTAAGGCTTTTACTATTTAAGTTAGTTTAGGAATAAGTAGAGTAAATATTTAGGCTATGTATAGATTACTTAATTTCAAGTGTATACCTTTAGCTTTGGGTAATTACCATATTACATCTACAGATTATCTGTGCTCTTGGTAGGTAAGTTCAATAATTTAATAATTCTTTGTTTTGGCTTGTCATTAGAGTGCAGAAAATGAAAACAATTCATTCTCTCTGAGTGGGAATCGAACCCACAACTGTCACGTTCACAATTAGATGCTGATGCTTCGACACAACAGCTTATCTAATGTTATATTTTATTTTATAAGCAAAATATTTATGTACTTACAAACATTTTATTTAACTGTGTCTAATGTGATAGCTAGTTAAGAGTTATTACGACATATAGCACGTTCTCAGTACCCGAGTAGCTAAGACGGGTAGGTACAGTGGGTTACATCTAATCCATGGGATCTCCAATACAAAAAAGTTGAATTTTTTTTTCAATCATAATCATTGATCCAAGATCAGTGTTCAACCAAGTAAACTAGACAATTTAAAGGTGGTAGGCAAAGGGAACCACAGCGAAAATGGAAATGTATATATATAGATTAATTCTTTATTGAATCCATAAGATAAATAATTTACTGGAACAACTAAATAGAACAAATTTACATAGCAATGCATGACTTTATCACTAAAAGTGATATAGCGTTATTACAATCCATTCTCCGTTTTCCACCTTTCGACGCATCGACTATCGACGTATTTTGCCTAGTTGCCAGAGCGAAGAAAATGGAAACAAAATAATCTATCTAGTTCGAGTGGGAATCGAACCCGCAAACCGTCGCGTCGTCGCGTTGCCTGTAAGGCAAACGTTGCGCCACGACAACCATCATATAATTTAATAGAATATAACACGATTTCATATACATATTATAGTTTCAATAATAAATATAAAAAGTATATAAAAACAAAAATAATAGTTCAAAGACCCTGAAAATCGATTATAATCGATTTTTTGCTGTTTAAATAATTCGAGATGCAAATTAAAGGGTATTCCGGTTCTAATCGCTCGGTTGGCGCGACCTAGCCCTTAATCAAGTGATTGCCACCGTGCCCCAATTTGTTAATAAGAAATCGATAAAATTGTCACTTTCGCATACAATTGTTACATTGTTTACAGCATTTTTTTTTTTTAGATTTTAACTTGAAATCGTAAGACTTTATTATGGGGAATAGTTATAGAGATAGGAATTTTTACATATTAGTAAATTCTAACTTTTCACCATGAAATATATGTATCATTGCTTATCTATTTCTTATCTGTGTTTTTCTAATAGAGTTACATTAATTTCACACTATATTTCGTTAAAATAAGAGATTGGACCGACATCTATTGAACTTAGAAACATATAAGTACTATCCGACTATGTCACTGTGGTCTTAAAAATAGATTAAGTTAAGGATTTTTAAGTTTTTATATTAAGGCTTTTCGTAATCTTTCGATAAGTCAAGTTCTAGAGTCAACTTAGTTCTCGAAAGGAACGATTAGTAGAGAACAGTGACATATAATTATATTATTTAAACCAACCAAACAAACTTCTTAATAATATGAAGTTATATACAAGTAAACTTCGAAGACAAGTTATAAGTTTTGTCGTCAAGCACATGCCTACGATGGATGATTAAAAGTTTAATACACCATATTCTAGAATACGGCCGTATATTTTACCCGGCGGGGTGGTTATTATTCATTTTTCTCAGTCAAACCCAGTGTAGGGCACACTAATGTGCCACTCCAGATCCCCTACGAACTTTTCACGACCATGTTTTTTCCCGCACAAATTTTTTGTTTGTCGTCCAACCCTGTCTTTCTAATATATTAGCGTATACTCCGTCCCACTCCCCCTATCGCGCTGAGGGGTGGTAAATATGATACGTTCTTTTGGGGCTTAAATTGATTTTTCGAAAGTGTGTGGAAGCCATTTTATCGTGGTTTCACGAGTTTTATATTTTAGACGCGAAATTCGCGTTTCGACACCTCAGAAATTGATTGAGAAAGTTAAAAATCTACGTGTGTATATTATTTTTGTAAGTCATATGATTAAAATTAATTAATCTAGGGAGCGATTATAAAGCAGCAAGGATTGTATATTCAACTTATTTCAATATATATATAAATTTTGTATTTGAAAAAATCTCTTATTTATTTTATTTAACTAACTTTTTTATTAAATTAAATTATATTTATTAAACTTAAATGTTTATTTTATTTACTCATGTTTTATTTCGCAGTAGCGTGTTAAATAGTGCCTCTAGTGGCAAGACACTCTGTTCTGAATTCTACGTTACATTCTGTCTTAAGTGGCGTAACTTGACATCATGTTTTTTTTGTTTTATAATCCTCAATAAATGCATTTACAAAAAGTCGTCGTACCACTACACAATGGTTTTTGTTAAAATAATGAACACATTCGTCCATAACTCAAAATAACAATTCAAAAAAACACGTTAATATATTTTTATGAACATATTTCAAATAAAAGCGTAAAAAGAGACACGTTTGAAAGGAACTCGACCAAATAATTTAGTGTTGACGGTAAAAGTTAACGATCTATCAAATTAGGGATGTGCACTAAATGAAAAAACTAAAACAAAAAGAATATAATTAATGTTAAACAATTGTATATAAAAAATTGTAAAGTCATTTGTGTTTCGTTCAGAGACAAAATTATAAATTAATTTACTATTTTATAATTTACATTAATATTTAAATAATTAATACAATATACTTTTGGTTTTTTTAAATTCACGCTTTATCCCGCTTATAGCAGGGTAGGCAGAGTAAACTACAGGAACCTTAGGAACCTAGTGTTAAGAAACTGCGTTCCTTGCTTTCTACCATTTTCGAAGCATTACGGAACTCAACGCCGCGTTTTGCCTAGTTGCCAGGGCGAAGAAAGTAAAAATAAAAAATCTATCTACATCGAGCGGAAATTGAACCGTCGCGTACAATATTTACATAAAATTATATTTCTAAATTTTATATAATATAATAAAGCTTATAAATAAGAAGCTTCGTTTCGTAGTGCGTCCTAAACTCAAGAATAATTGATTGTATCAAATTGAAAAAACAATTTCTTTTGCCTCATAGTCTAATCAAGCTAATATGCGGTATAGCTTACCGCATAGGCTATACCTACTACATTATGTCAGTCGTTTCAATTTAGCCTACTGTCTGCAGTCAATGTTTCCTTGTGCACTCAGAATATGTCAAGTCTATAAACAATCGTTAGGCTTAGTTGTTTTTATTTCACCACAAGAGTGAAGTCTGGCGCAAAAGTTAGATTTTCCATGTTATATTACACCTTAAAACCTTATAAAAACTTGACGTTCAAAAAGTTTTGTATTTGTGTTTATTAAGTCACTACATGCACGACGAAAATATTACAACCGCGACGGTTTGTGGCTCGACTCTCACTCGGGGAGCAAAGATTTTTCTATTTCTATTTTCTTCGTTCTGGCAACTTGGCAAAGCGCGGTGTTGCGTTCCGCCACTCAACAAGCCATGCCTCGAAAAAGACGGAAAGCAAGGATGGAGAAAGCAGGTACAAAGCTACGGAGTGTCTTAACACTAAAATCCTACGTACGGGTCCCACAGTTCCCTCTGCCTACCCTGCCATGTGCGGGATAAAGCGTTTATGTCTTCCAAAAAAAATTATATTATTACACTTAACTAGATATATAAAATGCTGATCATCTGTCCGTTCGTTATTATATTATTATTAATATTAAGTATTTATATTTCTTAATAAGGAGTAAAACATGGAACATAAATTTTATTACTCAAAAAATTTGTAAATTATAGCTGTTTTAAGGAAGTCCAGTTAAACCAGGTGGTTGCATTTAAAGCTCCCATTAAAGATAACGTTTAATATTTCAAAATGACACTGAATTTTTTATTATAGTAATTTCTTTATTGTTGTAAATTTTAATATATGTCCGTGATGCTATCGTGTCACGTGTGTGTTAGGACGTGCCTCTTTGTCAGTGGTAGTAGGTTCAAATTCCATTTGTTGGAATGTTTTTTATTAAGTGTTGTTTATTTTTTTAGTTTGCTTAGAACTAACTTAAAGATGAATAATTTTTTTTCTTATAAAACTTTACTATTTATTATTTTTTAATTAATTTATTGAGAACTTATTGTCAAGAAATTCCGTTTTTCGCTTTGTAACTGGAATTCAAAACATTGACAATTTTTACTTTATCTTCGCAAAATGGGGAGCTGAAAATGGTTCACTCCCGTCAGTGGATATTGAACCCACGATCATAATGTTAAGCATTCAATATTACTCTGCTGTGGTATTTAACATTTGGGTTATCTATGTGACCATTTAACAGAAATATGTCTTCTTTTGTTACAGGAAACAGTGATAGTGGAGATGTAAATTCACAAAAAAGTACTGAAGAAATGATTTTCTGCATAAATCAAACAATAAGTCTCTCCATCTTTCATTAAAAAAATTTCGGAAAGAAAAACATTTACCAAAGAAAATTTAAACCTCCAAAGGAGAATTTAAGCCAACACAAATGCATACACGACAAAATATTATCAGTCAATCTGAACATAAAGCTTGTGTTATTGATAATAAAGAATGTACTCAACATTATAAAATAGCTTTAACTTAAAAGCTCATAAAACAAAGTTCAAGCGTGGTCAAGTTAGCGACAAAAATCGTTTCAGAGCTTTGCGTGTAACTATCTGATACTATCGAGCGGCGACGGCGACGACTATCAGATACTATCGAGCCATCACTGGTTACAATTAACCAAGATTAAAGATAAAAGTTAATGTAAATTGACCAAACCGTTCCTTCTTGGTCCTTTAGGCCGTTTTTTAGGGTTCTATGTGTAAGGAGTTTTTTTTTATTTATTATTTTGAAATAAAATTAGGATATAAGTTTTGTTTTTGTTTTATTTAATTTCCTATTTCGTCTTAACTTGTGTATATTTTTATAATTTGTATGTGTTTTTAAGCAGTAGAGAAAGTGTGTGTAATATTATTTTATGAAGCTGATTAATATTTAATAATTACGTATTACAGTGGGGAAATGAAGAAAATAAAATATTATTTAAATGTCAATATTAAAATATATACAAGTATAAGTAACGTATCCGAAATACATTTTGTAATTATTAAATTAAAAAAAATTATATAAAAATTGAAATATTAAATGTTTCCTAAAAATACAAAATATGTGTCTATATCATATAATAATAATAATAAATAATTATTACTAAAGAAAGAAATAATAAATAAAGAGTAAATAAAATAGAGAAACAGTTAAAAAATATTAAAAAATAACAATTATTCACTACCTCGACTGGAGAACGAACCACCTCTTCTCCAACTCCATATAATTTTTATTAAATTAAAATAAATGATTGAACCCGAGTGAACTACATAATTACTTCCTTTTTTATTTTCTTTTGTGAGGCGATAAAACGAACACTTAAGCAGGTTATATCAGTTTATGCAAATACATATTATACAAGTGAAACAGTCACAGCAAATGTAAATATAGGGAAATAAGCAGTATTTATAAAAACTTCAAACTAATATGATAAAGTGGGGCGTTTTTGTTTTGATAAAATATTATATATTTTTTCAATTTCACGCTTTATCTCGCTAATAGCAGAGTGAGCAGAGAGTACTGCAGAAATTGTAGGAACCTATTGTTAAGACACTCCGTTCTCCGACTTCCGTTATTTTCGCGGTATTGCATGTTAAGCGTAAGTCTATGCCGTGCTTTGCCTAGTTACCTGAATGAAGAATTGAATTGAATTGGAATTGGACCCACAAGTTGTGGCATTTACAAGCTGACGCTCTACCCCACGATGGTTCTCAAATATTATATTGGAAGTACAGAATTCAATTTTTGTATGTGATAAGTAATTAGATAGACTGTACAGTGGTTCACCTACCTACCTACGCTAGGTATATTGAATGAATTGATGACCTAGTGATGTAGAATTCCGTTTCCGGCTGTCCACGAAACTTTCGAGATATTGAGTATTTTGTGGTGGAACTCAACCCCGCCAAACTTTATCTTGTCACCAAAGAGAGAAAAATAAAGCACATTATAACCCCAAATGGGAATTTTTGTTCCTACTCCACACGCGCCAAGCCGTGGATAGTAAACTAGTTTATGTAATAACAATTTAAAAAAATATATTGTTACGACAACATATTTTAATCGAAACGTTATATTATATCAGTACACGATTTTCTCTACTAACAAGGTACCTAATGAGAAGGAACTCTTGTGAGTAAAGTAGCGAAATTCAACGCCACGCGCGTAATTTAAATATTTATGCAATAGTGCTCTAAGTGAAGGATTTATTAATGTATATGAATTATTTACATTTTCAAGTCTCTTTTTTCCAATGGAAAATGGCAACTAAAAATATAAATATAAAAAAAAGTAATTTCCTAAATTAATAGTATATGAGCTTGTTGTACCTTGTAGGTGTAAGTCGACGAAACGTTCGTCCGTATCGTAGATCCTATCTACTTGTAAATCAACCACTTTCATAAAAGCTCTCTCAAGATCACAATCGAAACTAATTTAGGCTCACCACAGCAAGGCAATAAAACTTAAGTTTACACAGAAAATTTAATGTTCTCTACAACAAGTAGTAGTCGAAAGGTAATTGGGTAATAAAACTGCATTTCCTTTTGTTAAATAAGTTAGCTTTAAGCGTGTATTTTTTGTTTTCACGTTTATCCTATGTTAAAATCAATTTCTAAATTGATTAAATCATTCACTATTTATTTTTCGTTGCAGAATTTGACGCCGCATTACATAGAACCAGGACAATATATATATATATATATATATATATATATATATATATATATATATATATATATATATATATATATATATATATATATATATATATATATATATATATATATATATATATATATATATATATATATATATATATATATATATATATATATATATATATATATATATACATATATATATATATACATATATATATATATATATATATATATATATATATATATATATATATATATATATATATATATATATATTGTATTGTAGGTGTAAGTCGACGAAACGTTCGTCCGTATCGTAGATCCTATCTACTTGTAAATCAACCACTTTCATAAAAGCTCTCTCAAGATCACAATCGAAACTAATTTAGGCTCACCACAGCAAGGTAATAAAACTTAAGTTTACACAGAAAATTTAATGTTCTCTACAACAAGTAGTAGTCGAAAGGTAATTGGGTAATAAAACTGCATTTCCTTTTGTTAAATAAGTTAGCTTTAAGCGTGTATTTTTTGTTTTCACGTTTATCCTATGTTAAAATCAATTTCTAAATTGATTAAATCATTCACTATTTATTTTTCGTTGCAGAATTTGACGCCGCATTACATAGAACCAGGACAATATATATATATATATATATATATATATATATATATATATATATATATATATATATATATATATATATATATATATATATATATATATATATATATATATATATATATATATATATATATATATATATATATATATATATATATATATATATATATATATATATATATATATATATATATATATATATATATATATATATATATATATATATATATATATATACATATATATATATATATATATATATATATATATATATATATATATATATATATATATATATATATATATATATATATATATATATATATATATATATATATATATATATATATATATATATATATATATATATATATATATATATATATATATATATATATATATATATAATATATATATATATATATATATATATATATATATATATATATATATATATATATATATATATATATATATATATATATATATATATATATATATATATATATATATATATATATATATATATATATATATATATATATATATATATATATAATAAGTGATAACATATCGATAATATAGCCGAGTTGGCAATTGAAACAAATATGTAATAATAAGTAGTCTTGTTTGAAATAGTGCCTAAGGCAATTTTTTGACATAATATATGTATGTTTATAAAGCCCATAAATTATGTAACAACACACACGGACAGAATATCCGTAATTTATACAAAATAATAATGATATTTAATAATTAGGAAAAAGAAATTTAAAACAATCTAATTTTTATAAATTTGTTTTATATTTGTGACAGTCGTGGTGCAGAGGCATAGTATTTGCCAGCGATGGTACGCGGGTTCCATTCCCACTGGGGGAAGATGGATTTTTTATTTCCATTTTTTTCTCTCTGGCAACTAAATAAAGCGCGGCTTTGAGTGCAACCGCACAACACGGAATGCCTCGAAAAGGCGAAAATCAGAAAACAGAGAGTCTTAACACTAGGTCTCCATTATTCCTATGGTTCTCTCTGCCTACCCAGCTATGATCGGGATAAGAAAAATTAAAACAAAATTACATATCGTGCATGTAACTTATATTTAAGGTCCAAAAATTCTTGGACAGTTATAGAATGTAAATTAACATATTCTCGTCATATCTAAGGCCTATAATTAAAATCTAACACCTTTCAAAATCGCCCTAATACAAAAGCTATACTATAATTATCGCATTGCCAACGCATTCTTATTCTTAAGCGATGGTTGGAAATTAGTTGTTAATTTAATATAATTTTGGGGTAAGAGTGAATTGCTCGTTAACATGTTATCGTGGTGAAATAATTTGTTTATTAACATCTTCAGTCGACATTCGTTTTTTTAATGAATTATTTTAATGAATTATTAGTATTATTGTATTTTTTTATTCTCTATTCCCATATATTAAGCAGAGAATCCATAGTGTTCTCTATTTTCTATCCAATTTTTAGGATATTGCATATTGTAGCGGAACTTAACGCCAGTTTTACCTTGTTACTCTGACGACAAAAAAATATGCACTACTGTACAACTTTATAAAATATTCTAAAATTAAATTATCACATACCTATCTATTTTGCTGTTGTTTTCATTATGGCGGGTATTTAATATTTGTTTATATTTTCAAATACTTACAAAATAATAGGAACTTAAGAAATTGAAAAAAAAAATATTTTTTTCAGCTTCACGCTTTATCCCGCGCATGGCAGGGTAGGCAGATTGAACTGCAGGAACCATATGAACCTAGTGTCAAGACACTCCGTCGCTTAGTCCCTGCTTTCACCATTCCCGCTTTACGCCTTTTACGAGACATTGCGTGTTGAGTGGCGGCACTCAACACCGCGCTTTGCCTAGTTGCCAGAGCGAAGAAAATGGAAATAGAAAAATCTATCTTCTCCGAGTGGGAATCGACCTCAGAAACCGTTTTAAAAAATAAAAAAAATAAATAAACAAAAAATAATAATAATAAAGAAAAAAAAATATGTTTATATTTGTAAAGTATAATTTTCCAATAATAAAACTACTTGTATATAGATATCTAAGATATATACACTTTTTTGACACTTTTACTGGAAATGTGTGTGGAAATGTGTTTGTAAATTCACAATATAGAAAAAAGTACTACAGCATACTGTATAAAAATTGCGAGGGCTAATTTTACCACTTGCTTTTGTAATATTACTGCTTGCTACATAAAATAAAAGATAGGAAAGATGTTCCTTGTCTGGCAGATAGAAAACAAGTTATAATTTCACAGGTCTAAGGTAGGCCTACCTAGCAGATAAAGACTTACATAAATTATCAGCCTTTATATAATAGATATAAGTAACTACCAGTTAACTATCTGAAACTTTATTCGTAACCGGTGAAATTGGCCCCAAGTATGCTGATTTAACATTATAACTTCAAACGATCGGAGGACCGTCGTGGTGCATAGGCGCAACGTCTGCCTGTAACGCGACGGTTTCTAGGATTCGATCCTGGGAAGATGGATTTTTCTATTTCCATTTTCTTCGCTCTGGCAAACTAGGCAAAGCGCGGCGTTGAGTTTCCGCCACTCAACACGCAATGCCTCGGAAAAGGCGGAAAGTTTGGACGGAGAAAGCAGGGACTGAGCAACAGAGTGTTTTAGCACTAGGTTCCCACGGTCCCTGCAGCTCTCTCTGCATACCCTGCCATGTGCGTGTAAGCGTGAAGCTAAAAAAAAAACTTCAAATGATAGTACAGTGTGAAATTAAAATAATTCATCCATCTTAAATGAACATTCCACTGCAACAGAAAGATCGATAATATTCACTATTTAGACTTTAAAAAAAAAACAGTTGTTGTGTTTAAACAACAGTGATAAAAAAAGTTGTTTTTTGTATCTTTACGATTATCTAAAAGGCGAAATAACCAAACGAGCCGAATTAACGCTTTCACTGTGCATATTTTAACATAAGGCCTTTATAAATATTTATAAGAAAAATGTGCATGGGGAACAACGGGCCGTGTGCGACCTAATTATTCATGACAAATTAATTTCATTACATAATCTGATTATGCAATTACAGCTTGAATTCTTGTATCGATAACATGTAATCACCAATATCGGTTTATAAAAGATCATAAAATCGATTTCTGGCTAGAATTTTTTTTGATTTGTTATTAATTTTATATAAAACAATATAATTTAAATTATTTTATTTTAAAAATTTCATATTATATATTACAAAAAATTACAAAAAATCTAAGATTCAACTCCATACACTCAAGAAACACCAACTAAATAAAAATCCAAAGTGTATGCAGAACCAACTATCCCCATCCTACCCTAATTAATGATGGCCAGTCATGTTCGGGATCGCTGGGAACAGCTAATCGGCGGAGATAATATTTTCGTGTTGAATTCTAATTACGATAGTTACACCGTTGAAAGAATTATACTATTTAAGATCTAAAGATAGTTCTGTAATTTATTTTAATGCGCTCTGGATATACGGTCGTTGGTCTAATAGCTTGTCTAATGCCTCAGTGGTTTGTGGCGTGTATGTAAAATGGTCGTATTAATCATTGTGTATTTAGAAACTACTCGATGATTTTGTTTCATTTTGGTTGGAATTTTAGTTTTTATTTTGGTATTTTGAGACGAATATAAACGTATATTTTTGTTAGTAATGATTTTATGTACAGTATTATTTTATCTATCCGCCTGTAAAAATGACGGTTGGGGGGTTCGATTCCCATAGGAAGATGGATTTTTCTATCTTCATTTTCTTCGCTTTGGCAACTTGGCAAAGCGCGGCGTTGAGTTTCGCCATTCAACACATAATGCCTTAAAAGGCGCATAGCAGGAAACGCAGTGTCTTAATAATAGGTTTCAAAAAATAATATTAATTCGCAGGGACACTGGAGAAGAGTCTATTTTTAAATGTAATACAAATAATTCATTATTACTTAAATTTTTAGCTTTTAAATATATACAGGAATATTAATTATAATATTTTATTATCGAGGTTTAAGTTTTTATACAAAATGACGATATGTCAAAAACCTTTTATTAATCACCTATTGTGTGTTATATTTGATTATTCTCACATCTGTACATTAATGAAGTGAAGATCGATGTCGCAAAGAACATTAAAATACTTTTAATATATTATTTTTCTTATTGCTTATTCAATTTTTATGGCTGTCCTGGTGTTGTAGGCCAGTATCTTTTTTTACATGCGGTAGTAAAAATATTTGAAATAAATATATATGTGCAAAAAAATTTACAGCCGCACTCGTCAATGTTAACTGCTCTTTAACAAAAAATGATCACCATTAAATATATTTACATGGGTTTAATGTCAGTTATAAGTTAATTGGCATCTCTAAGTGCAGATGTTAGGGTTAATTTTAATCAATTAATACTTCATGTTACATACCATATGAGCTTCGCTGAGTTTGAATTCAAAAGCTTGACATATTTCAATAAAAAGTACACACAAAATAATATTATTCAGCTGTAGTTAGTTTCATTTATGTCATAATATAATATATTAACTGGACATTTATCTTTAAAAGCTTCCATGAGTATAATCGAGCTTTGAACTAATGGATGCGGCATTTATGTTCAAGGTATGTAATGTGCACCAAAACCTTATGATAAGTAGATATATTGACAGATAATGACAGTAATTGTCGCTAATGTGACAGAAATGCCATATCAGGTGCATTCTGATTAGTTGTCATTGCAACAGCCTTTTATAGGGCCAATGGTTATATTATATTATTTGCAATACTTATCTATATTACGTGTCACTTTATGAAAGGTGAATAAATAAGTACACATTAAAAGAACTTCTATTTTTCGTCAAACTCTGCAGTCCCTCTTTACATACTACCTAGCATTCTTATTTCGTCTAGGTTATTGTTTTTAACTATGCATACAAGCCCTATGGAGGTCCTCACGTGCTTTATGTGACCTACCTCCAAATTATTTGACAACGTGTTTTCGAAGATCAAACGAGGTTTCCGACGTACACGAACCACTTGAGCACGTTCTTCTTCATTCTCGATACCATATGTACCATTGTGCGTCTCTCTTCTATTGTATGTGTATTCTTCTATTATATGTATATTCTTCTATTATATGTTCTATGTGTATGTCTTCGTTGCCAAAGAGATATCTCCAAAGCAGTCATCTTTATTTTATTTTTAATACCCACCTCAACTGCTTTTCTTTCTGGTCTCGATTCTGGTCGCGTGCTAAGCTGGATGTTTATGAAACTTTATATTTACATATTTCTATGGATGGAAAGAATGAATGGAAATGGAAATAGTTAAATCCTAGGAGTGGGAATGGAACATATGATCATAGCTTATAGTAAGACACTGTCCTAAAATCAATGTAGAACAAAGTCAAATTGCAAAGAAAACTATTCCCTGATAAAAATATGAACCCACATACACAACAGAACAATTGACTATAAACATTCAGTCTACACTTAACACCATTTCAGTTAATTATTTAAAAGGAGTAAATTTAATAACTTTATAGCAGCTAGCATCAATCCATTACTGATTGTAATCGAGACGTATGCTAATATGGGGTTTAAAATTTAAAAAAAATAAGCCAAAAATAAACTTTAAATTTTATATACATTTCCTTTTTTCGAAAACTACTTTGACATCAATTTAGAATGTCCACCGGCTCCTGTCGTAACATACCGTAATTACAGTAATAAATTTAAAAACAATATGAACTCAAGATGGTAAATGCGATAGGCCACGAAGGAGTATAATAAACTCTTTTTAATGACTTACGCCACCTGCACGAATTAGTGCTCAACTTTTATTCCAGCATATCCTATAGAGAAAGTATTAATTTGCATATTATATGTATGTAAGCCCAAGAATTACTTATATGTAATTGTCACTTGTAAATTGTATGGTATTATTTATATTTTTTATCGATAACGATAAATAATGTCGATGTTTTTGTTTTATATTTATTTTTTGGTTTAATTAATTATTTAAAGTGTGTTGTGTAATTTTTATAAAATAAAGTCATTATTGTAATAGTGTTGTGCTGGGCTGGCTGTTTATGTTGTAATTTTTGTTATTGGAGATCGTTGACGACGTTTATGAAATTATATAGGTACTGCAGTTAATAAAAAATTGAATTAATAAGAGGCCGTCGTGGATCAGTGGCACAGGGCCTTGATTGTAAACGTGATAGTTATCGGTTTGATTTCTACTCGAGGGTATAAAACTATTGTAATTTCTTACCATAGATAAAACACAAATGTAAACACAATATTTCAAAGTTAGGCAGAAAGTGAACCAAGATATCTACCGTAATGGTAGCGAAATAGTGATACTATAAATACAACAATTTTGTTTAAAAATCATATTTTGATTTTTTTTAATTCTTTATTTTTCTTAATTATTATTATTTTCCTCAAGATTGATGACGTGATTTATATACAGGTAATTAGTACTCAATTTGTTAGGACGCATGGCTATAAATTTAAACAAAATAATTAATAAGATTGAGAAGTGAAACTAATTGATCTTTTTAAGCCAAAGGTAATCGAACCATATTAGATGACAATATTGAAATATACTTATAGTATATACTTATATAATATATTATTTCAACTATTAATTATTCAATACAAATAAACTAACAGTACTAAACAAACATTAAACCTTAATTAAGCTATACAATAATAAATAAAAGGCAATAACTTGTATAAGAAATTACGTTTTAAGATCGCACTACTACAATAAAAAGTTAACTAAAAAGAGGTACAAAAGCTTTTGAAATTAAAGGCGCATCAACTGAATTATGACAATGTTGGCAACGAAAAGAAAATGTGATAATCGAATTAACACTACCTGCACAGTAGTCGAAGCATAAGAAGGTAAGTTTGTTCTTGAAATATTTAGCTTTGGTTCTGTATACATATTTATTTGATAAACATTTTTTTTAATATTTGAGATGGTCAAAGAATCTTTTCTTTGAAATTATTGGCTTAAAAATTTATACTCGCACTTATTAGGTATCTAAACTAGTAAATGCAATATGTACTTCTACAAATTGAAGTGCTAATTGAAATCTCTAAGAATAATTTAAAATATTTAAATGAATTAAAAATTATTACATCTATGTGTATTTTCTCAACACTAGGTTACCAACTTAAGGTTAAACTACAAGATAATTGTAAAAAAATATAATTTATACGCGTAAGATATATAGTATAGTATTATATTTATAGTGAAAGCTGTTGAAGGTCAAGTATATATATATTTAAATAATTACAAAAGCAATATATCATACTCATTGAATCCTAAATGCTAAAGGTGGTACAAAAATTGAATTAATTAGGCCATCAACAGGTGGTTAAGATAACACGCTTACGACTCGGAGGCGGTCTTTTATAATTCCATTTCAACTCTCGTCCGGAGAATTTGCCATTATGAAATATGGATACGGTATAAATTGAGATTCTTTGTTTTAATAAATTAATTTTCAAGTGGCATGGACAGTGTTTGATTGCAAATACGGTGGGAGTAGGTTCAATGTTCACTTGGGGGTAATATGTCAAGTTGGTAGCAGGATAAACTTTTCTACACTCAGCTATATCACTGGATGACCGTAGCACATCTTCTGCGAACGTGATAGTTTGTGGGTTCGATTCCCATTTAGAGAAAATTATATATTTTCATTTTATCTGTTCTGCCAACAAATCGAATGAGCTGCGTCGGTTACATTAACACGCAATGCTTCAAAAGGCGTGTTTTGATTCTAGGACCCTTGAGCCTACGGTTCCTAGTGCCTATGCCTGCACTACACTACGTGTAGTGTAGAAGCTAAAAAATTACAGTCGGTAATTTACAGGCGGAACCTAACGCTGCACTTCATTAACTTAGAGTGGTGAAAAAGGATATGAAAAAAATTCAATACAATCTTTCCTTCATCTGAAGGTCAAATATCCGACCATTAAATATAGAAATTTAGATATCGCACCACAGTTAGACGGGCTTCAAAAAATATTATTTCATTAAACAACGTAGGCAAAAAAGACTAAGTCTTCTTAAGTTAAGACTCTTGTACTTTTACCAGAATTTAAGAAACTGCATATTGAGTGGCGGAACTTAACACCGCACTTTGTCTAGAAAGGACGCGATGAAATCTAAACAATTTACACTCACGACTGGGAACTGAACTTACATTCATTGTGCTTATCGCAAATTACACTACAAAACCTTACATACCTTACTTATCATTATTTTGTATCAAAGTTACATGCCATATCTGTTCACGTCACTTATCACTTCGGAATCGTTTAAGACCCCGCAAGCATTTTTTTGTTTCATTTCACTTAGATACAGCATTCCCTTGTAATTAATGATTCGTTTGTTGCTGATTATCGCTAATGGCAGATATCTGTCGCAGACGGGAGCTATTAGCGATGTTTTGCTCAAAAATTGCAAAAAAATATTTAGAAACTGTTAAAAACGGTTGATTTATTTTAAAATTGACATTCTTATATAGTTTTTTTTTTGGGAATATACCTTCTTCGTTACTGATTCATATATTACTTTTCCTAGTTATTATTTATTATTATACTGCTGGGTAGACCGAGAACTTTATAAAAAGACCCCGTTCTCCATTTTTCTATTTTTGAGATGTTAAGTGTATAAGATCGCTTATAAGATTAAAAAAGGCGCAACGCTGTTTAGATCAATAAATAAATAGACAAAAATCAGAGAAGTTAAATTTTCACCTGCTTTTTTTTCACGCTTAATCCAGTCTAGAAAGCAGATTCTCCATGCAGAGTTAAGCGTGGAGAAAAATAAACCTTCAAACGGTCCTTTACTAGTCATATTAACGTCTGGTACAAATAAAGCACCGTACTATAGATGGTCTTTAGATTTTTGCGGTTCAAAAAGGAACAGATTAATGTAGAACGCAGAGCTTCCGGAGACGCCGCCGCTTCCCGCCGGACTTCCGATGTTTTCCTCTGAAAAGAAAAGGGTTCCTTTTACATGTTTTATATGTTTTTTGTTTATATTTTTACGTTCTTATGTTTAAATGTAAAGCTGCTAATGTAGACTTTTATGTTGGTATGTTAAAGAGATATTTACCGAAGAGTAAGTGTATTTAAATTTATAAAAGGAAATTACGGAAAATCTGTAGGTACCTAACATACGATGTATATATGTTGTGGCAATAATACATGTGATATAGAAATAGATATACTAGCGTAAAGTAATATGTCATATATGTATATCACAGATATGGACTTATATTTATAATTATATATACATATAGTATGGGACGATATGGAATGTATGCACACACAACATCTTCACGCTCTATCCCGAGCGGGGTAGTCAGAGAACGAAGCGCCAAACGCTGTGGTCCTGCATATCTCCTCCTCCTCAGTACTCACAGAGTCCTCGTACTTTTTACGTGACCTTACTCTACTATCTTCGATACCGTGTTTTCGACAGTCAACCGAGATGGAGATCTCGGCCTCTCTTACCACTCACTTTTGCTTCGTATATCTTTTTTATCATTCTTTCACCACTCATTCTTTCGACGTGCCCAAACCAACTGAGCACGTTCTTCTCCATTCTCACTGTGATATCGTGGTACCTACCATCCTGTGTATCTCTTCGTTGCTGATTCGATCAGCTAAGCTAACTCCGCATATCCTTCGACGAGATCGCGTCTCCACAGCATTCATATTTCTTTCATTCTCCTTCTGCAAGATCCACTATATTTTTAAGTAATCTATTTTAATTTATAATCTTACTTTTTTTTAAATAACAGCCATATTTTATAACGTGTTAGTAATAATATCAAGTTCATTTATATCTATTTACAAAGACGTCTTTAAGATACCACAAAAATACGGTTCACTTGTAACCTTATTTCGTTCGCTACATTAGTGACTTGACGAAATTTATGATTCGCATTTGCAAAATTTATAGCTTTGAGAAAATGACGATAGGGGCGATGCCCACCCCCGTCTCATCCCCCTTTAATATTGTCATTTGTTACGTTTCTTCGTTGTTGTGCTGTGGATATCATCGTTTTATATAATATATATTTTTGTAGATCTATACTTGTATTATACTAAGATATTTTTATATGTTTTAGTTAAGGTTTATTTTTTTTTATTGCATATACCTATTGTTGGATCTTTTATTTATGAATATTTAAGTTTTTCACTATTGAAAAAGCTTTTCAATAAAGCTTTTGAACTTATCGTTCCATAAGTACGTATGTCTTCTAAGAGGTACCTAGAGGATACCTCCTGATTTCTGAAGGCGGATAGAACCAACGGTGTTAAGACACTCCGTTTTAACTTTACCCATGTAGCTTTCGAAATACACATTTGGGACAAAAGTAATTCCCAGACTGGGGTAGAATCTGCAGCTCTTGATAAAGTTAGATGCTGCTGTACTGTTCCAGGATGACCTGGAATGCTTTTCTTCATCTACGAAATAAATATATATGTACATATTATTATAAATACAATTTACAACTGTTTTTACTATAAATAGGTTAAATTTTCTTATAAAACTCAATTATAAAAAATATAACAAGTTAATATTGTTGAGAATGTGTTCAAAATTGGATATTGTAGTAGTATAGCGACACGTTTCAATGTAATATAAAGAGGGTCCAATGGAGATATCCCTACATGTTGCGATTTCATTCAGATTGTGAAACACACAAAGTTGTACTATAAATATATTAAATTTTTATATAAAATTGAATGAATGTGCTAATTTAAATTAAGGAATGGATTGCTATTGTTTCCATTTTTTTGCTCTAGTTAGCGCGGCGCTGAGTTCCGCCACTCAACACGCATACAAAAGCGGAAAGTAGGTAACCTATTGCTCGTGCGGTTCTCTCTGCCTATCCTGCCATGTGCGGGGAAAAGCATAAAGCCTAAAAACATCGGCTATCAAGATTATACAGAAAATTTAATAAAATAAAGCATGCCATATTCACTACATGACAAGTTTAACAAGAAAATGTTTCCCTTCTTTTGTTCGGTAAGATACAGTCGCGTTCATACACGAATGCGCTCAGTTTTAATCTGTCGTAGATTTTTCTTTGGCAAAGGAATACTTTGGAAGGTTAAGGCGAAGCGTATGCCTGTATATATAGCATATATGTTTGTAAAGAATGAATGTAAAGCTTAGACAAAGTCCAAGGTCTGGTAAATGAGCCTTTGAAAGATCTAGATTAAGCATTACCTACAGGTACACGTTGGAATGGCGGTTTGTTTGTTTTTAGTATGCTTTTTGAGTTAAGTAACTTGTTAACAAATGTTAGCTTCAAGAGTAACTAATTATATATATATATATATATATATATATATATATATATATATATATATATATATATATATATATATATATATATATATATATATATATATATATATATATATATATATATATATATATAGAGAGAGAGAGAGAGAGAGAGTTATACAATATAGGAGAGCTTGTATGGTGGTCCTTGGCCTTGGCCGAAACAGTCGCGAAAGCGTGAAGCGTGAAATTTGTCTGGAATTATCATCAACAGATCAAAATTATAAAATACCTCAGTATATAGCAGTGAAACTGCGTTTGGCCCTAATATTTTCAATTATTTATTCATGGTATTATAATGTTACTCAAAACTATGAAATTTAATATATTTAACATATGTTACAAACCTATAGGTATTTATGTAGGTAGAACGTTTGACCTTGCCCTTCAGTAAGGATAGCTAGTTCAACTTGCTACTCAGATTGGCGTTCACTTTTAGAATGTATTTATAAGGTATATATGGAAATTATCTAACTTATTGTATATATATATTATACGAAGAAAGAAAGAAAGAAACATGCACGCTTCTAAACTAATAGTATCATAAAAAGATTGTTCTAAAATGTATAATTTTTATTAATAATTTTGTAAAAGACTTATTAGTTTCGAAAATATTTTTTTTTTTTAGCTTCACGTTTTATCCCGCACATGGCAGGGTAGGCAGAGGGAACTGCAGGAACCATACGAACCTAGTGTTAAGACACTCCGTTACTTAGTCCCTGCTTACTCCGTAAAGTGAATTTCCAAAACTGAACACAAAGGTTACTTTAGTTTTAAACATTCATCGTAAAAACATACAAAATAGTTATATTTAAATATTTTTTCTATAGAATGTATATATGCAATCAAGTAGTATATGCACTATACCCCGGGTACTTAGTATGTGTCAATTTATACAAAATACAGCGGTTAAATAAAACTATTCTTAAGATTTATTGAATTTAAACGTATCTAATATATATGTGTAGAGTCATAGAATTGACAAAAGTACGTAATAAAGCGTTAAATAATAATATATTTCCATAAACAAATACTGCACACCGAAAAGTATAATACAATAAAAAATATTTATTAAAGTAACAATAAATATTATTTTTCTCTAAAACATCTCTTAAATCCGTTACCAGATAGTAGTATCTTTTTTAGTAAACTTCTGTAATTAATTAATTCAAAAGCTAAAGTTGTTATTTTAATGTAATTAAGGAAAACCTTAAACAGAACAATATAAATATTTAGATTCACATTAACTTTAGAAAAAGTTCAATAAATATATTAAAAATCAAAATTAAAATATATCACATAAACTTATTAGACATATACATTTCAAACAAGACATTGTAACGTTTGTTGAAAAGCTTAAAATATAACTCGATCGCTTAAAAGCTTCATAGTATATAAAGCTTCTTAAGAAACTTTTCCACGCGAGAAAATTTTAATTACATTATTATTAAGTAAGTTAACTATAATAAGTTGTTAGAACTAAAAATACAGCATCCTTGGTACACTCAGCACCGTCGCGTTAAGATCAAAGACGTGGATCCGACGGCTCTTTCATGTCGACCGCCGTCGGCATTTCACTTTGAAGTCTATTGGAACGTGTTATCGCTTTTTGTAACATAATTATGATAAGAAAAGCTTATAATATGTTATAATAAATTCTATTTTTATGTGTAAATTACAGGTGTTTTGTTTTTTTTGCAATTTTCTTCATATTTTTGTTGTAGACATCTGAATTGTTCTTGCTTGCATGTAATATGTTGATATGAAACTGAATGTTGAGAAAATTAGATGCTTTTTTTAAATATTTTACTTTTATTGTTATTATTAAATGTAATATATGTTTGTTTTTAATAAAATTTATATTTTATATATATATATATAATAAGCGGTTAAAGACATATATTATTATGTTAACATATGTTATATTATGTAAGTAAGTATTATATCCCATTAGACAATATTAATTCAATATTAACAAGATTGTTCTTACTAGAAACTAGTCAGATGAGAGAATAAAATTAGTTTACATATACACATAACTATGTGTCAACATATGTATATAGCATTTTTAAGATATATTTTATTTCTTTTTTTATATAACTTATATTTAAAAGTTCATTTTTTTTATAGCTTTACGCGTTATCCCGCTCTTGGCAGGGTAGGCAGAGGGAACTGCAGGAACTATTGGAACCTAGTGTAAAGACACTCCGTTGCTTAGTCTCTGCGTTTTCCGTCATGAAAATAAAAATAAATTACATATGACTTTTTGGTTTATACTTTTGACGACATATAGTCATTTCTGCAGTTCGACCAAATTTGAGATATAGTACGTTGAGTAGCGAAACTCAACATCGAGTTTACTAAGCAAATTTGAAAAGAACTTATAACTATTAACTACAACTAAATTTAATCGCACTGCGCCTAGATGGCTTTAAAATATTTTAACACTCCACAGCTCTAAATATAGCTAAGACAAAAAACATTGAACCCTTCCAATGACCCAGTTTCTAGTACCAGGGCATCAGAACTGGGGTGAAAGTTAAGACTGGTCAAGGTGAAGGCGACGGGCATTAACGTCTAAGAACTCCGTCTTAAGATTTCTACGTTGTACTGAAAGTCTTGGGAATTTCGTAATTAATTTAATATTATATGGTTTAAATATTTAACGCACCTGGAAAAAGGAGGAAAGCGGAGACGGAGAAAGCAGGGACTAAGTAACGGAGTGTCTTAACACTGCGTTCCTATGGTGCCAGCAGTTTCTTCTGCCTACCGTGCTATGTGCAGGATAAAGACATAAAAAGTATATTTATTTACGATTTTTATGTATATTTTACATTATGTTACTCTAGTGACATAAGTCACTAGAGTTGTAATAGATGTGTCACCTAGTGCTTAGTTAGTAATTTATTAATTTTTAACCTATTTTAAAGACTAAGTGGTGTGAATTAATACTTAATTTTAAGTCAATGGATAGATTATAGGTAGTTTAGGTATATGTAGATTATAGAGCTGAATATAACGTTCTCCAATTGGGAATGGAACTCGTAACCCTTATATGCATAGTTAGGTTATTCTTTTCTATTTCGTAATTTTATTATATTTGAAGTTGATCTACTTTAGAAATTTGTGTTTAATTTGTATTATTAAACGTCACAAAATTTAAATAAAATCATTTATTTTCCAATTTTTTTTAACATCTTTTAACATGATGTAAGGAACGCATGGCTTAGCGATCAGGGCACTTGGACTTGGTCATCAAGAGGCGCAGGTTGAAATCCCGCTGCGTTCGAATTAATAATAATTTTTTGAAGTATTTTGACTAATATCTTTCAATAAGCTCAAACAAAATATTTTAAATTTATTTTAACAAGGGAAATGACTAAAAGTATCAAAACTCTTCCATCGCAATATACAAAGTTAGCTAAGTAATAAGATAATGAAGAACAGCGGGGTCTGGATACGAATTAAAACGGGCGCAATGTGCGTTGCAGTGGCAAGGGTAGTTATAATGTTTAATTTTTTCATATTTTCTAGTGGAATTTCTTATAGAACTTAGATTTATTGTATGAATAAATATTCTTATGGATAAATATGCCATTCCTAAATAAGTTTCTATATACGTGTATGATTATAATCATAATGAAGGAATATAAAAAGTAATTTAATAATTTACAGTTTACACTAATTATAAAAAGAATTTGTTGAAATATATGAAAATATCTATTATAAAGATACCAATTAATACTTTTGAGTGTAGATTAAGTTAATGTTGTCACTCATTACTTTTTGTCCAAATTCTATATATTATTATTAATATTGTAGAGACAGATCTCAATTCGCAGTATTTTGACTTACCAAAATTGTTAAATATTCAAAAATATAAACAAAAAAAACCACACAAAAATTAATAACATTACCTAAAGGAATCCGTACCATTGAGTCGCTCATTTCATTCCTTGTTTATTTAATGAGTGAATCTGAAAGACGACCTCGTTATGACGTCACTTCCTTAGAGCGAGACAGCAATACTTAAAGATATAATATTCAATAGTTGTGAAAGAGACACACTATCAGCTGATTCTGAATGAATGAACGAACTTTCTTAAGACTCGATGTGACATCATAAGTTTCAAATAATATGAAAGCAAAAGCTGTTTAAAAGTATTTTTAAGCTTTTGTCTGTTGTAATTGTTTTCTGCACTTTTTAAGATTAAATGGATTAAGTAAAGAGAACTTCTTTAATTACAAAGTAATTTCATATGAATTTTACTTAAAAAAATTTGTAATGACAAATGTTACTAATACAATTGTGACGCAGAGCCTTTTCCACTCGGAGGGAATTCTAATTTTCATTTTCTTCGCTTAGGAAACTAGGTAAGGTGCGGCGTTGAGTTCCGCCACTCAACACGAAATACCTCGTAAAGGCGGAAATCGGAGAAGCGAGTGCCGTAACACTAGGTGCGGTAACACGGTTCCTGCAGTAGAGACAACGCTGTTGTTTCTACTTACCGTGTGGGATAAAGCGTGAAGCTATAAACTTTAACACTCAATTAGTGTTAGAACTACGTAACGTTGCACTCCATCTCTGTAAAACAGTGGTGATGATATTTATGATGATGATATGATGAATATGTATTATCAACGTACAGTTCCATTATGAAATAGAACATAAGCCAAAACATATTCTTACAATAATATGTTATTTCTTCATTTATCGATATATTTTTATATTTAAATATATATTTTATATCAAAGTATTAAAACACACAAGTATTTTCTTTTAAATTTATGTTGATTTCGTTACCAAAGTAAACCCATTTCAGGATTTCTTTTTAGCATTCGCGAAAATGATGCCGTATTTATAGTCGACGATTGTATTCATTTAAAACTCTACATACAATTGATTTAAAATGTTGAATTAAAGACAAGTAAAAAAAGAAATTGTTGTTAGTTAAAATATGCCATTCGCTTCAATTTTTTTTAGCTTCACGCTTTATCGCGGGATAAAGCGTGAAGCTAATTCATTCTAATTCATTAGCCAATATTGCAGAGTAGGCAGAGCGAAGGGATATTATATTTGCTTCAATAATCGCTATCAATAATTTAATTAATAATTGAAATTATAACAGCACTAAATGTTTATATTCCAAATATATTCTCAAATCCAGATTCAAGTAAGAAAAAACGAGCATCCCATCCCCTATAGATACGGTACCAACGTTTTTCATTAGGCTACGATCACATTAGACGGACAGACGGCAGGATTATTGGATCCGACGGACCAAGACTTCGATCGGGTGCCTTTTTTTCTCGTTACCCTCTACCACCCGCCCCCGCTGTCTGGAAAGCCTCTTTCCTCTTATTTATTGCTTATACGAGCCAGAATTGGATATTTGTGGAAGCTTGAGTTGTTTGCAGAGGAAAATATTACGTTTATACAGAGTTTGTGTCTAACTTGAAAAGGAGAGTGCCTTCGGATATTTGTCTTATTAGATTTATGTATGTATGTATATGTTTTACAATGACTAAAGGTTTTGTTGAATATATAAAAAGAAAAATATGAAAAATTATTAATTTGTACGTATTTTGCATAATTAAATAAATTATAAAAGCTAAAAACACCTTTAAAACGTTTCTACCGCAAAGAATGTCATTAAAAATTACTCTACAAAGTGTAATTAACAGTATACCTATATATTATTAAAATTAATAATGTATACAGTAATTATAGTGCATTTCAAGACTTTCTCGTTATCTTTGTTTATAATTTTGTCTAAAAATTTTTATTAAAATCGTCTGCTCCCCATGTTAGCACTAATTACGTGTGTCGTACTCGAGCCGAGACTCATTTATGAATCCAGAGACATTATAAGGGCTTGTCTCATTAGTGGTAGTGCATGAAAGGGTGAAAAAAACTGGAAAAAACGTGGAAATAAACCCCAACGCGTCGTCAAGTGAGATTTTGTCGACGTAACCCTAATTAAAAGATTTTTGGCCACAACATCATATAATAGATGTTTATTTACGTTTAATATAGTATATGTATATTTTAAGATAACTCCGTAATATTTTAGTACATGAAAGTGTAATGTAAAAATTTTTGTATAATATTAAAAATTTTTGTAAAGTATACATAATTATGTGACTGACATAAAAGATTATATCAAATGCAGTGATTAAAACTTAAAACCAGGTCAGTCTTTAAGATATAAGTACATTGAAACAGAGAACACTAAATTTATCAAAAGTAATTTGAGAAATCAATGTCATGAGTATATAAAATTGCTATATAGATTATTTATGTGAATGTAATCTAATTGGAAACAATATTTTACTACCATTTCTGACCATCATAAGGAATCGTCGCTAAAAACTACAATAGAACTATGAATAGATAACAACGACATTCGTCCAGTCTAAAATTATCAAACAATTTTTTTTTTGCGTCAACCTGCAGCTAATTTCAAACTCACGAAATACATTACACGCAACGGGAATTTCCCCAAAAAACTTATCTGCGGAAAGCCACCGTACAATCCATCATCATTATGCCAAAACTCTCTTGCCGAAATTCAATAAAAAAAACTTTCTTACACCCCCATCTAGTGGCGGCGGTCGGAACTTCGACCTCACCCTGCGAGGGGACCACCCCACGTTGTATCCCTTTTTTCTTCCCTCCACACCCTTATCCATACCTGGGCTTTCTTTATCCAATCTGAACTTTTTCCTTCCACCCGTCCCTTTCGCACTCGCCCTTATCAACCATCGGATTATGACAGCCGAAATGCTAGCTCACTCTGGCGCAAAGAAAAAAATCTGCTTATAAAAATGAGAACGTTAGGGGTAGCTCCATTGGACGTATTGTGGGACAATGTTTCATATGCGGAGGGGTGTTTTTTGTACACGCGTTTGGATTGAAAAAAAAATGCACCCCAGCCGAACTTTCTTTTAGGTACCTACAGATATATTCGTTTCGTTTCCAATTTCGATAACAAAGCTTATTTTTTTTGGGTGCCATTTTCTTTTGTTCGCTTTTCTCAAAATAATTGTGAAAGCTCCGGGCCTAATTTATTTGGGTTTCAATAATTTCAAAGGTCCCATATCTGACCGGCGGTAATATCCTTGTGTGCTCTGAGATGCTCACTCGCTCGGATGCAGGAAGGAATGTTTCATTATTATAAAGAAAATCTTTGAAAAAATTAATATCTTTGTATTTTATACTCTTCCCTATAAGAATACTTGTTGTTTGAAGCTCGTTTGATTTCAAATCGACACTGTCTTATGTTTCTAATTAAATAAGTACGCTTCTAAACAAAACTAGTACATTTTAAAAAATCTTTACAAATTTTTCTTCAATAACTTACAAGTGTAAACTTTCCTTTTGCTATAAAAAATGTAAAACACTACATAAGGATAATATTTTTATTTTCAATATTTAATACTCTAAAGTATAGATTGTATCTTTTTTAGGCATTTATTATGTTATAATATAATATATTTTATGTATGTATGTATACACGAGAATTACTACATTTGTATATGTATAACTGACTAACTGATGGATTAGTATGAAACTTGTAAAATTATTAGGACATAGCTTAGAATAAAATAAAAATAAAGTGTTAAAAAAAACGGGGACGAAGTAAGCAGGGACTAAGTAACGGAGTGTCTTAACACTAGGTTCTTATGGTTCCTGCAGTTCCCTCTGCCTACCCTGCCATGTGCGGGATAAAAGCGTGAAGCTAAAAAAAAAAAAATATCACAGCTTGTACATATTTCTGTTGATCTTTATATGTATTTTTAAATAAAATTATTATATATAATAGTTTATATACTAATAGTATAAACACAATATTATTATAATTATGAAACACATTATTATATAACATCAAGAAAGTATATTGAGGACCGTCGTGGTGCAGAGGCGTAAAGTCTGCTTGTAACTCGACGGTTTCTGGGTTCGATCCCCAGTCGGAGAAGATGGATTTTTCTATTTCCATTTTCTTTGCTCTGGCAAACTAGGCAAAGCGCGGCGTTGAGTTCTGCCACTCAACACGCAATGCCTCGAAAAAGGCGGAAAGCGGGGACGGAGAAAGCAGGGACTAAGCAACGGAGTGTCTTAACACTAGGTTCCCACGGTCCCTGCAGTTCCCTCTGCCTACCCTGCCATGTGCGGGATAAAGCGTGAAGCTAAAAAAAAGAAAGTATATAAGTTACTCAGACAGTTGTAGAAATTGTTTTTTTTTTATATATATTAATTATTTCCTAATCTAAGAATAAATTATTTAACATATATGAGTAATTTTTGTGGTATTTAACTGACTTTTTCAACGCTTTCGAAATGTGAAACCGACATAAAGCTTCTACCGCCATGTAAATTTATTATGACAAATTGGAATCATATTTTTTATTTGGTAATGTATTAAAATAAATTTATATACACGCTAATATAAATAAGTGTTAAAGGTTATGTAAAAATTATCTATAATTTAATCGAAATTATTTATCAAATTTAGAAGTTATTTTTGCGATTTTTAAAGTGTTAATCCACACTGAGGATAGAAAAAAAACTTAAAGAAAAAATATAAAAATTTGAACGCAGCGGGACTCAAACCCGCGCCCTCTTGCGAACCGTGCAAGCGCTCTCACCGCTGAGCTATGCTTTCTAGAAGAAATCTGCGTTCAAATTTTTATATACTTTCTATTAGTAAATTTACAAGTTCTTCACACTAGCTTTTAGGCACGAGAAAGCTCGCTTAGATATTATTATTTTTTTTAAATAAATTTAGACTTCAGAAATTACAAAAAAAAGGATGTCTCATCGATTTTATAAATTAGACCTGAAACATATATCATTTATGAGAAACATTTTTTTAAATTATGAACCGTGAATTCATTAATTTTATAATTAAATTATTCTTTACTTTTAGTTGTACTGTTTACAGTCATATTATTAATAGCCTACTAATGGTTTATTCGCGCACATGCGCATGTCTTAATAGCTTTTACACATTATGGGAAAGTTAGAAATCTTTTTTTGTTAAAAGACTTTTTAAGACTGACAGAAAGCGCGCGCAAGTGTTTTTTAAGCAAATCTAATTGGCTGGCGTGTAGAATTTATTTAATCAATTTATCAATTGAATTGTTCAAGTTCGAACATCGGCTATATTTTTCACTAATCCGCCTTTTAAAAATCTTTAAAACGGCACCAAAAGGTAAAAAAATCGCTTCTCTAAGTGTGCGCATTCAAAACGCTTCCATAAATAATATATAATAATGATGATGATAAAAGTTCTCAATACTTATAGCTTATATATTTCGTCATACAAATATTTATTAAGTTACAAGTGAAAAAAGTAAAAAAAATATTACAGAATATAAAGCAAACAATCATAAAGCCAAATCTATACACGTCCATTGAATTGAACAAATCTATTAATAGATGTATAACAAGCGTCTCTATTTACCATTAATTTAAAATCGAATAACCCCAATCGAATAACAATAGATAATCGGTACATAATAATCCACTTGATCGATCCGAGTACGCCCCTAACGATCCTTTGTATCGATATTGAAAGGTACAATACAATGCATCGCTATATTGACTTACACTTGCCGTTTTGTTGTTGGAATGTTGACACGTCTAATAAAGTCATATCGATTTATTGTGACGAGTATATAATTGACAGGTATTTTTTTTTTATTAGTGACATTTGCAGAGCAATGTTATGAAAAACGTATTTATTAATACCACAGATAATAAATACACATCAAGTTGCTAACTAGTATTTTTAAACAGCTTGTGGTGAATAGATAGCATTTATATTTTTCGTGACTTGTGTTGTAAAATATGCAGTATTTAAAATGTCAACAATTTACTTACTTACTTACTTACTACCACTAGTAATAAAGCAGAAATATTTCATAATTTATAGGATACTTGTTCTAAAGAATAATCTATATCCGTTTTATGTAAACTATAATTTAATATAGATTATGTTAAAGTTTAAATTTAAAAAATGAAGACACTATAAAAATCAATAATAGCGATAGGTCTACCACATATAGTTGTATTAGATGTATTGTAATTACTCATATATGTATACCCGCTTGATGATTTTTAGGTCTCACATTAAAGTTCATATTGTGCTGTACTGTGAGACCTGAGTTAGAATTAAATTTAAATTGAAAGATATTATAAAATTTATCATTAGGAAAAATATTATTAAGAATCAAAAATTCACTACTATTTGATTTATTATACAGTTTAAATATAAAATTGTTTAATAAGAGACACGAATTAGTGGTCTGTATGAAAATTATATAAAATAAATAAATATATAACTTCACGTCGTATATATTGGTGTAGACAAAAGAAACCTAGTGTTGAGACACTCCGTTCAACACTTTGGTGTTGCACGTAGCAGAACTCAACAGTAGATCGAAAAATAAATAAATCCATTTTTTCGATCGGATATCGAAGCTGCTACTCTCGCGTTTAAGGTGGACACATGGCGGCCTCTTACTATACTATCTTTTTAAAATATTAAAAGTTATTTTTTATAGAAATATAAAATTATGCAAGTAGTTATTATTTTCATATAAAATTTAAAAAAGTCTCGTCTTTATTATTTTTTATTTTTATTTCATATGAACCAAAAAGAATTTTATAACAAAAATACAATACAATAAAAATGCACTGAACAATTTAAAAATAATACCATCTACATTTTTTTATACTTTAAGTGGTCTAAAATTAAATTACATTTCAAAATACTTACATATATATTTTTGACTGGCTTTGGATATTTTTAGTCATTATATTTTGTTTTTAACTACACTTCATTTAGTCAAATTCATGTATTCTATAACTGTGTAAAGTTATTTCGTTGTAGTAATCTAATCTTCTTCGTGTATTCAGGAGAACAATTCTTCAGTTCTTCTCCAAAGGTATTGAATTGAACTTGCACGGTGAATACATGAATGGATACGTGAAGTGCTAACTAGTTTCTTCATTGATTTTTCTTACATTTTTGTACTGACTTTTTTCCTCGATACGTACTTAAATGATGTTTTAATATAATATTAGCCATAATATACAAATTATTTACAAAAAATCAGGACTATACAGAAGTTAAAAATTTATTCCACCTTGTACAGTAGTTATACATAAAAATGTATCCACGAATGTACGAATCCAGGCAATCGTTTATGAACAAATAAAAAACTCCAAGCCACCACTTAAGCGGTAATAATTCATGAAATGTGTTAATATATTTATTAGGCGATAAAATTTTATGCACTCCCGAAAACTGGCAATCAAGAATCAATTAAACGTGGGAAGACGAATCGCATAAATGTACACCAAATTGCATTTGCATACACTCAGTAAGAAATTCAAAATTGACGTTGTATCATTGTAACGAACATGTTTTATTAAGCAATAGTTTATAAAAAAACCTTCTTAAATTTCATTTCCTTATAAATATTTATTCTTCAAATAATATGCAAAACGCTATAATTATGGGGCAAACTAAGAAATGGGTTAACTGTTTTGCATACGGACGCCAGCGCTGAGGGGCGAGCGGACCATAATGGGCTCAAAAGCAAGGGTAGTGGATCGAAAATCGTGATTTTTGTACTTTCAACTTTTTATTCTAATTTGCAAATTTCACACCTTGAGCAGGGGCTGCGACAGGTTTTTCAAGACGATTGCTTTAAAAATAAAGAATTGTCGCCGTATGACGCTTTTTGTGTACTGTAATAATTTAATACAATTTATGCACGTTACGTCGCTCGTTACATAATTAGCGAGCAGATGCCCGATGGCATTCATTTCGCGTCTAGTTTTGTGGGAAGCAGGCCTCGTTTGCATATTGCAACCTATTAATTTCTAATGCAATTTTTAAATTTCTTTATCGTGCGTGTGCATAATTAGATCGTTTGTATTTCATTTGCAACGGACGGTGAAGTCTTAGAAACTTCCGTCGTATTTTGTATTTATAGTTTTTATTTTTTTCCTTGTAAATAAAACTGAAGAATAATTTAATAGGCGCATAAAGAAAATAATGTGTGAAAAAGTGAAAAAATGTGTCTACTTGAAAATAAAAGAAAAAATAGTGTTAGGACACTAAAATTTTCGACTTTCAATTAAAATTTCTGGAGAGTACATGTTGAGTAGAAAGTTCAAAGCCACTCTTAAGAAAATAATTATTTCTACGGAGTAGAATTAGAATTAGCATTCACTTGTTTAAGACGCTGTCCCACTATGTCACGACATCCTCCATCTTAAATTAACAGCTAAAATTATAAATTCACTAATAATTTTGCGGTACATGTCATTTTATAATTACTTTAATTGCAAGCTTGAGTCGGTCTTAATTGGAGGCTAAATATCACATAGGCTGTTGAATACCTGATATGTCATACGACATCTTTATCATAGTTTTTGTTTTTTACCTATTTAATAAAATTTCAGAATGTTACTTCACATATCTATATTTTTTATATCTCATTAAGAATTGTCATCAAGTATTTTGATAATTAATTATAATTAAAAATAATTGTAATTAATATATAATTATAGTTAATAAAAACAAACAGTAATTACCTACTCTTGTTGAATTTGAATTGATAGGTTTAGTTAAAAATATTTATTATATATTATATGTATATAAACAACGCTTGTCACAAAATATTACCTAATTAATTAAATTTAAAAATATTTAAATACAAGTGAAGTTGAATTTAATAAAGAAAAATTAAAAGGACTACTTTATATATAAATACGTATGTATACGTACCTATAGGTAGTTTACACTCACCTGGCTTTTGACTTCACAGTCAAAACGCACTAAAAATATTTAAATCACTTATACAAACATTTTATAAATATAACTAAATTTTATATAAAAAAATGTCGCAAAAACTACTACAGAACAGCTGCGTTCCAATTCTAATATTAATGATAACGTATTATTCATAGGCCGGTTGGATGAAAAAAAAATAAAAGGGCAGAGATAATTATGCATGTCCTACATTACGAGGTTTATTTGAGACAAAAAATCGTATTTGTGAATGGCGAGCTTTTTTTTACGCTTTTTACAGACGCTCTCAAGGATATCGGTTACAGTGGTTACATGTTTAAATGCAAGGGTGTTATTGTTTACTGCCATAGAAAAGAGTACGTTATTCTAAAAATGATAATATCTAATGGTAGATGGAGCTTTTAGCTTCAAAAGCTTAATGTGATGAATTATAAATTTAAAATGTAGAATTAAATTTTTTATTACATTAATTTTCTATATAAAATTACTAACCATTTCCTTTTATTCTAAGTACCAAATTAAACATTTAGTTTTAGAATATTACCTAAGGCATATATAAGTTGTTTTATAAAAAATATCAACACTATACAACCTAATTCAATCAATTGCATAAAAATCAAACGGTGATCAGATCAATGTATTATACACACAACAATATCATATTTTTGGCTCACAAGAATTTATATAGATAATGGCTTATTAATTTATACTATTATATTTTATATTAATTATTATTTGTTATAATCTTTTTAAAACGTTTTATATGATTTTTTTTAGTTTCATGCTGTATACTGTCTCTATATGAATAGTAGTAATGTAGTATTGTGTAATAGAAGTGGGAACTAAGTGTTCTTATGGAAACCAAGTGTTTACTTAATTCCCCACATTTCGAGACATTTCGAGATACTATAAATTAAATGGCTGAAAAAAAATACATATATATATATATATATATATATATATATATATATATATATATATATATATATATATATATATATATATATATATATATATATATATATATATATATATATATATATATATATATACGCTCGAATCGGGCGACGTGTTACAGTAATATAAAAAAATAAACTATAAAACCTAATCAAAATTATTATATAATTTTAAGTGTTTTAATAGCACTTTCGTATATACTAATATGTATTTTTTACGTCTAATAAAATTTATTATAAAGGTAAACACGTAGCGTGCCACACTTGATACCATCTCCATCGTCCCATGCAATTTACATAGCTTTTTATGAACTAAGTAAAGTATATATGTGTGTGGTTGTAGCAAGAAAATTATTATAGTTTCTTCGTATCGCTAGTTTTATGAGTTCGAGTCCTTTTTATACAAATGTTGGTGTATTTTATAACTAAACGAGGCAGAACAGCGTCAATGTAGTGTGAATTTATTTCTGGAATATTTGGTTTTAATAAATATTACTTAAAGAATGATGATTTGAAAATTTTATATGTTAAATTTGAACGCAGCTAGGGAATTTTTAAATTCTTTCATTTTTTTAAATATTAAATTAGTAGTAAATTCCACTTGTATTACCTTTTTGAATAGTTCATATTATATTTTCATAAAGGTAGTGTAAAGAATTAATCTATTACATAAATAACATTATGAGTAATTTTGACTTTATATGACTAGAGCGAGGAAAATGAAATTATTATCTGACCTGAAGCGGGAATTAATCCCTAACCGTCGTCTTTACCATTAAACGCTGTGCCACTACGCTACGGCGACCTCGTCGATAAGTAGTATTTAAAATCTTGTTTTGTTTAAGCACGCTTTATCCTGCACATGGCAGCAGAGGGAACTGCAATGACCGTGGAAACCTAGCATTAAGACACTCCGTTCTCTGCTTTCGTGACAGAACTCGACGTCGCGTTTGTCTAGTTTCCAGAGCGAAGAAAATGGAAATGTAAAATTCCATTCTCCACAAGTGGGAATCGAACTCACAAACCATTGCGTTTATAGGCATACGCTACGCCACAACGGTCTTCAGACGGTGTTAAAGTAGTGTCTTGTCATGCATTTGTCAAAAGTATTAACGGAAGAAAAAAAAAATAAAGCACCAATAATTGCAACCTCGCCTTTCATTACAAATTAACCCTCGCGACGGCGACGTATGTACATATTTGCATACTTGTAGTTTTTCTTCGTTCGAAACAATAATATATTTTTTTTCTTCACTTTGTACAAGAGTTGTTTTGTGAACACAATACAGATTATAACAGTTGAAATGTTAATAAGTTTTTTACTTCAACTTTGAATGTTTTAAGCAGATGTACGATATGCTTTTATTGCACCAAAGATGTATGAAATACAATAATAATTGTTACAATATAGAGAATTAAGTACTGTTGTGGCGTTGTGGGGATGTAAAATAAGGAATGCGATAGTTATGTGTTGGAATCCCGGTCATAGAAAATGTTTGCTATAAATATTTTGTTTAATATCTTGATGTGTTTATGAAAGGACGCACGGAAGGCGGTTTCAGGAAAAAAATATATTTTGTGTAATTACTTTGATATATAGTTATTTTACTGTATTGTTTCATAATTTATTTAGTTGATTATGGAAAAATATGATATTGTTGAGTAACATATAAATAGGTACTACAAATTAGTTACGAAATAAGTTACTTTTATTAAAAACTAAAGGGAAAGTCTAGCTAATCATTATGTAACATTTGATTTTATATATATATATATATATATATATATATATATATATATATATATATATATATATATATATATATATATATATATATATATATATATATATATATATATATATATATATATATATATATATATATATATATATATATATATATATATATATATATATATATATATATATATATATATATATATATATATATATATATATATATATATATATATATATATATATATATATATATATATATATATATATATATATATATATATATATATATATATGGTTGACGTTCATCACAACACTAATTCATTTACATAAAGTAAATATAAAATTACAATTTGATCTCTATTACTTCATGCAATACTCTAAAAAAATTACATTAACATGATAATACGTAAAATGGAAAGGATTCCTTAAAAAAAAACAAAACTATAAAACTAAGACAAAATCAACGTACGTTTCGCAAGCGGTACAGGTTTACTTTGAAAAGATCTCTCCCTTCTTTTGAACGGATGAATATTTATATTAAGGTTGTCCAAATTGTTCTATACAAAAACAGGAATTCATTAAAAAAATATTATAATAGCGTTTCGTAAAGAGTTGTCGCATTAAGTGGTGAGATTTTATTTGAATAAGACGTGCCTGTGAACTAATTTAGTTTTGTTTGATCTGGACTTGTTTGTATGGCGGAGAAGATTGATTGGCTTTCCGGTGACATTTTGAGGCCAAGGAACGTTTTGGATTGATAAATTTCAGGTTTCCGCTTTTTTTTGTGATTATGTATTTATTTAAAAGCTTAGGATGTTATAATCATTTAAAAAGATATAGTTTAGCAGTAATGAAGCAAATAATAAATATCCTTACAATAATTTCACTTTCAAAGCTTCAAGCTTTATTTCCAAACTAGGATTGCTGGTCATGCTGTTCTACGTTTTAAGTCACAGGCGTCCTCTGGATTTCACATGAATCTCCAGTTTTATTTGGCGGAACTCAACGCTGTACTTTATCTTTGTGCAGAGAGAGAGAGAGAGACCATAGTTATTATCCATATTCTAAAGTCATTTTTGACACATATACCACCATCACAATAATTAACGATTTATTTAACTGTAGCTTGTTTTAAAAGTAATCAACTCTACTCTTTAGTACATACTGATAAAGAGAAATGTATTGGTATAATAAGAGGAATTATATCAAAGTAACATTTAATTTATATTTTTTTAATATTAATAATTCATAAATTGCACGTTATTATAACGCATTTCGATAATAATAGTGTAATTAATGTTTTGAGTGCTCTTATAATCTTAATTTTATTAAGTTTGAATTACCATTACTAAGATTGAATGGATTTTTCTTATTAAATAGGCTATTAATAAAAGCTATACTAAAAATACTTCAACCTCACGCCCATTTCGTGTTGACAGTTTCGTGCCAAAACCGATAACCAAGATACATGTTGTTTTAAAAACGTTTAAATTTTTAGTGCTATCGATTCTTTAAAAAATAGCTTTTTAAACATAAAACTGTCTTTAAATATAAATAAAAGAGAAAAAAAACTACAAATAATCGAATTTCTAGCATAAACATATAACATATATATATAACATAAACCACATAATTCAATATATATAGCCCGCATATAATCGGAGGCATTTTTAGTAAGCACATAGGGAGAGGGCGAACACGTAAAGGAGGGACGGAGGTAATGGCCGCCGAATGTCGCGATTCCCCATTCCCTCGAATTACTTGGCATTAGCGATTGTGCTATACGTCGTTATTGATTGTATAAGGTTTATTGAGTTTAAATGTCATTTTGAATTTAGGTTTTTTTTATGTAAATGATGTAGAAAAATATTTTGTTCATCATTATTTAGATAAAAAGAAATATTAGAAGTTTGTATGAAAAATATTTGTCTTATTTTATCTTAGCTTTAAGATATAACTCTCATATGGAAAAGAAATCTAGTTGAAAATATAATAGTTGTTGGTTTCCCTTTTGATGGTCAGTTTTTGAAACATTGTGTTGACATAGAATTTAGTGACGCACTGACAGTGTTACTAGAGCCAAAATTTCGTTCTATTTAATTTGACATTTGACTTTGGGAATTGAACTCAAAATTATAGGATTTACAATCAGACGCTGCCGCTGCAACTTGAAGGTCTTGAATGTCTGTCTGTCCGTGTACAGCTTTTACTGTACCTTCAGTTATGTAATTCGCTTTACACATTTCCTCTAGTGTATAATACACTTGAAACGCCACAGTAAAAGAATTGTACTAAATCCCAATTAATTTTATTTAAGCAATGTTTACTTGGCATTAAAATACACTAGTCAATATTCAAAAAAAGAAAGGAATAAAAAGAAAACACTAACACCAAGTTTTCTTTATTTACTGCGTTCTATGACGTTTAATTAGCAACTTAATTTTCATGAATTACTATGATGTATACATGATATTATTATAATAAAATAAGTTAATTAAAGTATTTTTTTGTCAAAACACATTAACTCATTCAAACTTTTGTAGAATGCGGGGCAAAGAGTGTTAGAAATTTTTATATATATTTAATGATCGTAGAAACTTATGCTAAGTATACAATGAATCTCAGGCGGTTTGGCAATTTCTTTTGAACCCCCTGTACTCCTAATCTTGTTATTGATGGCCCCATGTGTGTCTGCGAGCACTCAGAGGGACGAGATAAGAAGCTTTTTATGTCATTTCGATTGGAAATTTGCTGCATATTAAAAGGAAAACGTCATTATTAAGAATACAAAAATATAGCATGATATAGAATATATATAGATATAGAATATATATATATATATATATATATATATATATATATATATATATATATATATATATATATATATATATATATATATATATATAGATATAGAATATATATATATATATATATATATATATATATATATATATATATATATATATATATATATATATATATATATATATATATATATATATATATATATATATATATATATATATATATATATATATATATATATATATATATATATATATATATATATATATATATATATATATATATATATATATATATATATATATATATATATATATATATATATATATATATATATATATATATATATATATATATATATATATATATATATATATATATATATATATATATATATATATATATATATATATATATATATATATATATATATATATATATATATATATATATATATATATATATATATATATATATATATATATATATATATATATATATATATATATATATATATATATATATATATATATATATATATATATATATATATATATATATATATATATATATATATATATATATATATATATATATATATATATATATATATATATATATATATATATATATATATATATATATATATATATATATATATATATATTGCTTTATATACAATATATGTACAATATAATTCTTTCCAAAGTTATTAGGTTAGTTGTATAGGTTTGTTGTCACGATGATAAATACAGAAGTCAAGAACATTATGTAATCTTGTCATAATTTAATTTGTTCTTTTTATATTATTAATAACGGACTTTAATTTCGTTATTCAAAAATTATATCACTAAGGTGATCTTATACAAGTAACTAACTAAAACATTAATTTGCGTCAATATATACGTGTGTCTCAAACACTTCCAATCACACTGTTAAAATTATCAACATTTTTCTATAGTTTTAATACTAATGACCAAAATGCACATAATGATGAACAATCTTGATGAAATCCAATGTAGTTTTATATTACTAGCTTTGTTTAGGTCTTTAAGAAGCTTTTAGAATTTATTCCAATAATTGGAGTGTGGTACAAATAAAATAAATACTTAAATTAAACTAAATAATGACTCAATAACTCAAAGGACGGTAAAGAAGATATGGAAACATCGCAATCCAAATGATTTTGATACAGATGTTTTCAGTAGAGTTACCAACTAAGCATCATCTAACGTACCAATTAAAGAATTCCAAACGTTTATTTCAATTCAATAAAAATTTTATAATTTTGTTAGAAAAAAAAACGCACCATTTCGTGTACATGGAAAAATGACATCTGGCCAATGGAGCTAAAGCGTAGAGTCGTATGAAACGTTGAATTGTATTTAATATTAGCCTAATAACGAAGGGAGGTTGGGGCGAATTGATTGTTATTTGAAATAAATTTTATATGAATCATCCCCTCGCTTTGAAGCACTTATTTATGTTTTTCATTTTCTCGTCCTTTCGTATATGTCATGGCTTTGGATACATTGGGCTTGCTAATGCCAATATGTACCAAAATTTTTTGAAAAATATTAAAAGATAAAATATTACTTTTATTAAAAACGTTATGTTATTGACAGTTGAGCACAATTTTAGAGCACAGCATATATATGAACGTAAAGTGGTTTCAAGATTTGAGTTAGTTTTTTTATCTGTAGTATATTTTTTAATTATTTCCTTTGCTTTTTTTAAGATTAAGGAATATTTTGTATCTGTTTAATCTCGAACCTTTATTAGTTAGAGAAAATACTTATTTTGTGCTATTGGACAGTTTGGTTTGGTTTATAATTATAAATTGTTTAAATATGTATCTAATAGTTATTTATAAATATAAAAATTGTACAAATATTATTAAATGCCAACACTTAAATTAGGAACATTTTATATTTAATAAAATATTTACAGAGCACAGTCGTCTCTCTCAGTAGTCTTAGGTAAGAGTTCTGGATTTTTTTTCTTAATTAAAAATAAAAACAATTCAGTCAGTATGGGACGATCTCAACGCTGCGCCGTGTCAGTATATAAAGATATGAAAATCATATAGTAATTTATACCCTTAAATAGTAATAGAAACCAAAACTTGGTATTAGGCATTGAATTTTGAATTTCATCGCATTGAAACCGAATTTAAACTTACACAAGTTAAATAATATTTTGACTTAAATTGCTAACTCTATAAATATTTATATAATAGTAAATTTAAAAAAAGTAGAGTCGAGCTATTTATCACAATATTACTTAACAAATATACTTTGTAATTTTCTAATTGTATTAGAATTTCTATTGTGTGATTTAGTTAAAATTTGACCGGTGTATACAATAGGTTTCATGCCTGAGGATAACTTTTAATAAGATGTCACTGCCACGTCGAGCCGAAGGGGATGTTGGGAAAAGTTTATCGTTAGACAATAACAAAATTACTGTGCTACTAATTGGGTCTAATCGACCGGGGGAATCCCTGGCGCAGTGATAGGGAAACCTTAGAGGTGTTTACGTTTATTTTATTTTACCTTTATGAAGTAAATTCATAATAACAGTATTAAGTAATTGTATATTGAGGCTTATTTTAAGTGTGATTTGTTATATTTAGAATTAGATATTGTATACCACATGTATCGAATTATATTATGTGAAATAATTTAAATAAATATAAACATTTTTGAAAGATTTGTTTTCTTTTAAATCTCAATACTTCAAAAGGAGCCTTTTATTCTATGAATCTTTTTAAATCTTATTCAAGTTTATGTTTCTTATTTCCTTGTTCCAAAGCAAATTTCTTATTTATTTAATATATTATCATTGTTAGTATTTTTAATGGTCAAAAATAGGTATATCTAAACAATATTTTCCTACTAAAATAAGTAGACATAAACTATTTATATAAACAAATTTAATAACATAATCACCTTAGTGTCCTAACAGATGGTTACAAGTTCGATTTCCTTTAGGGAAAATTAATTATTTTCATTTCATCTCTCCGCTAGCAAGCTAAAGCGCAACATTCAGTTTCGCAATTGAAACAAAATAAAGAACGGAGTGTCTTATCACTAGATTCCCAATGCTTATTTTACTAATTGAGGAACCCTGTATATTTATTAAAACTAAAATAATTAAAATAACTATACCTTATAGAACTCGAACACATTAATTATATCATAACGAAGATAACAGCTACAAGTTGTTTTAAATTTTTGAAGCTGGTGTCATAATGGGTATATTATTTTTAATAGCTCTGTGATTAAGAACTTTTTTATAAAGTCGTGTTAATGATATCCGCCTCGTATTAGGGAACGTTAAGGTGACAGGCATCCAAAGTAATAATTTTGTAGTATTAACTTAATTTTTATTGTTTAATTGCCATATGTTTGAGTGGATCTTTTTGGACTGTTCGTGCTCTTTTTTTAATGGGATATTCATAAATTTGGCTACGATGGTAGATAAAGGTTAATTTTGTATTGTAATTTTTTATCTTTTTTTTTGGGAAATAAATAGTACAATAAACTCATACTAATTACTTTTGTTTCATGTTAAAGTCACGCAAAAGCCGTACTCCCCGGAGAGCACCAATGAAGAGGTTAATGACAGTGGACGAGGCGAAAGAGGTGCAGGGACCGCAGCGTTTCGCGCTCCGTTCCGTAGGGATAAAGCGTGAAGAAATGTATATATGTAAAATGAACCATAATAAACATTTCTTTTCAATATACATATATTTCAATATACATATATTAATTTCGTCGTATATTTTTCAAGATCCATATATAGTTTAATATAAAATAATATTCCCTATATCTTTTTAAAGGAATTTAACAAAAAAAAGAATCGTTTAATCAAATTTCCTCAACCATCTCAATCACGTTTACCGCAAATTATTGGCATTAATCAAACCAATCCGACGTTGGTTATGTATTGACATAGAGATGCTATATTTTATTTCTTTTCGTTTATAATAAAAAAAAAATAAATGGTTTTTGTAAGTGTGATATAACATTTTGGCTCTTGTTAATGTACTATTTAGTAAAGAATGTAAATAAAAATGTAATTTTACATAGACTGAAAAATTTGAATAGACCTTAAACAACGCGAGACCTGTAACGAAATGTATGAGTAAATTGTTCGAATTGAAATCTATAGCCCGAATGGACAATTTTAGTCGAATTTTTTAGTTCACTTATTCACTGTTTCCGTAGCGTTTAACAGTTAGCTTGTAGGAAATTATAACCGTCTTATATATTTTTTTATTTAAATATAATTTACTCTATAGACACATGGTCCGTACCCTTTTTTAACTTATACTATATGTTCTTATAATAAATATTGATTATATTAATATTAATACATAATATATAGAATTAATACTTATCATAATGACATCTATGATAATCTTTACATTTTTTTCATATTTAATATTACTTAGAATTTTTTTTATATACATATTCTTATTTATTTATTTGTCAAGCCAAGAATACATTGAAAAAAATATATGACATTGTTTATGTCAGATTGGCTTTATATATTAAGTGTAAGATAATCTAATTTCATTACAAACAATACCACTTAACATATAACGTTAAGAATATATCTCTATATTAAAATTAACACTTAGCTTGTAGAAAATTTTAACCATTTCATATTTAAAAGTCTATTTTAAATATATATACAGACTTAAATTGATTAAAATTTATATACTTTTTGGTAACTAAATATGGTATTATATTTAAAAGTAAAAGAATATATTATTTTTAAAGTATCCATCAAAAATAAATGTTGTAACAGCTTTATATCATCGAAGAGAAGACAAAAGAGATTCAAGCTAATTGATAATTAGCGAGCATTAGCGCTCCCTCGATTTGACAGAGACGAAGGAATTGACCGACTTGTAAATTGTACCCTATTAGTTATATACTAGCTATATCAATTTTACTGCCAATGCATTTGTTGTGGGTTCGAATCCTGCTCAGGGGTACGAATTATTTTCATTTACTGTGAATATAAAAATGAAGTGTTAAATTCAACCATTCATTAAGAAATATCTTGAAAATTAACCGTAAAGTAGACAATTTATTTAATCTTGTCTAAGATATGTCACTTGATATTATATATAAAAAAATTTTAGCAATCATTATTTTTTTTAATCAATAATATTCTTTCTCTGTCCCATTTTCTGCCGTTTTCGAGGCATTGTGTGCTGAGTGGCGGAACTCAACGCCGCACTTTGCCTAGTTTCCAGAGCGAAGAAAATAGAAATAGAAAAATCCATCTTCCCCGAATAGGAATCGAACCCACACTGTTGCATTTACAGGCAGACGCTACGCCTCTGCGCCACCACGGTCCTCAAAGCGGGGACGGAGAAAGCAGGGACTAAAGCAACGGAGTGTCTTAACACTAGGTTCGTATGGTTCCTGCAGTTCCCTCTGCCTATCCTGCCATGTGCGGGATAAAGCGTGAAGTTATAAAAAAAATCTTAACCAGAATATAGACAACAGATAACTGACAGATATAAATAAAAATATTGTATTATCTACCAGTTATTTGCAAGCTTGCATTACCTTTGCACTACCTTTGGCGATATGCATTAAATAGTCACTGAGTTCTGATATAGATAATTAAATAAAATATTTATGTCATAGTTTTCCATGGTTATTTAAGAAAAGATGAAAGTAGTCAAATGTTGTATAGCGAATATTTTACTAATAAAAGTAAGCTATATGTTTATTTTTATGTATTTATTTTAGCTTCACTCTTTATCCCGCACATGGCAGGGTAGGCAGAGGGAACTGCATGAACTCTATTAACCTAGTGCTAAGACACTCCTTGATTAGTTCATGCTTTCTCCGTCCCCAAGTAAGCTATATGAATCGGTGACTTTTTCTAAATTATTATCATTTTAATATATGACAATAGGTATTATTAGTTCTAACCGAAACGCAATTACTGTAATCTATATTAGATGGATGTCGTGGTGCAGAGGCGCAGTTTGTGGGTTCAATTCCCACTAGAAGAGAATAGATTATTTCATTTTCATTTCCTTTGCTCTGGTAACTAGGCAAAGCGGAGAACGGAGAACAGAGTGTCTTAACGCTAGGTTCCCACGGTTCCTTCTTCTCCTGGTTCGAGCTGGATAAATCAAGAAGTTAATATTTTTAAATACTATTAGTTTATATAAACTGTATTAGATATTAGAGAAAATTAATAATTTTCATTTCCTCACACGAACAGCGTGGCGTTGACTTTCTCCACTGAACTGTCAACTGTTCTGAATTAAATCATAAAGCGAAGACATGCTCTATAGCTTAGAGCCTGCACAGCGACATGAATATTGCTGAAAAAGTTGCCATATTTCAGTCACATGTTAATAAAAGTATTTATGAAACGTACATAAGTACGTAAGTAATTTATTTTGTCGTATAGCAGCATTATTCCTTCAAGCCATGACAACGCTACCCTATACAATTTAATATGGGGGTGGGCCGCCACGAGGGTGGGAGTTTTTTCATCACAAAGACTTCACGTTTTTATTTAACCATAGCTAATATCGCGGTTATCTCGTATTTTGTATTAGTTTCGGTATTTATATTAAATATTATACGCCATTTTGAAATTTATAACTAAATATATATTGTAAGTTATTATATATAATAATTAAGTGAAATAAAATATTTATTAATATAGTTTTATAACTGGAAGAATTTGTTATTAAATTTGTTTATTTATATACAATTTTATTAAAATCTAAGCGTTTTTTAATTTGAATTGCCGTGACGTAAGCGTATACTTTTTAAAATACTACTAATTCAATTACAGTTTTACATACTACGAGAACTTTTTAAATATAGATAAAAAATAATTAATTCATGTGTGTGTGTTAATTGGTAGAAAATTAATATTTTTATTAGTATATTTCATTGAATTGAATTGAATTGAAATAAATATATTTTTTGCTATATATCTCCTATAGCAAAATGAGCGAAAACAATCTAGAATGAAGACATTATCGTTTCTTGCTTTCTCTCCGTTTTAGAAACGTTTTGCCTCATAAGACTGGTTAATAAAAATGCTTCATACACACAAATGGATATCAAACTCACAACCATCGCGCTTATAATCTAACAGTGTGGTGTATGCCTATATACAAACCAATACAACTCAAGCATAACATACATATGTATGCGCATATAAAGGAAAAATACACATCGTTAGCTTAGAATAAATAAGAGAAGCCGTATAATTCATCAAACAACGAGATCACAAACTTCATAAGGCTCCCCTGCTACTTGGAGAACGCATGATTTCACAATAATGCACCTTGGGGGACCCTCCTCTTGCCAAGCACTGGAAGATATAGTACCTAGGTATACTATATGTATAGTATGTAAGGAATTATTGATATTTTTTAACGTATATATTGTTGAAAGAAAAAATGTATGGTAAAAAGTAATTTAGTTTGAGGGAACTTAGTGTTTAGACACTCCGTTCCGTATATATTGCGTGTTGAGTGGTGAAACTTCAACGTCTTTTGGAAATTTTGTTCGATTTATCGTTTTCATACTTTATTTATTGTAATTTAATTAGAATTATTATTTTATAAGAAGTTGTTTTGGTTCTTTCTTTGTTGGCTTTTATAGATGTAACTTTTGTTAGTTGATATTATTTGGATTATTAACGTTTACTATAAAAAAGTTAATAATTAAAATTATATATTAATTAGTAACTTTCACATTTATAAAGATTTTTTATTGTTTTTTTTATTTTTATTTACTTTATTTTTGTAAAATAGTTTAAAATTTTGGAATTAACATTGTGTTTAGATATTGAAGTAGCCTTTAAGTGTGGTTTATAGTGTACGATAACATATATTATACAAACTGATCATGTGTCAAAGTTATAATGCTTATGGGTTAATATTTTGTTGGTTTTCTAAATAAATAAATAAAGTATGATATTGTTTAATTTGCTTAATTTGTAACGAATATCATACTATTATAATATATTTAAACACATATTAATATTATAAGGACCGTCGCAAAGGTCTACCTGAACGCAACGGTTTGTGGGTTCGATTCCCACTCGGGAAAGATGAATTTTTCTATCTTTGGCAACTAGGCAAATCGTGGCGTTGAATCGGAAAACGGAGTCTCTTAACACTACGTTTTCAGAGTTTCTGCGGTCACCTCTGCCTACTATGCCATGTGTGGGATAAACCGTTAAGCTATAATCATAATAATATTATACATTCAAATATATTATATAAGATATTTAGAGAAATTGGTTATATTTTATCGCTTTAAGAAAAATTCAACACGCTAGTCCAGAAAATTGGACAGAAATAATATAAAGCTGAAAAAATAACAGTGTAATTCTAATATTATTACATTTTGTACATTATCTATATGTTGAAACTGTTTGTTTGTGCTGAGACGCCAAGTTGAAATTATATAAAAAAAATATTATAACATAAAAAAATTATTATGAATCGAATAATAAAAATAAAATTTAAAGAAACGATAAAAGGCAGGGTTCTTGCGGTTTCTTCTGCCTACCCTGCTATGTGCGGGATAAAATGTGAAGCATAACAGAAACATATGTAATAAAAATACTAATAAAAAGCATTTATTTTTTATATTTTTTATTATTATTTTTACATTATATGTATGTATATTTTTGTTCATCAATCAAAATCAATAACGGATTTATATGAATTATATATTACCATAAAATATAACAATTGCTGTAATGTGTCGTGTTTATATTGAGCTTAAAATCAAAATTCTTTTCTCGTCTTTATTTTTTTTTCTGAAACATAAACACAAGCAAATGACTATTATCTTTCCGGTAGAGTTAAAATTATAGAACGATGTAATAACTACACATATAAGCCATGACATATATTAAGTATGGATATATAATATATCTTATATTTTTAAATTACACTCAACTAATTCTATAAAGTAAAATTACAATTTTTCTTACTCTGTTTTTACATAATTTATATAATTTATATGTGATTTAATTTATGAAGTTTGAGCTAAGTTTAGAATTAATATAGCATAACTTTTTTTAGCTTTACGGTGTTATCGGTATATATACAGTAGAGCGTAGAGCTAGGCAGGCTCAAGGAAAATAGTGTTAAGACACTCCGCTTTATATGTTTTTTTTCCCTTCAGTAGTTTTAGCTTAAATAAAATTTATTTTTTCTATTCTTCCCTGCACAAACGATTTACTGGTTAAGTCTTAGTTATAAATTTAATTTTTTACAATAAAATATTTAATCCCCATGCATTTAATTTTTATCGAAATTTGAACAAGCAAGCTTTATGCATATAGAGAGAGCTTGGTGTAAAGATACACCGCTCGCCAACTCCATATGAATTTTTACACTGGCGACTCTATTCGTTTTGTGAAATAAATATATTTTTATTTTATTATTTATTATGATTTTTCATAACTTTATTAAGTTCTTGACTCAGCATTCTTTTATCGTTTTTAATACAAGTAACACCAATAGTCCAATCTAGTGTAACATTTGAAAAAATAAAACTCCAGTAATTAACTTGCGACAGACAAATGTCAAAGTTGACAGTAATCACGACCGACTGTCATAGAGATATATGGAAAGCTGTCATTTTGTGTAATCACGAACATTTGTGTTCTCATTTTTCTTTTTTTTTTTGTAGTTTTTAACAAAGACTAGGTGTGCTGTTATGAAGATTGAAATGCTAGTTGAAATTAAATGTCTATACAGTTTGTTTTTTTTTCCTTTTGATATTATTATTATGGCCTTGACTTTATTTTAGTTTCAAGTTATTTATGTTGCAGATGTTATATAATTGCTGCACATGTTTAATTACAAGGTTAATTAGTATATATTTTAGTTATAATTGATTTATACTGATTGCAATTAATTTAAATTATTATTTAATATATTATTTTTCCTATAATTAATTTGAACGCAAAATGCTTTAGAATACGATTTATATTAAAATGTAAACTAAAAATAAAGGCAATGTGTTTAAAATTAATATAAATAATTATTGTTAATTTACTAAAATATATTTTTTTTAATTTGCCTATTAAACTAGGATGATGTTCCCTTCGAAATGGTCCTTTTAATTAACTTTTGTTTATTTTATTACATTTTATTTAAATTTCGACCATTATATTTGTTATAGCATTAATAATAATAAATAAAAAAGTAAGTATTATCATTTTATTAACTAGAAAGTTAATATTATTTAAATTTATAGACGTTATTTTAAGTAATAACTTTAAGAATTAAATTAATAACTTTCTAAGTAAAAGAGTTTTAAATATTTAACCCGAGTTATGTTTGGAAGTGTCCCGAAGCCTTCGGTAAACTGCTTTACCGACACTGAAATTTGAGTTTTTAGTATAAGTTATTCATTACTAGATGTCGCTAGGGACTTTATAATTTTAATATTCACGTCTTATATAATAAAAAAAATTGAAATCATTTAAATAACGTTTTCTAAAATCTGTTAAAACAAAAACTGATGTTTATGTAATTTTTTTTACATGTAATTTACAATTACATGTAATTTTAATAACCTTTAATTTATGTTTTGTAGTTTTACTTTGGTCCCGATTGATGGCGCTAGTAATCACTAAGATTCTTATTAAAATTTTGTTATAGATCTACTTGGTAAGAAATATAAATTAAATAAAAATAATATATTGATAAGATTTTATTTTAAGATTGTTTTTTTTAATTTATAAGAAAACCTAATAATTTTTTATAAGAAAATCTTAGCATATATTTTGCAAGAAAGTTAGGTAACTCTCTTTAACAATTTATTTTAACATAGAGTCAATTGTTAGCTTGAACTTACTTCAATAATTCGTCATATCCGATTAATCTTTAAATAAATAAATTCAGAGTTCCTTGGTCGTTTGCTCCTTTGTGCCATATGCAAAGTGTTTTATTTTTACTGTATACATAAGAAATTTGCAAGTAAATTTAAAATTATATCATATAATATAAATTAAAAATCTATTTTCAATAGATAGGCATAGAAAAAAATAATCAGAATAACTACATTTACAACTAATCAACAACTTTCACGTGAATCGAAACACGTCGTACGTGCGTCACGGTGATTAAAACTGAAATTTTCCTTTAATTATAATAGTTATTAGAAAATTAATACTTGTCGTTGAAAGGTGACCCAATTCGAAAACAATTCTTGTTTTCATTAAATACAGAAGAAATATATATCTATAAGATTTTTTTAATATCGAGTTCTTCAACGCTATTTTTTCTTACATCACGCCTATGCTATTATATTTTAGAATAATATAAAAAAGATATAGTCTTATTAGATTTCAATATAATTTAAATGTAAATTTTCAAACAAGAACAATTTAAATTCTATTACGCACATCCCTCTCGTAGATGGCGTTAGTAGTGTATTGAAGTTAGCCTTTAGAGTGTCAAAATATTCCTATGAGGTTTTTTTAAATTTATATTTTACATATTTTTTATATAATTTAATAGAATATGTAATAAACGTAGTGAATAGTGTTTCTTTATTCTTCTCTCTCACTTTTGAGACATTGCTTTTGGCTTTGAAAATATCAACGTTTTTTATTTTATTATATTATATATTTCATATCATGATCATATGATTCAATAATATTTCTATTTGATAATATATTTAAATTCACTATAATCTATTGAATTCCTTATAACGATCTTGTTTACCGCCGTGCATGTTCAATCTCAGTGTGCATGTATTGCTCTCCACATTTTCATAACGTATCTTTGTATACTCGTGAAGAAAACTCTTAACGTATTTTTTTTTGAGTTATAAAAATAATTAGGAAATTTACATTTTTTTCCTGATATAATATGAAAAGGCAGAGAATACCTAGTGATAAAACACTTTGTTTGTAACTTTTTTAGTTAAAAGTATAAATATTGATTAAAGGTATTATTTTTGCCACAGATTATATTAGAACCTAATATTAGAACTCTATGGTTTTCCAAGATTTTAAAACACTGAGTGGATGGCGCTACCATTAAGTGGACTCAAATGGATTTTCGTAATTTGTCTTGTCTGTCTTATCTATACAAGGAAAGGTAATATTTATATAACTCATAAAATACGGTACCCAACAAGAAATCGAAGTCTTCATATTTAATAAGTAAAATATGGGCACTGTAGTATGATACTGTAGATGACACTTATATAAATGATGTGCTAATCCAGTTTGTAGCAGGCTAGGCAAAGTGAACCGCACGTATCGTGGAACCAAGTATTAAAATACTCCGCTCCCTGCTTTCCACCTTTAAGGAATTGCGTGTTAAGTGGCGAAGCTCAACGCCGCGCTTTTCCTTGTTGACAGAGCGAAGAAAATAATTTATCCTCCCCGATTGAGAATCGAATCCATAAATCATTGCATTTACAGATGCAACTTTGCACAACGACGGTCCTCTTTTAATTACTTTTATTCATTTGTACTGACAACCGCAATCTCATCAATTATCACCAATTTTTTACTTTTATTTATTATATTGAAAGGTAATTGTAAAGTAAAAAACCCAGAAACAAAAATATCCATTTATTGACTATTATATATTACAAACATTATATAAAAGTAAATTTTTAATATATAACACTGTTACAAGCCACAGTACTATGTAGAGACGTGAACCAGCCTCATAATGGATCGCTCGATGCGCCATCTATATTGTCATTTATGTAAATTCACAAGTTTAAGTAGAAGAGGTTTATTCAGTAAACTAGAAAAACTGTTAACCTTCTAAGATTCTCACTGTATCCTGCTTTAAGCAGAATAGACAGAGAAAAGGACACTGCACAGTGATTATGAACTCTGTGCACCAAAAAAAGACAAAGTGAAAATACACTACGTGTACCAATTTTAGGTAATTTTTCGAGACAATTTGTATTAATTGGTTGATTCCAATGTTTTAACAAATCAAACTAATTAAAAAAATTAAAGTATGGTATTATTACAAATTTATTACAAAATTCAATTAGTCTTTGAGGTCTTTTTACTTATCTCCTCTAAGTTTATATATTAATTTATTATGAATACAATTTCTGATCTATAATATAATCTACCTTTATTAACTATATTTCTATAATATATATGTATTCTACATATTTTGGTACATCAATAAAGAATATTAATAATATTTCTATATCTAAATAGCTGGACTGTGCCTTTATTTTTACTTTTCTATGTAGTATAGAAAAAAATTAAATTAAATAATATCAAAGGTTCTATATTGTTTTATATAACATTTTTTGAATATTGAAAATAAATCGTGACGCAGTGTAAAGTTTTTGACTGTCGACGCTATACTTACGAGTTATAAGTTACTCATGTAAATTATCAAAGGCATTAGGCATTAGGCAAAGCACGGCGTTGAGTTCCGCCACTCAACGCAATGCCTCGAAGAAGGCGGAAAGTAGGGACGGAGAAAGCAAGAACTAAGCAACGGAGTGTCTTAACACTAGGTTCAAATGGTTCCTGCAGTTCCCTCTGCCTACCCCGCAATATGCGGGATAAAGCGTGAAGCTAGAAAAAAAAAATAAATTATCACCAAAAAAAATTAAGAAAATTTTACACACAATGACACGAGCTCGAGGGGAGAGTTCTCTATATCTACATTGCTACTTGTGAAATATAGTGCCAAAGGGATTTTTATATAAAACAAAAGAGAAATAATAATAATTAAAAGTAGTCGTTAAATCGCGCTAATATAATAAATATTAGTTTAAAACTTTTTAGAAACGGCAAAGTTGAGAATCTCTTTTTGTTAAAAGATTTTTCAAGACTGATAAAATTCGCGCTCAAACGTTTTTCAAGCAAATCAATTGGCTAACATATTGAATTTGTTTAAACAATTGACGTTTGAACTGTTTAAGTACGAATATTGGCCATATTTTTCACGTATACTTTAACTTTAACTTTTTTAAAGATCTCGAAAAGGTGGATACGATACCAAAAACAAAATTGTAAGTCAAAAACACGCCTTTCTAAGTGTGCGCAATCAAAGCGTTTTCACAAATGATATATAATAATGATACTATTTATCATATAAATTCAATTTAAAATAATTGCATAATATAATCACATTATTACCAGTTATTACTGCAATATTTATTACCGAGATACGAATCTCATGCATTTTATCGTTTACTGCTTATAAGCTCCAGCCACTTCCGTCTTTAACCCTTTCTTACTACAAAATTAAAAAAAAGCTATCATTTAAACAGCCTTTACATAGCATTAGAAGGAGATTTTCTAATGTTTTTCTAAACTAAATCTTATTAATGGGGATTTAGATTGATTATTGAACTGTGGATAGTTTAAAAAAATTAACCTATCGAAAGCGCTCGCCGTAACTGAATTTCTATTCAGTGAATAATTGTCTATAATGATATATTGTTTTTATCTATCCAGCGTTTTGATGTACACTCGTCTACGTGTGGTTTTTTATTTTAAATCATATTGGCTTTAATTTTTTTTAAATATATATTTTCAGGGAAATATTGTCGGATCCTAGTGTTAAGCCACTACGTTCCCCGCTTTCCGCCTTTTTGAGGCACTGCGTGTTGAATGGCGGAACTCAACGCCGCGCTTTGCCTAGTTGTCAGAATGGGAATTGAACCCATAAACCGTGAAGTTTACAGACAGATGCTATACCTCTGCGCCACGACGGTAGGTAAAAAAACCTAGTGTCAAGAAGTAGAGCTTGACAGTTGTAGAGCTTTCTGTACAATCAATTAAAAAATATACATATATATTTCATTTCCTTTATCCAAACTGTTTAATTTAAGACGTGCACCATTATTAGCTAATACACTCAAGTAATTTTGTAATAAGAAGCCTCGCTTTATTTCATCAAAAGCGAAAAATTAAAACAACCAATTTCCTAAGCAAGTTCTGAACCCCTAATCTTCGCGTACCATCAAACACTATTCTACTGCACTAACGATCTACTTACATACATTTAGCTGAAAATATTAAAAATATACGTATATTTATAATTATATAATTTATTACCATTGCAGTATACTGTACAAGATATAAATCTAACTAACGATATACTCTAATTGCTGTATGCACGCGTGGTTAATTCTAGCTTCCTATTGTTGTAAATTTTATAATTTTACATAAAGCCTGTACCTCCTTTTGTAGAGAAAAAATCGCATACATATAGGTATATACATACAACACTAGTAACTAAAGTTATATTATAATTATAGGTTAAGTTTTTGTTTTGTGACTTGTAACAGTATTCGCTTGGAAACGTGATGGTCGTAGGTTCAGTACTTGCTTAAGGGAATAGATCATTTTCATTTTGCAACTTTAATGAAACGAAACGTGGCGTTAAGTTGTTTCACTTAATATACAGAAAAAAACAGAGTGATATTAGCTTGCTTTCTAATTAGAATGTTTAATATAACCGAAAAATCTAACTATAAAAGGTCTTATTTAAAAATTCTTACTCGGATAATTATGTGAAATTTTTGTATAATTGTGTATTAAATACTAAAAGCTTGCTCTAAATTTATTAAAGAATGTAAAAATTTTACAAAGATTTTTTTATATTATACGTGAATTCAACACGCAATATCTCAAATCTGCAGAAAGCAGGGAACGGAGTGTCTTCGCACTAGATTCTCTCTTGTATATGCTGCTAAGTAGAGAGTGAAGCTGAAAAGTATAGAATTCTCGAAAATATTACTAAAATTAATTTTTAACACATTTAACATGTCATCTTTTACATTTTCTTCTTCTTCTCTTCTCTTCTCTTCTCTTTCTTGCCAATGTCGCGTTGAATGGAGAACACACAAAGGAGAATGTACGGTAAAAAGGAGATAGCATTACACAAAAGAGGAATGCATGTTTAAAAGAGATCCAATTTAAATCCTTCACCTATAACAAAATCAACAAATATCTACAATATATACAGACAACACATTAGGTTAGTAATACATAATATTTTACAAAGGTGTTAGCTTATACTTTAGTATTATTATATTTAATGTACTTACACAACAATGCTTATAATTAGTAACTTTATTATTTTATTCCACAATCTATAGTATTGTAAAATTGGAGACGGACAAAACAACATAAAAATTAATATATTATATTTAATTATTGCAGTACAATTTGCAATTTATGAAAAAGTATTTCTATTATTATTTATATAAATCAGTATAAATAAATATAAACTATAAAAAACAAGATGAACTTTTGTCGCGTATCATGTATATATTTACAAGTTTATTTTAATTTGTAATTGTAGAAACCTGATATGATTTTTTTAGTAAACATAATTTTTATCTGATATGATTTTTTTAGTAAACATAAAATTATATATTTTCTCAATAAATACGAGTTGTTACTTTCTAAAATATTCCAGTATAATCAAGAAAAGGTACATACCAGGAAAAAATATGTGAGAAGAGTTTTTTAAGCTTCTCAATATCTATTTCTAGAAAATTCTTTGCTTTCACCGCGATTGAAAACAATACGTACTTAATAACGTAATTCAACGCTGTGAGAATTGGACCCATACCTCAAACTAAACTAGCTCTAAAAAACCAGCGTACCATTCATTGAGTATAAAATAGAAAACGGCGCCAACGACAGATGTGCGTGATTCTATAAAAAGGCAATATGCAAATACGCCATACATTTACATAACACTAGATGGAGAACGCGGTACAAAATGTTAACCCCTTACATTCTTTTACATTTTTTTTCATGTCAACGTCCTAAGAATAATTAGAATGGAGTGTTTTTGTGTCATTTTTTGTGTCGCACAGATGCATTGGATCAGGAAGTCGGTAAAAAATGAATAAAATCGAAAGCTTTCGAAACAAAAAGTCGGAAATGAAATACAGCACTGCGGTTAAGTAGTTAGAATATTATTTGAGATAATTAAGTGAAATTATTCGTTTTATGTTTCCGCACTAAGTAAATCCAGTAAAAGTTTTGTAAGTATATAAGGTGGTAGAGAAATTTACGTGTTACGTACCAGAACAGAACTAAACGCCGCAGTTAGCTTTTAATTAATCTAAACCATAGAAGAAACTGCAGTTTAAAATAGTTTGTAGAATAGCTTATTGATAGTTACACAAAAAGATATCATTCAGGGCGTTCTTTTATATATAAATAAATATATTTTAACGCTTTTCATTTGTTAATAATACTAGATATTCTATACAAAATATTGAATAATAACCAAATTAATAATCAACTATATTATTTAAAAAAAACTTATGATATTTACTGCCTTATATCAGAAATAAAAAATAAACATTTAACAATAGAGTAATTTACCAGAAAAAAGACCTATTACTTAAGAATGATATAAAAAAAGTACACGTATATATTCAAATAAAATGAAGAAACTTATTAAATTGTATACAATATACAATATACAATACAAACAGAATCACGAACATTTACTTACTCATAAAAATATCTGAAGCCACAGTTATTTAAATTGTAACATAATAAACGAAGGAAGGGTTCACCAAAAGAATTATTATTAAAGATGTCTCAAATACACCTTGGGAACAAATTTGAATATGTATTGAAATTATAATTTATTCAAAATCCATAACAATGGATGTTATAATTTAATAATTTTCGTTTACCGCTCCACGGTCATTGTTGTTCTGATTGAGCTTTTAAGGGTGCGAAGAAAGTTTAGCTAATTGTAAGAAAGTTTGCAAAAGCTTAAGTATTGTAATTGTAAGCTTTGTATTATTTAAAGCTTTTCTTGTACTGCCAATGAGCATTTAATAAGAAGCCTTACAGGTGATGTAACCACTATATTTCCTATTTTGTGTTAAATTTTCAAACAAAAAACGTCAACAAATATTTCATATATAATTAATTTAGTAAATTCCACTGTTCTAATTAATAAAAAAAACTTTAAAACTATTTAAAACGTTTTTGTTTTAATTAAAAATTAAATAGCTGCGTTTTCCCGCATATAGCAGGATAAATTGAGGGAGCGAGCTAACGTTTTGCGTGTTGAGCGGTGGAACTTAACACTGCGCTTCGTTTTCCTACTAGAACAAGAAATAAGGAACTTATTCCCCAGAATGGGAATCAAATTCACAACCATCACATTTAGAGTCCGACGATGAGCCACAACGACCTGTAGGTCTCCACTAACATAAAATTATTAAGAAGTACATATACGAGTATATTTGCTATGTTCTAAATAAAATGTTAAATTAAAAGGCTTAAAGATGAATAGTTCTCTAATTCTTTTTATATTAACAATAATAATTGTATTTATTTTTAATCTGTGATTAAGCAACTTCGGTTGTCAATTTCTATTTCAATTAGCATTAATAAATCGATTTAATATAATTTTTGAAAATTATATAACATATTTTAAATGAATACATTTCTATTTCTCTAAAACTTAAGAGTTTTGTTTTACTTTATGTAATTTTAAAATATTTTGATATACTTTTTTTAATTAATATACCGATATAATAATATAAACAATAATAAAGTATCTGCAAATTATATACATTTTTGGCGACTTTTCTATTTTGTGTAGATGTCCGTGAAATCCCTGTAACAAATAAGAAATTAGATTATTTATATATAATGTAAAACAATATAAAAAATTAGTTATTATTGTCAAGTGAAGTAGTTCTAACTGTAAACAGTGATTAAGGGTTCGATCCAGGACCCACTTGGAGTAATACATATTTTTATATGTGCCTGGAAATAACAAATGTGGTTCTTATCTTAGACACTTCATTATGTCTCTATATGAGAAGATGGAGAAACAAGTTTTTTGGTAATTGGTTCTATGTAACTAGCTCGCTTACTTAGGGATATTGTAAGTAAAATAAATTATTTGGAAATGTTGCAATAAAAAATTTTAGTAATAAATGATGGTATAAGTTATTTAATAGTAAATTTTGTAGTATTAACTATAAAAATCTGGAATAAATGTATTCGTGATGTTAGGTTTTAAATGCTTTTCAATTGCACTATATAGAGTAAATATAGTAATTATGAATAATAATATAATGGCGTTACCTTACTAAAAACACATTTAATTTTCGCAAACTGAACACTATTGATATATTAACAATTACTAATATAATTTAATCAGAAATAACAAAAACGATACATACTTTTAGATTCTGTAACAAAATGGCGTAGTCCGCCATATTGGCAATGCGCGGTAGAGTTGCGCAGTGTACCGAAAACTAACCCTAGTTAAAGCACCCACGCGTTTTTCACAATTCAAAAACGTCATAGAAAATTTAACCGTAAAGCTAGTGCGATACAATTGAAATTTCATTGTATTATAAAGCAAAATTTTTCGTTACAATTTAAAAATGTTATATGTTTAATTTGGCCGGTGTTAGAAATTATTCACTATTTCTAGGTAATATAAGATTCATTTTCGTAAAATATTGACGCGGACAATGATCAGTTATTAAATGTGAAGAAAATAGAGTTCCATTTTGCTTATGTGTGCGTATATAGGAAAATCTTGTTACGTGCGTGTGTGCGTTTGATAAAAGGTTAACTTAAGTATAGGTACATATTGATATGTGCGTATAAGATTTTTATATATTCACACTTTGTTATTATAAAGAAATTTTAGTGTTTAAACACTGAAAATATTATTTCTTTTTTGAGTCATATTTTCCATCGAGCGAATCACTGCGATTTAACTAATTGAATTGAAATAGCAAAAAAAATCCAAAACTATCTCCAAGCGAGCTAGATATTTCACAACTTTGCCAAAACGGTCTAACTCCTTACTAATAAATGCTCTATATGTACGAGGATTTCGTTACTATATGTACATATATATATATATATATATATATATATATATATATATATATATATATATATATATATATATATATATATATATATATATATATATATATATATATATATATATATATATATATATATATATATATATATATATATATATATATATATATATATATATATATATATATATATATATATATATATATATATATATATATATATATATATATTATATATTCATTTTTCCATGTCACATGTCATCAGAGTTATGTAAGGAAATATCACCTATGTCTTCTTAATAAATAAAAATATATTCACTTGACATTTTCGCTTTGTGTCTCTCACAATAGGTTTTATATAGGATTCAGTTACTGTGAGATACAATATGAGTGTAATTTCAAATTGTCCTTACAATTTATCATTCTTATATATTATTTTTTCATATACCTACTATATATAGTACTAGAGATTATCTTGACAAAAGTATGATTAAATATTTTTGAAATCGATTCCTTCACTAAAAAATGTTATATTATCCTACCACTGTTGTATTTAAACTACCTGCGCAGTTAAGAACTGCCATCCAACAAAAATTTATTCAAAGTTACGAAATAATTAAACTAAGGAATATTTAACAAAAGTGCTCTGATATTTCGCATAAGGAATTTTCGCAATTTTTTTCTATTTTTATAATCTTATGAAGTAGATTACATCAAAAATAATTTAAATAAATCGATCAGGTGAACCAATCCGTGATCTAATAAATTTTATCGATTTTTTTTAATTGAAATATATAATAAATAGTGGAATCGATTATTATTTCGAATATATATGAAATAAACTTTGAAGGGAATAAGAGGTTTAAATATTTTTTTTCAGTCCATATCCAGACAAGTATCAACAAGCTAAAAACATGTATATGTTACGATTATGTCCACGTTACTGAATTAAAAATGGCCGCTTTGAGTTGTACTTGTCATAATTGTACCACGATGACACTTTAAAATAATTGCTTTTATACTCAAATGAGCGTTTTAAATAATAACTCATTCCTGTAGATATTTTTATAGCTTCACGCTTTATGTCGCGTATAGAAAGGTAGGGCAAAATAAGCAGAGAAAACTGCAGAAACCGTGGGAACCTAGTGTTAAGACACTTCGTCCTGTTTTGGCGGAACTCAACGCCACACTTTGCCTAGGTGCCAGAGCTAAGAAAATGGAATTGACAAAATCAGTTCTCCCTGAGTGAGAATTGAATCCGTTTATGGATTCGATCACGCTTACAGGTAGACTCTGCGCCTCTGCGCAACGACGGTTCTATAGATATTTTTACTAATATATCGTATACAGTATATATATTATACAAATATAAGTAGATAAGGTATTACAAAACAAGCGTATTACCGCAGCAGCATTACAAACGGCAAGCGAAGAAAATTTGGCAGTTACAAAATACAAGTATTTTATGATATCATCAACATGAATGTTAGTTCACTACACGCAATCAAAACCCGTTGAGTGTTAGGCTTAGACTACAATAAATATACTTTTTTATTATTTTAAAATATGTCTGGATAAAATAGTTATTTCTATGATTTGGCAAAGCGCGGCGTTGAGTTGCGCAACTAAAATTGTAATTTCTCTATTTCCAGCGAAAAGTAGTGAACGGAGTAATTTGACGCTACGTTTTCTCTAGTAACTCTAACCTAACCTAATGAAGAAGAATATGTCCATGTTCGTATACAAAGTTAAAAAGGCACTTAAAAGTAATTATATACAGCGTGAGTAAACTGTTTTTAATATACTATTTATTTATGTGTTGATAAAATTTATCTGAAAACATTGTCTGACGTTAGGTAGGATGTTAAATAAAAACTATTTTAAATATGATTTTAGTGAAGTAACAAAGAAATTAAATGGCATAATTGAAATAAAAATTAACATAATTAAGTACTTAATAGTTTTTAATAGTCAAATATTATTTTAAACAGAATTGTTGAAAGCGTTCATCATAAAAAATTACGACCAGATAACAATTAGAACATATGGATTTTTTTAAAATGAAAACATAGTATGTTTTTCATTAGTAAGTGTATATAACGCTCAAATATCGTTATAAATAAAAGAAATGGTCTGCCCCTACTAAAGTGTTGTTACTTACGAAAACATAATTGATGGTGAGACGTCACTAGCAAAACTGTTTACATTTATACAGAAATTCCTCGCTTGAACGCGATCCACTTCCTGGATTAGTCATGTGCGATATGCATGTCGATAGTATTAATTTTAGATAAAAGTAAAAAGATTGTATATACATATACATTGAAATATTATTGTTTATAGGAATATTGTGTATATATGATGAAGAACGTATGTCTCAGTGGTGAGAGCGCTTGCACGGTTCGCAATAGGATACGAATTCAAATTCCGTTGCGTTAAAATTTTTATGTTTTTCTTTTAATTATTGATTATTTATAAGCATTTTTAATATTATTACTGACACTATTTTTTCACTACACTAAATTAAATAAATTTTTATAAATAGCACATTTAAATAATCTGTATATATATTTACAATCAACATAAAAACAAGACAATTAATAACTGAAAAATAAGACAATATGAAATGAATTAATTCTTAACTGTTATAGAAAATTGATATAGACTATAGTTGTAACTTAATTATTAATTAATAATTTATGAAACCTAAGTTACTTTACACGCAATCATAGACATATATATGTAACTACATAGTCCCCTTTTATTGTAGGTATCTTTGCAAACCTTTTATATGTTAATTAATTTATAAATAAGCACAGTAGAACAAGTTTACACGTCTAATGGATGGTTTAGTGTTTGTTAAACATGTGATTTTTTCATTCGAAGCTATAATGCTTATAATTACTTAGTACGGAGGTTTTTGTAATTTTAATTTTATCTTTACGAGACTTCCGTTTCTTGCATGATAGATAAATCAATTTTTTTTTTCGAACACTGTCACTATAAATAACACCGCTTAAGAGTAATTTATGAAAAAAGAAACTGGTTAAAACAAATTAAGCTATATATTTAAATATATCGATACAATACATCACTAAAGTTACGAATGCATCACATTTGTTTCAGTCAGTAGTCGATTTCACTCTTTCGGCCCGAAAATATGCGTCTCGCTAGATCGCCTTGCAAATTACTTTCCCTTACTACTGAGCTTTATCGGCCGTGATGTTTCATTTCACGAACAAAGAAAAAACGACCTGTAGACGCTATGGTTTGTGGGTTCGATTGCCACTTAAGGCTCATTTAATTTTTATTTTCCTCGCTTTAGCAACAAAGCAAAGCGCGTCGTTGAAAGACGGAAAGCAGAGAGTGTCTTAACACTAGGTTCTCACGGTTCCTGCGGTTCCCTCTGCCTACTCTGCTACAAGCGGAACAAATCGTGACGCTAATTTAATTCAAAAACTTGGTCTGTTAGTGGTTCTTGTCTTAAAATATATATTTCTTTATTCTCTTTAATTTTCGTCTTTGTTTAATACAGCTGTTACAAATTAAAAGATAAAAGGAGTTTCATTATTTATAATCAATAATAAAGCATTCGTTTTATTTATAGTTGACTTATAAGTGTATTAGAATTTTAATGATGTTAAGTAATAACTTCAAACGTGTTAACATGTTAGTTTTAGAATATTTAACACAGAAGTAGTAAAAAAAGAAAAGTCTAACCCTCGAATCATTTAGAGATTATAATAATAAAAAATACAATATTAATATTATTGAGTATACAAAATTAAAAACTATGTACATGTCGATAACCAGACTTCACTATAACACAATCACATTGTACATCCAGAAGAAAGTCGAATAGACTTCTTTGAGCCAAAATATATTTCGTGTAAAATTTTATCACAAATTACGCTCTTTCTACTCTGAACCTTGTCAGCCTTGATGTTTCATTTCTTTGTCTCTATCGATTTATTCCTTTCAAAGAAAATTATATACATATATATATATATATATATATATATATATATATATATATATATATATATATATATATATATATATATATATATATATATATATATATATATATATATATATATATATATATATATATATATATATATATATATATATATATATATATATATATATATATATATATATATATATATATATATATATATATATATATATATATATATATATATATATATATATATATATATATATAAATAAATGAAAAGTTAAAGAACTAAGCTTTAATACTTACTTTATACTTCACTTATAAAAAGATTATATACGGTTTTCTGATCGTAGCTGGGCTAATTATGGAGATTTTCAATACACTTTACATCAATTACTTTTTACCAGCTTTTATATAAATATACAAAAACATAATAAAAGCTGAGCTTTAAGAGCTTATAAATATAAAGAAAATACGAGTGTAAGAGATTGAATGTCATCATGAATGTCAATTAAAATCCAATGAAAAAGAGAAATGCGAACACAGTGCTAAAAGGGATCGTTTTTTAGGCTATTCAAGTCAAAAATTACAAAAATATATGAATGTATTAAAAATCTTAAATCTAAATGACCATAGAGTCTGCTTTTATATTTTATATAAAAATAAATATGGCTCAATTTATCTTTGTCATTTACAATGAACAAAATTGGCAAAATAATTCAGGAAAAGGTTTCCGTTTTCCGCATAGAATTTAATTCTGAATCTTGCAAAAAAAAATATTGAAATATACCACGAATTCGTAAGGAAAACGGAGAGTGGAGTATGTAAACACTATTTTCTCTGCTCACATGAATGAAGAGTGAAGTTTATATTAAAATATGTAAAGTTTTTTAAATTTGGATCAAAAATCACTGTGCCAGACTAACAACAAGCCGGCAGCGTCTCTCAATATATTCGAAACCAGACGATATTTTATTTCTATTTCATTGTAAGGAGCCAAACTAAATTTTCCGATAGTGAATGGCTCAAGATGGCCGACCTCATGTGCTGTGTGTGCGTGCTTGTTATCCAGTCCCTCTTTCTCGCATATTTCCCATTCGTTTTGACAGGCGCTACACTTTACTTGTGTAATGGCATACGTGAAATTGTCTTATACTTTTGTAAGCCAATATTAAAATATATAGCCTAAATTTAAATTATTTTTAAAAATTTCTAGCGTTCAGTATTAATAAATAATGAAAATATTTTAAAACTACAGAAATTGTAAAAATTGCTATCAAATACTCTTTTAATAGCGTTTTCTTATATATCAATAGCTTAATAAAGGCCCTTTTACAACTCTTATTTATAACGATATTTAAACGGAGTTTAACGATTATTTTAACATTTTCCTCCGAAACACAAAGTTCAAAAACAAATCTACACATTGTAGACAACTTGTAGTTACATAGAATATTCACATACACATTTCTTCACCTCCACCCACAGTAGTGCTCCCCCATCGACATCTCAAGGGTTGCTTGTTAGACGACAATATGCAGCCACCGATCGCATATGTAGAATTATTTACCCTTCCAAATACTACACGAACTCTTAGTGGATTATAAGGAAAAATGTTAAAGAAGTCCAAGGAAATTGTACAAAAAATTGTAATAGTTACATGATTTTTGACGCGATTATGATGTTCTTTGGTTTTTATTTGCTTTATTAAGATTTTGTCAGAGCTCGCGTACATTCTTGAAATAATATATCAAAATTATTTTTTTATAAGCTTTAAGCATCTATATATTACATAAGTATTACTTACAAACAATATTATCTCTATAAAAGAAAATTATTATTTAGAATTTGTCAAATTTCAGTAAATTAAAGACAAAGATTTACGAATCTTTCGTCTAGACTTATCGATTTATCACAAAATATTGGAAACCTATAGCTTGCAAATTGTTACAAGCTATTAATAAAATTGCTGTAACGTCTTAAATTTAATGTTGAAACAATATAAATCATTTTCAATACTAAGCCTATTATCAGAAAAATAAAAAATTATAAAGCCTATATACCAATTTAGTAATATTTTTAAAATAGTTATTTTTCTTTAGGCTTACGAGTACACTGTATCGAACATTAAGACAAATAGTGTCGATACACTTCCTTCTTCGCGGAAAAGAAAAAAACGAAGTGTTTGTTCAGTTGTTTTTAGATTAAATACTTTAAGGACATTATTATTTGTATTAAAATGTTAACTATTACCGTATAATTGTAAGGTACGTCAAAAACGAACAAGCGATAAATAAATACTCAATTAAAAATCTTCGTGTCATAAAAAGCGGTGAAAATGAGATACTAAATCAAATGAAGCCAAGCACCCAAACAATTAAATGTTCAACACTCCGGCCGTCTTTAATCAAAGATGCGTATCGCAGAACCTCACCCCTAAGAATCATTTAACCCAGTAACCGAGTCGCTAATAAAATACCGACAATTTGACCTTGACACAGCCCTAGTTAGTATGCACGGCTTTCTTTTAAAATCTGATGTATTAATTTGCAAACTTTGCCAACATTGCAAATTCATCTTAAAAGCCAACATGTAAGAGCGAAAATCGACTTAAGTCCTCAATTCGTTTTCAAAAATGAGAAATTGTAAGACAATATTACTGATTTAATAAAGAAAGGTATTATATTGCTTATATGCAGTGCAATAACGACGAGAATTGCAGTCAGCGATGATAGAACATACGTCCTGTGTTAAATAAAATGGTTATTTAGCACGTGGTTCTCGTGACGACGACGTTTGCAATTTGAGTATAAATTAGAACACTTATCTCGTCGCGGTACTATCTTTCGTCACTTTCTTTCCAAGGCTATCGACAATTTGCCATCCCTCTCCCTCGCCATCAAGGAATAACTGTAGGGGTGTCTGCAACGTCAGCGTTTTACTTTATCGATATTTCACGATAACACCGCGAGCTCTAGGGTGGCAAAGATGAAGGCGGCTTATAAATTGTAGATGATAAATGTGCGCAATTCTTAGGGATAGACTTGTATCGTGCAGATCGAATATCGTAAATATGAAGCGGTGGAATAATAGTTTAGATTTTTTTATGAAGCCAGACTGAGCGTATAAATCTTACGTCGCGACAGTATAATTTATAAGTGTCTCACTCGTTTTATTTGTTTCTGAACAAATATCGATAAGGGTTACTGGCGCCGCGGCCCGCTCTCATATTTAATTTAGCCGCGGAAGCAACAGGTTATTAGCACGAAGCTTTCCCGCCTAACTTTCCGGGCGTTCACTTTTTAAATTCCTCTCTTTCCCTTTCTAATTGGATTGCTTTCTCCCTTGCCCGTGAATGAATGAAACTTGTTGCTCGTAGAATAATTTCGCATTTATTTAAGACACGTTCATTTTAAATTTGCAAAGTTGTTTCATCAGAAGAAGTTTGCGCGGCGATATCTTGCACGAGATCCAGCTGCCACTTTGAGCAAATTTTCCGGACCCCATTACCGTTTACCCGTGAAGCTTATTTCACCGTGATAGCATACATGAGTGGCCGCTTTTAGGGTGTAAAAATTAACACGTCCGATGGCTTATAATTTTCCACTCATTAAATCGGTTGAACGTATAACCTTAATTTGTTACGGTCCAATATTTCATGGAAGAAGATCTAAAATAGATGACAGCATTGAATGTCACATAAAAGGAAACCTATCAAATTTACATACTGGATACGTATATATCAGTTTAACCTGAATTCGTATCAAAATTCATATTTTACTACGCAATTTTTATATTTTATACGTAGACATAAAAGGAGGCTCTATCGAGTCACATGAGAGAAGCCCACACCATTCCTTACTCTCGAACCTACACGAATCTACATACATAAATATATTTCAGTTCGCCCAATACATTTTATCTATGTTACCGTTGCCTTACTAGAAAAGCTTATGTAATAGAAGGTTGGATTGTCCGGGGCGTGCAATGGGAATATAAGACGTGACGCATTGCCATAGAGTATAGACTGTAAGAGTTTTGGCGTGTCGTTTGTAGCGAGGACACCGCGGCATCGCGATCAAGTCTCACGACGTATTCTCAAGGGGTGAGCGTAGTTCTTGTGCTCAGATATAAAGAAAGGTAGATACTTATGAAATTCGAAGGAAAAACCACCCTTCCCTATACAGCGCAGTCGATTCGGTTTTCGCGGAGGAAATTGTAGCGTAGTTTGAGCGGGACATTCGTTCGCCGTACGTCGCCAGGAGACGACGATTTTCTCGAATTTCCTTGGGGACGCGTCTTTTCCAAATTTGAATTTTATTTTTCTTCTTTATCTGTGTTCTATATAAATATGAATTGAACATTTCTTTTAATTGTATAGGGATTTCTTTTTTATCTGTGCAAATAAAATTCTTAATAAACTCGCGCCGCGTAAAACTTACTAACTTTGACAGAAGCCGGGACTGAGGTAAGAAGTAGTACATTAGCAAAAATTTTATTATTTTTATCATTTATTTATATCTTTTATTTTGATTATTTTTTGTAAGATTTGTTTATTATTATTTAATTTTAAACGGACCTACCTACATTTATATAAAAATATCACTAAATAATTAATATTTAGTGATATTTTTACATAAACACATATAAATACTTGTTTTATTATATACATTGAACTCTTCATAGAGTTTTTGTAAAATATGTTTATAGTTAGTACAGTTTGTGTTCTTCTTTGGGTATACATAACTCGTCATAGTTACTATAACAATATTTCAACTATTCCTAACATAGTCTATTATTCATATTAATATTAGTTCTTAAATAACTAGTAATTGTTTAAAAATATTTAAAAACAAGAAAAAAGCGCCTTTTTTAAGTAAATAACCAATATCAAAATATATTTTTGTAGCGCTAATATAAATAACGTAAATAAATACTAAATACTTTTTTTTATATCATAATATTAAAATTAGCTATTTCAAATACACATAAAATAAAATTGAACTTCCATTAAAATTGACGGAACAAAATAATTTATATACTTTCACGTAATAGTTTAGCCACCCTCGCGAACCCTCTTACATACACACACGCTATATACGTAGGGTTTGGGACAAATCGATAGGGTATCTGCCTTTTATACTTTTGGGTTGTTTTTCAAATATGGGAAATTTTAAAATATTTAAAATTATATTTAAATGAAAATATATTAATTTTTTTAAAAAATTCTAAAAAAAAAGTTTTAACGTTGACTTGCGTAAAGTTACTTTAAACAAGAGGAAAATGTGAAACGGTAAAATATTTAATATTATAATAAAAATCAATATATTTTTTAACTTAATAGGTCAAGTTTTATAAAATGTAAGTCCTGTAAAAAGCGTTCGAATTCATTTCTTCCGTTAAGAGTAGTGTTGAATTATTTTGCCAACCTCCCTAAACGCGGACGTTACTTATTCTAATAAGTTTATCGTATAAAAACAATATGGTTTGGTTAGCGATATCTAACATAACTTTAATTAGAATAAGAAGAAGATATAAAGAAAAAATAAAAATTTGAACGCAGCCTCCAAGAGTACCTAATTTAGTTGCCGCGTCAAAAAGGCCCAGATTCAAACCCCGCTGCGGTAAAATTTTTACATATTTTTTCCATGACAGGACAGAGGACTTAATGACAATTGTTTCGAGTATGTTTAAATGTGAAATTCCAATAGGAATGTATGACTGAACAAACATATAACTAAATAGCATAAGAGTACTAATAGTTATTTTAAAATTTTTAATCTCTTTGTGGAATGATTCCTTTTTGAATATTATGTTACTAAAATTACTTTTTTTTACTTAGATATACTTACATTAATTTGTTATATACTACCATAACACATTATTACTTAAAATATTTTTAAAATATGAACTATTATGAGCCACTTAAGTTGAAATAGTACAGATAATTAAAAAAAAATATTAATCGCATGACCTGATAAGTAATAAGCGCATTGATCTCAGGCACTACTATTGCAAATTGAAATATAATTTTGTCCATTGATTGAGGAGAGCTTAAAATTTTTTACAAAATACACACACACACATACACACACATATATATATATATATATATATATATATATATATATATATATATATATATATATATATATATATATATATATATATATATATATATATATATATATATATATATATATATATATATATATATATATATATATATATATATATATATATATATATATATATATATATATATATATATATATATATATATATATATATATATATATATATGATTGAAATCGTTTGGATCGGATATTAAGCACATTGGCAAACGACATCGATACTTTGAGAACGATCGTAAAATCTATTTATTGTACCTACTTGTTTTTGCAGTACAATGTTCCTTAAAATTACGTAATGTTATAATGTAACAACGCTGAGTGTTCTTCAGAGACAAAAAAAAAAATAATTTCACATTACAGCGTGGTTACTAAAGAGAACAAAGTGTTAAGACACTCTATTTAACACTTCTAACTAAATTTTCGCGACTTTGCTTGTTAAATGTGTAGCAGAATTGAAATCTACACTTTATTACTTTTATGAAATTCAAAATATTAAAAAATTGTGAAATACAATAGTCTACAAAAAGAACTGTAGGTATATTCACTATATACCCGGTTTTAATATTGTTTTGTTTTTTACTATACTTTACCTCTTAGAATGTACGTTTCATACCTTTCCAAACAAAAATTTTACTTAAACATTTTAAACTAATCACACGATTAAGCTAATATAAAATAAATATTGTTATTATAATAACATAATCATCAATTAACATCTAAAGTTTTGTTAAGTAAGATATTTTACGTCGAAAACTATTGATTAAATTGAATTGAGGCCTTAATAGCGGAATGGCACAGCATCTAACAGTAAATAAAACTATTGTGAGTTCGATTCCCGTTTAAGGGGAATGAAATATACTCATTTTCTTATTTCGAAAACAAGTGATTAATGAGAAACAAAGTGATTAATGAGAAACGGTCTGCTCTAGCACGAACTTCCCTCTACCGTTGCTATTTAAGAAATATAGAGAAAATAAAAAAAAACACTACTAAATTAGTACTATTCAGTACTTCAACATCAATTAACTCGGTAATCAAAGTGCTCGGAATTACTCTTATAACCGATTAAAAAGATTAAGTCGACGCTTTATTAGGCATCAGAAACGCAAACAACTAAATAAAATTTTACGACGCCACTCTTCACAGTAAAATAAGCGTTCTTTGGGCATGCCATAAATTGGCTGGATTGTAAGAAAAAAAAACGCACAACTTGTTACTACTAACTATGCAAAACATACCACGAGTGGCAGCGGTAGAATTTCCAATACAATATCCAACCACCTTTTACGCATTCTCCTTTATTGTATGAAGTCATTAATTAAGGAATAAATTAATTAACTTTGTGGTTAATTACAGAATTGAAGTCCTTATTAGAATAATAATGCGATGTTAACCCTTTTTCGTCCTAGACGGTCCTTTTTGAGAGCAATCTCGAGTAGATTTATGGTCTAAGAGATAAAATGCTATATATATTAAGCCTTATATTTCATTTCCATTTGGGAAATACTCACAATTTCTTTATATTGTAAAATAACTGCCATAAATGTTGCTATGTATACTTAAAGTATTTTTCTAGTTTCTTGTAATATATTCTATAAAGTTGTATATTTTTTTACGAAGTTAATTGGTATAATAAAGTTGAAGTACAATACCAGTAGTTAGCGATAGAATATACAAAGGAACTAGCATCTATTCTGTTCGGGGGTAATAACATTTCAGACCCCACCCACAACTTGTCAATCGATCAAACGTGTACAAACACTAAAAAGACAAACGAATGGTCATAAAGACCGAACTCTCTAACAAGGTGCATAGAAAATTAAACTTTATGTCGTACGGTTAAAGTTCACTGTAAAATATAAGTAAGTTAGCATACATAGCTTGTTTGCGTTGCGAATATACATCGTACATAGGAGTCATAGCCCGATGGAAAATGTATTGACAAATATATTGAGTTACTGTTTCCATTAGGTTATTGTTTATTCCAATTTATAAAACGACTTGAAGACGTTTGATTTATGGACTATAGTAAATATATAGCTTTGACATTACATAAATATTTACAAATTATTCATAAAGAAAGTTAGCATGATATTTTTCAATAATAATTATTGTATAAAATAGATAAAATAAAATAATATAATCACGAAACATAGATAACATATATACACTTCAAGTTTTTACTATGGTAGAACAAAATACCTGAACTTGAACACTGATTGTTAAAAAAATGATTGAAAAATCAATTAATATGACACCACGTAAAATAATCACAGAAACACTTTCAAAATTAAAAAATCTGTTAAATACAAAACACGTCTGAGCACTGTTGTTGAACTATTTTGAATGCCACTAAAATGTCCTATGATCTTTCAATGTGAATAAATTACAGCCATTTTTACCCCTTGCCGTTAAAGGGTTAGTTCTATAGAAACTTATGAGTCGTGAATTTGCATATAATTTCTAGTTTATTATTTATTTTAGAGGGGTGTTTTGTATAGTAACGTATTTCATTGATGAATTGCCTGCATTAATGAGGATTACGAAGGTACGTCGATTATTATCATTTTGTCTGTTGGCTTGACAGTGTTTTATAGGACGTGTCAAACGGTTTTTATTCGGAGGTTTTAACTGGTACTAAATTTTTACTGAATTTGAATTTTCTTGTAATAATTTTGTAGATATAAATAATATTTGTAGGTAAGTTTTGGATTACTTTAGTACTTAATAATATACGTGCTGTGAAAGTCAAATTTTGTTTGAATTTCTAACATATAGCTTTTACTAACATAAATTTATGGTATAGTCAGATTACTACATATGGCAGCAAGTGACAAGGTCTAAAGTTTACAAAATTTATAGACATAAAAATCATAATATGGGAAGCCATAACATGGTTCAAACGATTAAATTCATAAATTATACCTTTATGCCTTGGAACACATTAAAATAGTAATACCCATAGTATATGTTAGTTTAGTTTCTAAAAAATAATTTATTATTACCATAAAAGTGTGGTCAACTTTACTGCCTATACAACTTCCGGCAGAAGTAAATTATTATAGGTTTTATATTACACTGGTGACTCGCTCATGCTCAGGTATTATAGAATACATTGGCTAATGATCATTGTAAGTTAAAATTGTTGAATTATTTTAGAGAAGAAAAATATCATAAAGAATATAAAAGCTCTCCTCTCAAAATTTAGTAGAAAGCAGAGAAGTGCGGAGTGCTTTGACACTTATATCTCCCTAATTATAAGTAAAAGATAAATGGAGCTGCGTGATTATTAGCGATCAATGTGAAGTATTCCCTTAATGATCTTTCCAACACTAATTTCGTAAAACTGATTAAAGTGCCTCCATCTTAATAAGCCTTTAGATAGACATTTATAGAGATTAAAAAATATTTCTATGTAACTTTTTTTCTAATACCATCTGCGACCCAAATTAAAATTCGGAAATACCAACATAACTTACTCTTTCCTGTAATAATAATAAATATAATCACACATTTCATTATCTATGCATATTAATATTCGTTGCCACAAAACATCCGATGGACCGGAAGTTTGATCTTTTGTAATAACCAAACCCTTTAATATTTTTCAATGGGCGCCATTTGGTTGCCTACATTCATTTGACCCTTTTATCTCACGTATCTTTTAATATCATAATTCTTGTCTTATCTAACATTTATGTTTGCTTAGTGTACCAAAGAAAAGGGTTTTATATAAAATATATAGGTATCTGTATTTTTTTAATAAAATATTTTTTTATTTAATTCATAAAGAAAAAGCTGGTGTATAGGGCTCAAGATCTAACTAGTGCTTTAAACTGCCTTAGATATTTTAATAATAATTGAAGTAAGTTTCTTACTTACTTTTGGTACTTACTTTTAGGTAAGGTAAGTATTGGGTATGTTTTGGAAATAATGATTATTTATAATTTAAAAAAGAAATTTAAACATTTGATCCTATTATTATTGAATGAAGTATAATTAATTTAAAAAAAAACCACTTCATAAATACAATACATTAAAACAAAAAAAACAGTAAACACTCAAAAAGCTTACAATTAAACACACACACAAACACAAACACAAACAACAAGTTAGTAAACACAATAACTAAATCAACAATTTAACACAATTTACAAAAGGAGCACGTAATTTTTAAAAGAAAAAAAAAACTATATGCACAATGTTAATATTGATTATGGAATATAGAAATATGAAAGCCACTAGACTAACAAAATAAACATTTCACGGGTATGCGGTAACAAAAAGTGTGTGTATACGGGGCCGTCCCATTGTGCGAATTTGACTAGCCATTGTTTAAAATACTGATTTATAGACTATTAAACCCTTTCTATTAATGTATGGATATTATGCGTATTATAAGTATTATTCAATGTTAAAATATCGGTCGGTAATATTTTATCGCTTGCATATGCGTTATAATGACAGTGGTTGTGGGACGCTGTTTTTTTGCTGCCGGTAGTTGGTGTGTTGGGCTAGTAGACGATGTATGTGGGTTCAAAAAACTAAGTTTTATATATATATTTTTTTTTTGAACATTTTTATGTTAACCCCACACTGATGATAGAAAAGGTATTTAAAGAAAACAATATAAAAATTTGGACGCAGCATGATTTGAACTTGTGCTTCATTTGAACGGTTTGATAAGAGGAGTTTAAATTTTTTTACAAAATAATAAATTTATTAATAATAAATTTTATAAAAATTACATAATAATAATTTTTTTACATAATTTTTCAATAAATAACTGAAATTATCTTAATACAAGGAACAGATAGCATTTTTTTAAACTGGTTAGTGTTAGTGCATGCAACTTCGCTCTCATGGACTTATACTTAATATATATATAAATAATTTATATTTTTATTATTATATTCTTAAAATGCATGTTATAGATTTTTCAAATCTTATTAATAGGTTTTTATAATAAATTACTCAGTAATTATGACATTAAATATTATAAAAAAACATATGTTTCAATTAAGATCATTCGATCTAATCGCTACATAGTTGCAAAAGGAATTTTCTTAATAACTGCAACGTAATATAAGTCTAATTAATTTTATAATGTCAAGTCATCGCACTAAATTGGTTCATTGCAAGTTACCTGTACTAAGCCGTTATCTTTTATTTTATTTCTGTATAAATAAGAATTCTTTATGCATTATGCATATTAGTTGGAAATACACTATAATTCAACTATTACAATTCAGATAAGGGTACGTCAATAGATAATTAAAAGCGTATGACATCTTGAGGGGCTTATAAATAGATGCATCACAAAAGGTCGACGATCTATTCCTTGCTACGGAAGTTTTTTTTTTCTTTCACGTTGACAAAAGTTTGAGTTGTAAGTGCCATTAAATTGTTTTTTTTTATATAATTTTTCCCATGTCTTACAATTGTCTGTTTCTTGAGGGTTAATATTTTATAGACGTAACGGTTGAATGTTTTAAACTATTTTATCGCGCATCTATGCCTGCTTACGTAGAAAAAAAATAAGTATTAATTAACTATTATTTTTACGTCACTTTCTTCTTTTTATATTACAACTGTAGTTTCCAACATTATGTCGATAATTACAATTAATTCTAAGTAAGCAGAGTTAATTACAATTAAATATGTTAACTGACATATTAATTATATTATAACAGTATAAATGACACTAACACAAAAAAATATTAAGTAAGAACAAAATAAATGCAAGTCAACTTGACTTGCAAGTGAACTTCACGAAGTGACGTAACTGAAACCAAACAACTTTCCCCCTTCAGAAAAAAGCAAGTAAGTAAGTAAATGGCGTGAGAAAAAAGTAATTTTCATTCATAAAACCATTTTCTTAGGAGGATAGACACAAACTTAAACCCTCTTGCTGTCTCACTCGCACCCACTCATTTTTAATGCACTTTCCCTGGAGTGCTCCTTTTTTACCTCTTAAGAGTTGAGGCACGGATGCACGTGTTTTAAGTTTTCTTTTTAAACGTTTGGCGAATTTCACTTTTACATTGTAAAGGGATTGGGGCAACAAAGTTACTTCGTTTTAAAGTAATTTTGTTTGAATTTAGTAATATTAAACAAAATCTTTGTATGAACTCGCTATGGCACAGAAGGTAGAGTAAACGTACATAATGATGGTTATTTTATATCTACTGGAGGGAAATCAAAAAATTATTAATTTTCACACTTGATTATACATTACAACTTGTCGTTGGCATTTTGACTTGGCAAAGCTTGAGGTTTATGGAACCGAATGTGAAATATATTTAAAATATACAGAAAATAGAGAGCATAGAGTCAAAATTTACATTATTTTAGATCATCCCGTTGTTGATAGTTGAAAAATTTAATATAAGAAACTGAGTTCTAAAAGTAATAAATATAAAAACAAATTAAATCGTTCGTTCAGAATTAAAATTTAAAACACGTCTCTTGCAGGACATTAGTTGCACCCAATAAAGCCCTATTTAAATAAGCCAATCAGTTGTGAACGAATGTATCTGTTCTGTAATCCTTTGAGTGGCACTCGATACTGAAAGGGATGTTACCGTTGTTCGTATTGTGTCACGTAATTTATTGTCACTGCACTAGTGGCCTATATTTTACTACTAAGGGTTGACATTGGAAGTCAATATTCAAAATAATATTTGTAAAAGATAACACATGTTTTAAATAAAGTATATTTTTTGTTAACTTTTGACTGAATATGTCGTTATTTTTTTTAGAAATTTGCTTGCTTGCTTCACGCTTCACTCGTTTTGCAGGGTAGCTGGAGAGTAGTGATGGGATTTTCTGATTTTTTTTAATTTTTACGGTTTTAAGTAAAGTTTTGTCAGTTTTTATTAATCATGGAAATAAGTCATGACATAACAATATAATATCAGATTGAAATCGTTCTAAGATTGTAGCATTTGTTTCAAATTTCAAGAAAATTATTTAACTAAATTTATTATTTATTTTTTATAATAACTAATAAGAATATATAAAAAAAGAACGGAAAAGTAAGGCAAATATATCTCTCTGCAAGCTACAAAAAATAATTATAACACAAAAAAAAATATATCGCACAAAAGTAGTTCATATGAAGATACACTCATAATACACAATACAATAACCCAAGTAAGAAACAAACTAAAACTCCAAACGACTTATAGAACATACGTTCGTAAGCCAAGTTTCGTTTAAAGAGGTTATAAATAAAATAATATATTCAAAGCATTCGGATGCGCAACTTATATGTGTAAGTTCAGAAACCACTCGGGGAAACTCGGAAAGTTTCTGCGAACAATATTTTTGTCCGCATACTGTATTCTGCCGAAAGAAATATTTTCGTGGCGGAAGTGACAAACGTTTATTACGTGTATATTTTTATTTACGTTTATTTTCTTTATTTTTTACTGTAACACTTCTATGTAATCTATGTAATATAAGTCTTTCAATTATTTTATTTTATTTTTATCTATTAATAGATAAATGTTTTCTTACACCTGGAGCAAGTGCTTTTTTTTAATTAGTAGTTAATGGTAGACTATAGGGTCGGTCGTGGGTTCGACTACCACTCAGGGAATTTAAATCGTGTCTTTATGTTTTCGTCACTTAATATGTAAAAGTCGAGAACGGAGTGTTTTTACACTAAATTTACTTAATATACTCTGCTATATGTGTAATACAGAGTCGAGATAAAAAATACCAGATTATAAAATTTAAATTTAGTCACAAACTTAAAAATTGATAGGAATATGTCTGGAAGAAAAATAAAATAAAAATATGATGAGAAATATTTTTACAATCAATAATGTAGAAAACTAAAGCTATAAAATTTAAGCATGTAAACAGCCATATTGCTATGCCACAGACTTACATAGTAAGTTACTAAACTATTATATGCAATACCTACATATCAAATGATTAATATCAATTTTTTTATAAATATCCAGTAAGCTAAGCTTAAGAGCTTTGAAGCAACTATAATAAATGGTAATCGAGAGATGCAAGGCCGGCAACGCTCTTGTAACACCTCTGCTGTTACACAGGGCCGTGGGCGTCGGTGATCACTTACCATCAGGTGACCCGATCGCTCGTTTGCCTTGTCCTTCCCATAAAAAAAAAGAAAAAATTAGATGCCTACGCTGTACGTCTGTATGCCTGCCTGTAAACGTAACGGTGTGTGGGCGATTCCCATTCAAGGAATATTTTTATTTTATTTCCATTTTCTTCGCTCTGGCAATTAGGAAAAAGCACAGCGTGGAAATCCGCCACTCAACAAAGGTGAAGGGCGAAAAGGTGAAGGCGGGGAACGGAGTGTCTTAACTCTAGGTTCCCAAAGATCTGCACTTCTCTCTGCCTACCCTGCTATGGATAAAGCGTGAAGCTGTGTGTGTTTACGTTGACTATTTCGCACTCGACTTCTGAACATAATGTTTCTACATTCTCATTCTCATGATATTCCAAAGTTTACGTAGCGGCATATTTTAGTCAAGTTGTGGCACCATTTCACATAGCTCCAGTTGTTTAGTACCGTTGGCGCAGTAGCATTTACTGGCTCTTTATTGCATAGTAACCAGTTTTTAAGATAAATTATATAGTGTTTTAGCTCTCTACTTTGACTTCGCGAATGGTTTTAAATTGAAAGTAATGAACAATTATTTCAAACAATAAGCAAAAATATCTTTAAAATAACTATGTTTTATAAAATTTTAATTTAAAATCGTCTTTCATACTTTTTCATGGATAAATAAATAAATATTATAAATATATTGTATGTTAATATTTATAGAGGACCGTTGTGGATCAGAGGCGCCGTGCCTGTAAACGCGACAGTTTGTAGGTTCAATTGCCAATCGAATATGAATTCATTTCGTTTTTCTTTGTTCTGGCAACTAGCAAAGGCGGAAGGCTAGGTGGCTAGGCTAGGCGAACTTAACACTGGGTTCCTGCGGTTCCCTCTGCCTACCTTGCTATGTGCGGGATAAATATATACATACATTTCCATTTATTTTTTTAATTTTCATCAAAGATCGTTCTCCAAATTACTATAAATTTCGCTCTTCGCCAGTACTCAACGCCTTGCCTCGTGTCAACAAAACCGACATACTTTTAAACTATAAACATATAACATTCTCTTATAACTTTACCACGGCGCCATCAATTTATACTTTCAAAATTAGTTTCATATTACATTATAAGGGAAATACAGTAAATTTTCCCCCGAAAAATTCTATAGAAAATCGCGTATTCGTTTTTCTGTGTGACGTTTGACAAAACAACCCTCCTCCCCACGGCACATGCGAGTAACACGTTATCTATCACAAAATGGAGCAAAGGGTGGAGTCGACTATTTTACTTCGGAAATCAATAACTTAAAAATGTATAATAAAAATATATTTTCTTCACTGTTAATTATTTATCATATTAAATATTGCTAAATCAATTAAAGATTTCGGTGTAACAATTTATTTTAGGTGACTAAAGAAAGTTTTACTCTTACTTATTTGGGCTTATAGTCATCGCATACTAATTTAATCTGTGAAGACATTAAGAACTATAAAGACATAGAAACTTAACGTACTAGAAGTTAAAAGTTAAAAAAATACCAACAATAAATTACCTGAAGTATATAAAATTAGAATAACTTAGCCAAGTCGTTTCTACTCACATTCGTGTCCCAGGCTCTCATATGACATATGTGCGGTATAAGAGAAAGTATTGATCTAGTGCTGGCTCCTTATTTCTTTGTAAGTTAGTGCGAGCATGTTTCATTTATCTTACAAAGAAAATACAATATAATGATCGCGTACTTCAGTGAGGAACTGAAATAGACGACGCTTTCAAAATAATTGGAATATTTCACATGCAAATATACCTTAATAATATATATACATATATATCTAGAGATATATATGTATATGTACATGTAGTACACAGATAAGTAGATACGTTTATAAATATATCATATTTAGTAAGTATAGTTATAATAAAAACTGATGATCTATAAAAATTTAATGAATGATAGATTGATTAAGAATGAACTAATTGAATTATATATTCTAATAATTAAATTACGCTACAAAGGACCTATAGGTTTAAGAAAAATAAAAACAACACTATAACCATTGTTAAAAGTTACAATGAAGACCTTAAAATATTTAAAGTTATATAATAAAAATGCAACCTACCATTAAAACTTATAAGCACATAAATCATAATTTTTACCTGCAAATTAGCAACAACTAAAAAAATTCAGACATGTAGATATCCTAAAATCGCGCCAATAAATTGCATAAACTTGGCCCCGGGCTAACCACTACACGGAACCAATAATGGTGTTGTCATCCCGCTCTGATTGATCTTTATTTTATGCGCCAACTATCTTCCGTCTCGCTCGCACTGGAGCTCTGCCAGCGAATATATTACGCGGTGTTGAAAATGTGGCGTTTCCGTTTTTATTTGAATACAGATAGCAGATAATGGCGTCGGAGTCTACAGATTGTCTTTAGTTATAATTTAAAACTAGAGTAGGATTGTTTTATAATGTATAATAAAAATATATTTTTCTTATTACGGAAATCACCTTTAGTAAAAAAATTTAAATTTTTAGGAAAAAAAAATATACTAAGTACCTATATCACATTTTCTTTAAGAAAAGTAATAGAATAGATTACATGTTGCATAGATATTATATTAATTTCATATATTTTTGGTAAAATTTTAGTGAAAAAATTAAAAATACGTTGACCGCAGTTTAAAAACAAGTTACTGCTATACGCAACATGTCTAATTATTCAAAAAAAGAATAGAGTAAAATAAAAAAAACTAAGCCGTATTATTTTCTCACAGACGTAAATTGTAAGTAACATTTACACAAATAACATATGTTTGATACAAAAAAGTAAAAAATAACGTAAATATACTAGGCCATAATATATGGCTAGGAGTGCGGTTGACAGGCGGCTGAGGATTTATGAATGTTTCCTTCTACGCCTTTCAAGAAAAAAAAAACAATTTCAACGTATGTAGCGCAGAGAAAAGTGTTGTTTTTATCAATCTTAAAAGAACATATATTTGATTGAAGTAAGCCAGACTATATGAAATTCAAAAAAACATCATACTTCTATATATAGGTATACACTATATGTTTATATATATATATATATATATATATATATATATATATATATATATATATATATATATATATATATATATATATATATATATATATATATATATATATATATATATATATATATATATATATATATATATATATATATATATATATATATATATATATATATATATATATATATATATATATATATATATATATATATATATATATATATATATATATATATATATATATATATATATATATATATATATATATATATATATATATATATATATATATATATATATATATATATATATATATATATATATATATATATATATATATATATATATATATATATATATATATATATCTTGTACTAGGAATGCTAACTATTTTTTGTCATGTCAGACGGCCTATTTATCGTAAAGAATTCATAATCTTCTATTATATTTGAATTATGTAATAATTTTAATCTTAACTACTGAATCTCCGGTCCAAGTTACCTTTGCAACTTAGAATAACTTAGAATGTTATATGTCGTAAACAGATTCCAACTTTTTCAGCCGCAGGCAAACGCTAAAATATATAACAATAAATCAGCTCATAGAAACTATAAATATATTTTATAAATATTATTGATTTCATTTAAAAAAATAATATTGATTTTGTATAACATTAACCATGTTAAGATACCATGAACATGTTAAATACCACAAAGTATATTAATAGCTTTTTTTCTTTAAGTTGCCACAATTTTTTTATAGTAGAATAGAGAAGAACTTAGAATTACATCATTTCCACATAAGTATAATAGTTATTTACAAAAATCCATGTACTAAAAATCTAATTATATTACAAAATGCCTACAATATGTAATACTAAAATCATAGCATGCATTCTATGCATTATGATGCAAATAACCAATTAGTGCGTGTTCAGAGCCTGGGCGCAGGGATCGACGCATCTGTCCTCATTTGCCTAACAATACAGCATACCTTTGTCTATTTGTATGAGCTTACGGTCTTCGAGCTTACGGGTAAAGGGTAATAAAAACGAGCTTGTTAGCAGTTATATTGGGTGACACAGATTTGTGTCAGCTACTTTGGCAGCAATAGTTAGTAGTTCAAATCTCTTGTTTTTTCTAACCTTAATTTTTTTTAACCTTAAATATGTGTAACTACCCATTAGTTCTACGTGAATTATATTAATTATTAAAACTTTTTTATTGTTTGTAATAGCTTTGCTTTTTTATGTATTCAAAAAACTTAGCTATTACAAATCCAACATTTACGTATTTAGCGTGGTAAGGAATCACAAGTTGCTCCGTTTATCACCTTCTGCTTTTGCGTTAAAAGATACAATGTTTCTTGAAAGTTAACATTTTATGCAGCAAATTAGAACAAAATATGGTTTAGTTCAATCTTTATGATAGTAGTACTTATTATTTAGGAGTTAATGTAATAAAAAAATTAGCTTTGGTCAAAAATTTATAACTTATAAAAGTTGACAAACTTTAATTTGCAAGAATATGCACTCATTTTGTATAAAATAAATACATATTTAATTTTTGTGGATTTTTTAAATGTAAATACTCGAATTGAATAATTAAATTACAATAGAACTTTGATTTTTCATATGTTCTACATTTTTGACAATAACATTAGCTTGTTCACTCCAGTAGATCTTCAGAAAAATAATCTCCCTGGACACAACAAAGTGATCCTATAAGAATTTGATATTTTACTTTCGAGGTATAAACCTAAAAAATAAAACCTGGTAAGTAAGTGAAAAAACAGTTTCGCAACAACTTCACGTCCTCTGTAGTAAAACAAATCTACAATCAAACAGTGTGTATAAAATTATTGTTCTAGAACGGCCTTACATTACGACTGAATTTTAATTTTTTTTAGCTTCACGCTTATATCCCGCACCTGGCTGGGTAGGCAGAGGGAACTGCAGGAACTATATGAACATAGTGTTAAGATACTCCGTTGCTTAGTCCCTGCTTTCTCCGTCTCTGCTTTCCGCCATTTTCGAGGCATTGCGTGTTGCGTGTCAGAACTCAACGCTGCGCTTAGCCTAGTTGCTAGAGCAAAGAAAATTGAAACTTTGTGTTTCAACAGAAGTTGAAAAAATAAGAAATGTTGCGCCTCTGCGCCACGACGGTCCTTGTTTTATGAATCTTAATATAGAATCAATACCTAAATAAATACAGGTATAATTTTCACATAGGCAATGAAATGTTACTTAAAATTATCTAAATTTTAAGTATGTTATGCACAGAGTTTGGGATATATATCTAATCGCTACATTATACATAAACGTATATATATTTTAAAGGAGCGATAAGCCAACGCGGCTATTTCCTCTTTACATCAAGTGATGATGATCCCTCATCTCGCAAGATTACCTATGAAACCTATAGGGTGTCATCATAGCATACTTATGTTAGAAGCTCGGCGAATCTCTTGATTCTAATAAATATTGAATTTCGCTTAAAAATAAGTTTATGAAGGTATGTTTTATACTTTTTAGAAGTAGAGGGTATATGGCGTCATGAGTCTATATTCCAAATTTTCCACTCAATTTTCAAGGTATTGAACTCAATGCCGCATTGAAGTAAATTAACAAATATAGCACCGTAATGGTTAATTTTATTATCATAGAAGATATTTAAGGTTAACTTTATAGCTGATCTAGAAAAAAAATACGTATGTATATAATAACTTATTCAATTCCTTTACTCATAAATAATCCTATGCATATTCGTATCTTAATTCGATTACAGCCATAGTCAACCAAAAATCTAATAATGTTCATAAATATGTAGGACCTAAAAAATAATATGCTAAAAGTAACATGTTTACAATACAAATGTTATAAATCCCGAATACCGTCCCAACCTAATATTGACTGGAGAATTAAGAGAAAAAATGCCAAAATGAAAACCTAAAGTCTCCGACATTCCAATAATCCTTTACTTAAGCATACTCATCCTATGTCATCGCAAGATTAAATTCTTCAACAATATAACTACTTCGTTGAAAATATTTCACATGAGGACCGCTTTTTTAATATCAGTATGTTGTGGCAGACTTTTTTTATACCGAATATAAAATATACAATTTCAGCATAGCAGTGACAATGTGTGTACCATCCATCTTTTCGGGTTTAGATTTGGATCTCGTTCTAACATGTACGGGCGTCCTACTCTAGCGGATTTGTAGTTCCCCCCTAAGGGGGCGTAAGAAAGGAGTCGTTTCGAGCAGTCAACTCTTTGCGCATTTTTCATTCGAAATACGTAGAATATGAAGAAATGTATCGCGTACTCAGGCGTGTTATGATTTTTCATGTTCATGTTCTATTTTGAGTATGGGGTAGTTATGGAAATATAGTGGATTAGGATAGACGAGATGTTCGTAATAATAAGCGTTCGTATATGAATGTAGTTTATTACTATTGAGGGATACGTTTGTTTAGATTTAATTGAATTTTGGGGAGACTATAGTAAAACATCACTACGTAATATTTTTCCTTATTTATTTACACTTGTTTTAGTGTAAGCTTTGATTTAAAATATTTCACTTTGTCGATGAAAATATAGGAGGCACTTATGCGAGGTCGGTAGGTCATATGAAAAATAGCTGATGAAATCGAATACCTAAGATCGATTTGAGGCATGTTATTAGAGCAGCCTGTGCCCGGCAATGGAAGAAAACTGGCTGTCGATGACGCTGAAATTGTTTTTATTTAATAAAACATATATAAACATATTTGAAAGAAAACATGTTTTTTTTTATTTAAACATATTTTTATAAATCTGCAGCAATTTAGCTAAGTATTTTAATCACATTCAACTCAAAAAATGTAAAAATTATATATATATATATATATATATATATATATATATATATATATATATATATATATATATATATATATATATATATATATATATATATATATATATATATATATATATATATATATATATATATATATATATATATATATATATATATATATATATATATATATATATATATATATATATATATATATATATATATATATATATATATATATATATATATATATATATATATAATCTTTAAAATCGAATTTAGTAAAACAATTTCCACATACAAGTCACCTGACTGTACTTTTATTTAAATTTACCCACATTTAAAACAATATACTTAAAACTACCCTCCAAAAATTCAGTAAATACACGTGCAAGCTAAATTTAGTTGCACCATTCACAATTGCCGTTTATTCAAGTCACAATTCTGTTATATTTGCTAAAGAGCCTGTCGAATCCACCGAGAGGTTTAAAAATTTCCTCCAACGTGATTGGTTATTCCGATCACGTGATTGGTACGTGACACCGCCATCTGGCGTCGGAAGCCTGTACCACCGTGGTTTGAGAAGAAGCATAAACGTGCTCGGTAACTATGCGGGTATTCGATTTCAGGCTACGCTGTGATGCTACGCGTGAAGACTCTTGATAAGGTGTGGAAAGGCAAAGTTGATTTATGTATACAATTTCCAATTCTATATAATGGAATGGCGATAATAGTTAAAGGTTAAAATGTTAGCATTTTGGTTCGAGTTTTGAGAATTATGTTGACATTGTAGAAAAAAACATATATATATGCATAGTTTCGGACCAACGGCACATAACCAGACAGGCCTAAACAAAAACTAAATCGTGGTAAATAAATGGTTTTGAAGTAAGACTTTTTTAAATATATATATTTAATAATGAAATTGACAATATACATAATTACTTAGGGTCATCTTACATTTATTTGGGGTAGCAATCACACAACTTTACTTCTTTACCATAGCAACTACACTAAACTATTAAATCACCAAACCAAAAACACAAACATACATAAACATACAACATTAACCATTTCCCATAAATTTCTAATGAGTTCATACAATTTTATGATGTAGACACGTGCAATATTTAATAAAAATTCAAACGTTATACGCACGGTCTAATGTAAATACAGCCTTAACCAAACAAAGACTGTACAGAATAGGTAATGCCGGTAGAGAAAACATCGAATTTCCATGCGATTCGGGTGCCAATCTACATGACTAGCGGACCAGTTATGCCAATAAGCCGGGATAAAGTCAAGATGTATCGCTCGTGTAGCTCTGATTATACGAATTGTAGATGGTATTTTCTAACGTAGGTAAATGTGAAGAAATATAGCGTTTCTTAAGTATTTGTATTAGAAATCGAAGCTGTTTTGCAATATTTACTTTTTATAAAATCATAGCTTTTTCTCAAATAAAATATTAAGAAATCCTTTAAAATTCATAATATTCATACTAATACCATTTCTTTAACAACTACACACGCCATTAGCTGTCGAATCCCAAAAAATTAAAACTACAAACAAAAAGTGCCATAAACACGCCACAGAAACCCAAGTAGAACCCGTAAGTTTGTAGGACCCGTATGTAAATTTATCCTACATAAAAGAGTAAATCCATGCTTTATCACACACTCAGATAAGAATAATGAAATATGAACTACATAGACACCCGATCCGGGACGGGAGTGGAGAAAAAAATCCATCCATCAACAAAGAAAATAACGATTCGTGCCTCAGACAAATGATTGACAGTGAGCGAAAAAAAGGAATGGAAAAAGAAATGATTCCTTATTCAAATTTTCACGGCGTCCGATTTTTTCCTTTGTCGCGTCAACGTTCCGTTTTGTTTCCATTTGCAATTTGTCGGTTTGCTCTTTACTGGAGACGTTGAGGTCTGATCAAGCGTGAATGTCTTCAGCATTTTTGATATATAAGAAAATCTATTGGGGTCCTAAGATTTCTATAATTAACGAAATAGCTAGTTTTGATATTAATTTTAAGCTATTTAAAAGTAATTTTCCTTATTTTAGATAAACTTTATTCTAAAAAACATAAAATATAATCTGTACAGATAAGGCTTAAGTCGCAATCAATACAGCCTACATCAAAAGGAAGTTCAATAACATTACTAACCTACAAAATCAGCTGTTTTAACTGTGACCTTGTTAACATGTTAATTCATCCCCTCGTAATTTACGCTTACCCCAAAACTGATTACGTCCACAGTAGACGAATCCATCCCTCTCATACAACCTCCGTCCTCTTCCCTCCCATTCATGAAACGCTTAATTATACGTATTTGGACGGTGTTGTACAGAGGTGAGTTTGATTAAACATTCACTGAAATTGAAAGTGAATATTCTGAATAATTTGGAAGTCTACAATGTGTGAATGAATCACGAGAAAATGGTGAAAGTTCGTGTAATGATTTTGTTCAAAGATATATTATAAAATCTATAAAACTACGTGATTAATATGTAAAAGGGATGGAGTCATATTACTAATATTGTATTTACTAAAATTTTTAATGTGGTATATATCAATAATATTAGTAATGGAACAGACAAATATATATGTCTTGTAAGTTAAAATTCATAGCAAAACATTTAAGACTACGCATCCCTTAATCACATAAGTCATGTACTTCTCAAGTCAATCTTGATACATACTGTGACTGTATACATTATTAACACAGAATTTGTATAAGAGGTAGATAGAACATAATGTTAAGACACTTCGTTTTCACACTACGAGACAGAATAAGAAAGCCATTCGGGGTTGCTTTGTCTTGAATTTTTCGCCAGATTATAAAAACTATATAGAATAAATATTTTCCTAAATATTTATGTCTATGAATCTAATAAATAATTAAAAACTGAAAATAAACAAATGTTAAAAAGACCGCATAAAGCCTTTTTACTTTGGGCACTCTCGTCTTAACGGAACGCCGGCAGCGAACTCTGAAACTCATTTATTCTCACTTGAGTTGTTGTCTCCCGTAGCCGATTTAATTTTAAATGTAGAGCGTTGATATAGGTCAGGGACTTGCTAAGTGTTAATTGTTTAGAATAACACTTATCTCCTTCTGATAATTAATACTTTTAACTTTTTCTCTTTAAGTAAAATTGGGCAATGAGTGGTCACTCTTTTCTCTCTTTATTACTTTTATTATAAGCCAGTCTAGTTTATTATAAGCGAATTAGAGAGTAATTAACGCTATATATATATATATATATATATATATATATATATATATATATATATATATATATATATATATATATATATATATATATATATATATATATATATATATATATATATATATATATATATATATATATATATATATATATATATATATATATATATATATATATATATATATATATATATATATATATATATATATATATATATATATATATATATGTATGTATGTAACCTGTGAACCTTACGTCCACTATTCAGGGATTCTTCTGAAATGAACCTAAAAACCCTTTGGTGATTCTTCTTAAAGTAAAAATTAAATCATCACCATTACAGACATCCTATTATATTCACTAATCCTGACAGCATTATTGAGGTATATAATTTCATTGACTATATAAAATAATAAATATTTTGTTGGCAATGCTACGAACCCATCGCGTGTTCAGTCCTAAGAACAAAATATAGTTGAAGGTAAATTATGCACCGAGATATTGGAAATATCGTGGAGGCACTGATCGAGTAATAACAATATTTTTACTGTACTAGCTCCTATGTCGGATTTGCTTGTTATTTTCTTAATATAAATGATAGAATTTTAAAATTAAGTACAAATATACCTATAATATTATATATTTTTTAATTTGTATACTTTTTTACTATTAGATTACCAATTTGTATTTATATAAGCCCAGTGAGTTGGGTTTTATTTCCACTGAGTTGAGTTGAGTTGAGTTCCACGACAGTACAACGAAACCGAAGTTTGGAGTGTTTTGACACTACATGATCTCTAACTATACGCAAGATATACCTAACGTGAAACTGCCTAAGAAGTACCAAGCAATCTAATAAATCCTTCCATCTCTATAATAAATAAATTCTATAACAAAGGCACAATATCATAAAAATAAAAATGAATGGAGTACCTTAGTAGGTACCTACATAGGCAATATCGGTAATATCGTGACGACACTGATCGACCAACGCAATATTTATAATACAATAACGTGCCGCTAAGCAAATTGCCTTCGAAACAAATAATGTATAAAGGCGATTGGTTCGATCGCTTTTTCGATTCAGTTGTGACGGAAAGTATGTATAATGGATTGTGGAAGGCGTAAGCTTAGTGTAATTTGTACTAAAATTTTTTAATAGGCTTAATTTTATACTGCCTTTATTCTTTTAAAAAGCTTATAGCTATTAGCTTAATATTAGCTTAAAGCTAAGTTTTAAAGTTAAATTATTACGTATTTACATGGATAATCCAATAAAGTGAGAAATATAATCTCTCTATACAATAAGTTTCTTTACTTATTTTAAATGAAATGGGTTTTCTCAGCTAAGTGGCACAGCTGATTCTTAGCGAGATGTTGTGTACAACTCCTTCGAATTCGAATGAATTTTTATATTTTGTATTCGTTTTCTGTTAATACGGCTAAGCGCTGTAATTATACACGGCAGAACTAGCATAGTCTCAAAAACTGAGCACACAATGGGGAATGCCGTGTCTTAAAAGTAGATTCCGTTTGTATGTAAAGTTGTATTCGGGGTACAGCTTTTACTTAAAAAGAGAGTGTATTTTTTAAAAATATTGTTAAATTATAATTAAAAGATTTATTATAAAACGTTTAAACTTTTTTATCTTTATTAAGTAATGTAACGTCAGTTGAAAACTGCTGAATAGATGTTTTTATTGGATATGACTTAAAGACTGAATCTCAATTTATTACGTGACATAATACTATTATCTCACTATATGAAAACGCTATGATCGATAGTGTATGGTTACGTGAAGTAACGAATCGAAATCGATAGTTTGATATATGTATACAGTAATAACTTACAGATGGACAAAGGATCGAAGTCTGGTTTTGAACGTATTATTCAAAATGTCGAACGATATCATTCAAAATTCTATTGAAGATTCTTAATTCTATTATCTTTTACTTTATCCTGGATATTGTATGTTAGTCATAGAATTAGTGTATAAGCACTTCGTTCTCCAACTTTCGAAATTTAAATAATATGTTATTGTGAAAAGCGTGGAAATAAACAAAATAAATTTCTGCGATTGGGAATTGAACTCATAAGTCACATTTACAGTCAGACGGTTTACCTCTGTACTTACCGCAGTAGCTTTAAAATATTTCATGTTAAAAAAATCATCAGAGGTTAAGTCCGATTACTTGAAATCGGTTATAGATTATTATATAAAAAACATTAACTAAACGGATATTATCCACAAAGATATAAAAAATGTAATAAAGTGAAATATTAACATTATTAACAACATTAATACACACATAACACACCCGGGAAACCCGAAAACAATTTTACAAGTCAAAGTAACATAATGTAACTGACAAAGAAAATAATACTTTCACGTCGACAGATGATAATCCTTCCATGTTCCAAGCATTGACCTTATTAGAGCGACCCATGTCGAATTATTCAGTAATATATATTCGTCATATATTGTATATATATAGGTAGGTACTTGGTAAATCTTTCAGCAGAACGAGATGGGTCGGGAGTGCTAGGGGGTAGGGGTGGTTTCCCCATCTATAGAATTTACCCCCCTAACCCAAGGAAGGGTTACCTTGGGAGCGGAATAGAAAATAGTACATAATAAAAATTCAAAATATATCCCATTCTTCGGAGGTTCCAATTTTCCGGAATACCCCTAGGAGATCTTTTTTTTGATGTCGAATGCTTAGTGATCACGTATTGTTGCGTGATGTGTTACGCGTAATGAACGTGGTTTTGATATTTGAATGTTGCTATTAAGCAGGCTAGGCTTACTTGTCTTGTAAACATTTGTTTTTTTTACATAAATCAAGTTAAATTACACGACAACGATTTGTACGTTCGATTCTCATTCGGGGAAGATGGATATTTTCATTTCCATTTTCTTCGCTCTGGCAGAGAGTGGCGTTGAGTTCCACCACGTAGCATGTGGAAAGGCTGAAAGTAGGGAACGGAGTGTCTTAACACTACGTTTTTACAGCTCATGCAGTTCCCTCTGGCTAACCTGCTGTATGCGGTATAAAGGTGAAGCTAAAAAAGAAAAGTTAAATTATGTGACTGTAGTTAATATCAAATTTAGTTGTTACACTCTAGATCCTTTCTCTTATAACTTGTAATATAATATACTAAATTGTATTGAATCATTTTTATTATTATTTTAAATACTTATTGTCAACAACATCTAAATGTAAGCGATGGTTGTGGGGTCGCTTAAAATTTGGTAATAATTATGTTCATTACTTTACTTCGGGTAGGTACACATTAGAAACTCTAGCCAGAAACCGGAGATTGAAACGTGATGAAAGTATAGCAATTATGCTCCGTTTACGAAGCTACTAAGCCAAAAACTGTGAACACAAACGAAACCAAGTTTAGATGTGTTTTTTTAATAATTTACAATTGATTTGGATCACTTCTGTGTGATTAGAATTTAGACACTTGTTTATTATTTTCGTGGCATTGCTTATTATGTGACAAATACAATGGCTCAAAAGTGGCGCATATTAGACGATATACATGAAAATTATTAAGTTTCTTTATCGGGAATGAAATTTACAACCTGTACTTAATAAACGTTGTGCCGCTGCGCCATTACTTGCCTATTTAAAACCGAAAAACAAATTGGTGTGAATTAAAGTGTACATCTTTTTACATCAACATATAAAAGATACCATCTAAGGTTTATATGTAGATATTCCTAAAAGTGAAACTTTAAATGAACCTTAGTCCATCACGACTTGTTTATAATATAATACTATGAGAACTAAACATACGTCATCAGACATCATATTATGACGTAATGATAGTAGTTTTGAGAAAACTAAGAAATTTGTGCCGCACATTTAAGTTCCCCACGTAATTGTAACCGGTGGCAAAATAACTCACAACTAAACTATTAACGTGATATAACATAAGCCTGCCTTTATTAATAAATGGATTTATAACAGAAAAACTAAATTTTACTATTTATTCTCGAATCAAAACGCCATAATAAAATAAAATTGAATTGAATTGAATATATCTTCATTTCTATAGTATTGAGTGTAAAAAATACGAAGTGCTAACAATTTACTTACAATTATTATGTATGGGACATATATTTATATGTCTAATATGTATATATGTATAAAATACAGTACGTACGTACTTGAAATTTACTTTCATACAAACGAAATAAGGAAATTGTGGTTTGATCTAACATCCTACCTGACTCGAAGAAATTCCATTTCCAAACGAAAAATCCATTGAATACAATATATCACGGTTCTAAGCCCGTTACGTGTGAGGGGGACGGAATATGGTAACTTCATATTGGTTAGAGAGGGAGGGAATCAAATGTCCCTGCGAAATGGAACGTAAGAAGATTGAATAGAAGTCACACTAATGCTGTATACCTTTACGCACACTACTGTAATATTAAGGAAACGTTGGATCTGTATATAGAAAATTCTTACTTGAATTCGTCTGTTTATTATATTGAAATAGTATGAGTAAAGTCTCCTTTACTTATAAATTATTTGTAGCTTTTTGTAGGTTTGCAGCCTTTTTTCTGCTATTTGTTTGGACAGAAACCTTTTTGAAATTTCACACTTTTCAAGATCTTACCTCATTTTCAACATCTAAAAAACATTAGTAATTGTAGAAGGTGTTTTTGATTGATTTCTATAGCGGCAGTTATTGAGGTGGTCGAATTTAATTCGGCTTTATTTATATAATTTAATATATTTCAACATAAGACATTTCCATACTCATGTATAGGTAATATTATATCTGAAAATATGACTATAAATATAATATTCTTTTTAGTAGAAAAAAATACAAAAGATAAAAAACGGTTCCTCCCCCTACTGTGTATGTGTGCGTCTAAGTATCCAATACATGTAAAATTTCAGATCAGCCGTAAAGAAATCACGCACACACATGCAACAAGAAAGGCTTAGATCACCCACACTACTGTACATTTCTTTATGCGTACACGATATTTTATTTTCTATCAGGTGTGTGCGTGATATAGTGCCCTTGGGTACGCACACATGTGAACGTACGAGTACGTTGAATTTGTTATTTCTGAATTTTTGAATAATGCATTTGATAGGGAGGACATCTTTGATAATATTACAATTTTTCCTTCTCCAACTATTGATCTTAGGTACTAAGACCTACCTATGTTACTTTACTTAGTATCTATTTTAGTTTATGCTATATTTTTTTTACATTTTTTTAAGCTATAAGAAATATGCAAGCTATAAGAATGGTACAACATAAATAATTATCATTTTCGTCACAAACATTTTTTATTTTATCTCGAATTTTACTATTGTTTTTTTGTTTATTAAATACAATTATCCTATTGTTCACTTAAATATTTTTAATAATTAAATAAAATAAGTGATCAATATGGATATACAGAAATTTACAGTAGATTTTATTTCCACTAAAGGAAATGAATTATTTACTATTGACATCTGGCATCACTACTCAATACAAAAATCAAAGAACATAGTGTTTTGACACTAGCTTTTCTCCGCTTTGCTCGTTAAAATATCGAAAATACTTTAAAAATATACAGTACATTTATTTATAGTATAAGGTACATATAAATATATAGTTTTAATGAACACCAGCACGGAAGTCCGCGGTTAAACGTACGTTCAAGCATTCAAATTGATGTGAATACATTTAAATAACACATCAACTTGTTCAAGTTAAAGATTTTACTATATATTATGATATAAGTAATACTCCAATGTATTTGAAAATAGATATTTATGACACTTACATTTTATTTACTATACAGTTATAATATAAAATGCTCAAAATCAAATAACATGTATATATTTATATAGAGACGTTTTTTAGGTTCACACTTTATCCCGCACAAGGTAGGTAGAGGGAATCGTAGGAACTGTGAGCCTAGTGCTTAGACACTCCGTTCCCCACTTTCCATATTTTGCGTATTGAGTGAACGGAAATCAAGACAAAAAAAAATAAAATGAAAAAATCCATTTAACTCGAGTGGGAACCGAACCCACCACACAGTTGGGTTTACAGTCAAATGCTATGCTACGTTCTTATAGTAATTTATAATATGAACAATTGCTTCAGTATCAATAGTATTCTTTTAGTTATTGAATTGTAAGGCATAAAGGTCAAGGCAATATATATTTCTTATCCTATTTAGATGACTAACTCAATTTGTATAATTTTCATTTAATACGTCTATAGTAAAGCAGCTTTCAAGTTTCTTAATTAAGACGTAGGGACAGGCGGAAATCGGAGAAAAGAGGGTTTCAACACCAAAATTCCTCATCCTACAAAGCCACAATCGCTTTATAAATCATATCCATAACTAGTAAAACATGACAAGAAATTCTACTAAGTAATTAGTGCGTATTCTCTTTGAATTTGAGTTCATAACTTTTAAGAAACAATGCGTCGTGACTAATTTCTGCACAAGTAAGCTTGTAACAACCGTAACGAAATGTTGACCAGTGACATGTGAAGATATAGCTTATAGCTTAATTGACCAAAGTTCTTGGACAACATCCAAGAAGCACGGGCTCAAATCCCGCTAAAAATAACCATTTTGTACATAAATACTTGAATAGCAACCTAAATATCTAATAGAACAAAGATCAAATCCAATTTTTATATGTTTCCTTTAGGTATTTTCCTATTCTCAATAGTTAATAACCTATCTTTACTATTTATTATTAACTAAATGGCTTAAATATCATAAAATAATAGCTAATTCTCCTATACTAGCTCGATAGTTACAATAGTATAATAGCTCGAGTAGGCTTGTATAAATGCATGTCTTGTTATGCGTTAATACATTCGTAGCGTGGGCCCAGTGCCTCATGTGATATGCAAATCAGAAGCGTTGTGATTTGTGTTCCGTCGCAGATTTGTGACACTGTGTGTCAGTAGGGAATTACGTTTAATCTTTACTTTTGTATGGAAACTAGAATTAACTACAAGTTGTTATAACAATAAAGATTTATAGCACAAATTGTAGAATAGAGTGATTTATTACTGGTGTTTTTTAATTTTGATACCGGATTTTGAGTTTTAGATAAATATAGATAAGTTTATAGTGTTTTCTTATTGAACGTATGAGTCATTCATTTTACTCATGCTTGATATCTATGAAAATATAATATTAATAGGTTTGGTCACTTCGAAAGAATGAGTGATGAAATAATGGTAAAAAAGATGTACGAAGTAAAAGTGAGTGAGTAAGAGAGTTAAGGGGAGACCTCGGATTACTTTCGAAAACACTATATCGAAGATACTGAAGCCAGGTCACGCAAAAAGCATGAAGACTTCTCGGAGAGCATGTATGAAGGGGCTAATGACAGTGGACGAGGTGAAAGAGGTATGCAGGGACCGCAGCGTTTGGCTCTCCGTTCTCTCTGACTGACCCGCTTGGGTTAGAGCGTAAAGATGTGTATGTGTAAATATAAATAAAAGAACATTCAGAATACCATAAATGAATATCCTTCGTTGAATCTATATTTGTTAATACATCCAACAAATTCCCTTTCCCTAACATTGAAACTTTCATAAACATCCTCGAAAGCTAAATATCAGCAATCGTCTGGACGGGATATCCGATAGATACCTAAATCCCCTAAAGTGAAATTTCAAACGTATCTACCCTAAGGGTTGCACAAAGGGAACAGGGATATCAAACAAAATTTTACGCTTCGGAGATACTCAATCAATCTATATATATTTGGGAATACGAGAAATAGCTCAGGCACTCGAATTTGCCTGGATTAACAATTATTATTTAAATAAATGAATTGCCTGGATTTACTTGCTAATTTTGTAAGATACGTGTGATGTCTAAATAATATAACTTTTTTGAACTTGCTAAGTTTAAAATATTATGTAATTAAAAGTAGGTAAAACTTCAAATTATAAAAACTGTGACACGTTTTCGTTATAATAATAACAAATGTTCTAAAGCAGATAAGAGAATTTATCTTTTTGACATCACAGAGGACCGCTGTGGTGTAGACGTGACGGTTTGTGGGTTCAATTCCCACTCGGAGAAAATGATTTTTTTTATTTCCACTTTCTTCAAACTGGTAACTAGGCAAGCGCGGTGTTAGGTTCCGCCACTTAACATGCAATGCCTCGAAGAAGACGGAAATTAGGGAAGGAAGAGTTTTAACATTAGGTTCTTGAGGCATTCACGTTTCCTTCTGCCCTCCCTGCTGTAAGCGGGATAAAGCGTGAAGCTAAAAGTAGACATCGAAAGCACCGTACTTTGTTCTACAAATATTGACTCAAATGAGAATCAAACCCGTAACCATTAAGGATTTCAAATACAAGACGATGGCATGCATTCTTCATATGTATTTAAAATGAAAACGCGCGTGTCAAGTACAAAGTCAGAGCTAACATAAACGATGAGCAGTAAATGTAAGACAATTTCTAATTTTACGACTGCTGTAAAACTAAGCTAAAATCAAATACACGTAATAAAATGAAGTAGGACATAAACATTTCAATACATATAATAAAACTGTAACGGAGCCAAATTTGTATAATTTGTTTTGTAAAAAAAAAAGAGAGTTATTGAATCTTTGAAAGCAAAATTGGCGGAAAAATAAGGTTACGGGTTCAAATTCTATATTTTTTACTCTAAAAAGTATGTATTTATTAACCTAGTGTATAGAAACTTCTTTTTTTGTCTCTGCTTTCCGTCTTTTTCTGAGTCAATGCGTTTTGAGTGGCGAAACTCAACGCCGCTAAAGATTAACTATAAGTCAATCAATTAACATACTAATATGCATATAAACAAAATAATTGGCAGAAACAAAATTTCATAATAAGTAATACTCAGTTTCAGTTAATGTAGTTTCCACTTACTCCGGACGCGTCTTCAAGAATCGCGAGCTTACGCGACTGCCAAGAAGTTAAAATATAACTTAAACACTTTATGCGTCTGCCGACAAATTTTATCGTTCACTCTGATAATGAATATTTTCCCCTTTTCTGGAGAAAATATCCAATATTTGTTTAATTTGTAAATAGTTTTTTTTTATGTCTTAAGAATTTGAATCGTCTCTATTCTCTATTTTATACAGCTGCGGAACTCAACGCCGCAGTTGTAAAACTGGGAAATGTATTTTTTTAAACATAAATATTTTACTAAATGCCCATGAGCTGAATCACAATATAAACGCTAGTGGGTTACCGAATGTAAAATTGTAGGTCAAAAATTGCGTGCGCAATCAAAACGTTTCCACAAATAATATATATTGATGATAATTTAAACATTTTTAAACTAAGTCTTCCAAATATTTTTAAGCGGAGAAGGCAGATAAAGGAATGTCCAACTTTTGATAAATTGTGTATTGAGCTTTTTTAAAAGAACAAGAAAAAGAAAAATTATACCCCTATAATAGTATCATATCCACAATGGTGTTTCCAAATAGCTGTGCCACTGCGCATGCGGGGCGTTTATTAATAAACGTTAACCGATACGCACATAATAAATAAAACTTTAAGAAAATAATTGAAACACATAGTAAAAAGTGTAGTTAATAGTAATCATTTGCAGCTGCCCTTTTACACTGTCTTGTAAGTACGACAATTTACATTCAAAATGTTACATTGGTATTATACTCTAGTCATCAGTCGTCAGTCTAGTCTGTCCCTTATAAGGGCATCCCGTCTAAAAGCTACTTAGTAACTTGCGTCTGTTGACATTAAAAATTATTATATATTTGTAATCATCCCTTAATTCCATTATGCTCATAGAATATTGTATACGATTTTATTTTATTTTCATATAAATAATTGTATACATTAAAGTGAAAAAATATACCTTATTTTGAGTTCTTTTGAGTTCACCCTCTCTCTTTGAGGGGAGAGTGGCAGCATTTGACTCTATTTTTAATAACTTCTTTTTTTATAATTTTCACTACAAAAAAGGATATAGGTACATTGGATTGGAATGCAGCGGGACTTGAGCCCGCGCTTTGTGGAAACCGTGCAAGTTTCTATATGTTTTCTTTAAGTATTTATTATAAATTTTACTTAATTTCACTTTTTCCGTATACATATATGAATTAAAATTTTACGAAAGCAATAGAATTTTTAATTGCAGATATTTTAGCGCTTTTTAATATCCATTAATTGCTTATCATACATACATGCATACATATATATATATATATATATATATATATATATATATATATATATATATATATATATATATATATATATATATATATATATATATATATATATATATATATATATATATATATATATATATATATATATATATATATATATATATATATATATATATATATATATATATATATATATATATATATATATATATATATATATATATATATATATATATATATATATATATATATATATATATATATATATATATATATATATATATATATATATATATATATAAGGCTTCACGTCTTCTAAGATCGATATTATAAAAAATAAACATGTGATAGCTGCAACAACAATCTTCCATTAGCAAAATAAAAAAGTATTTTTTTTATCATTAAAACTTCAAACGATTTTTTATATATTATCATATATATCTTATAAACCATAAAGAGTGTACATAATTAATTATGTTTAAAAAGTTATAAGTACAATGTAAGTAATGTAAATTATAAATTATTGACCACTTTGTAATTCTTTTAACAGACAGACACGCGAAAATCATTAATTACTATTTAGTAATAACTTCGTTTGTAAGAAAATTGCATTAAATTTGAAATTCATTCGCAATTTTTTACGCTAAGTCAGCTTACTGTATTCGTAATGTATGATGTCAGGAGCACCGGCCTCATAAATAACAATATTTTTCAATTGTTGAATATTTATAAATTTAATTATTAATTACATCAACGTTGTAAAAACGATGGTTGTAGGTTCAATTTCCAGTTAGATGAACAAAAGCAACTAATTAATTACTTTAAATTTTTTGATGTGGTAATATAGAAAAAGTTGGCTATGAAATAAAGCAAATAAATAAGTTGTATAAAGCTATAAGCTATATACAGAGTTTCGACGCAACGTGATGAAGAACGAATGGCATAGTGGTCAAAGCGCTTGCACGATTTGCAAGAAGCGCGGGTTCAAAGTTTTATATGTTTTCTTTAAATATATAGTTTGCAGTTTTTAGTTATATTGCGATGCTTATGTTCTAAATTATTTCTTTAAAATGCAATGACAAAAATGTATAGAATAATTATTATCAAATATTTTCATATTGCCCTATATAAAAAAAAACTTTTTTTGCTAAGAAAGCTGAATTTACATCATCATCATCATATCAGCCGTAGGACCTCCACTGCTGAACATAGGCCTCCACCAGGGACGTCCAGTGCGCCCTGTCAAATTTTACATACATATATTTATTCAATATGAACATTGTAAACGTTTTACACACACTCAATACAACTCAATAGCCTAACAAAAAATCTTATGTTACTTTCACTTAACCTGTGCCAAGTTAAAAAATACATCACCGCCACCTGAGATTTAACAAAGGGATGCTTTTTTGTTATCGATTGTCAGTTAACCCTTTCATTTGGGGCAGGAAATCTTCGGGGTCGCTTTAACACCTGCGTAGAAAGTGAATCCGTTTGGAGGCTCATGCAATCTGTCCCACAGTTTTTGTGTTAGATGTTTATTGTGAAAGTAGTATCGTTTAATTCTTTTTTTTTTTGAAGCTACCCTTTCTTATTTGTGTTATACCGACTTTTTCATCTTGTGGCGTGATGTGATCTTTGTATTTCTTTGGTTACTTAAACCCACATTATAGTTAATAACGTAATTGTTCTTACTTTGTTACATATCATAAAATAATAATTCAAGTATATATCACCATAAATTATTTTATATAATCTATTCCAGATTAAACATTAATTAAAGCCAGTATAATGACGTAATATTTTATATCTATAACAATCCACTCATGCACTAAGCAATTTATAATTTTTTTATACATCAACCTATCAACACAAACAACGGCAGAACCTGAAAATTAATACAAAAACATTCTACAATCAGTGTAATGTAATAAGAAATATTCACACGCATATTAAATAGACTACCGGCAAACCCCCGAGTTAGCTACAATAATGGGAGTATATTTTTTACGCGAGCTATTGTGATAAAGTTCATCTGAGCACCTGAGAGCATTTCTATATGCTATTGTGATTTTGTGACTACATGATTTATATTTGCATACCGATTTGTATAACTTCGTTAGTTCCTCGAAGGGTTACTTTGAATGAAGCCCGAGAAAGCATTTGTTAGTGTCGTAAGGTCTCTATGGTTGCATGTGGACGGTTCAGGGTTAACGTGAATGGGTCTTGTTTAAATTAGGTTTAATAATTGCTGGATTATAAATTGAATATCTCATATTAAATTGAAAAATAGTAATAGCATCGTTGCTTGATGAAAATAATAAATAAAAATAATAACTACACGTTATTCTTCGCAAATAGCAACCTAGTGTTGAGACACTCTGTTCCCCATTTTAAGACCAACTATCGAGACAGCTTGTGTTAAATTGAGAAAATTAACGCCGCACTTTGTGTTTTTATATGAGCGAGTACGTGTTAATTAGTTTGAGTAATTGTTCATTTTTCCCCAATGAGAATCGAATCCACACTACATTCAGATACTACGCCATGTTGACTTTGGCTTTTCTAAATTATTTACAGTTTAACTGTAGTCATATATTCACAATATTTATTTCTTCATAAAAAATGGCGTATTTAAATATAAACAAATGAACTTTAATTTTAAATTTCATCATGTTATATTTCTTTTAATTTGCATAAAATGACGGCTTGCATTCTGACAACGACAAAAACTGTTTTAAAGCATATCGCACAGTACAATGTACGTAGCAACAGTATACAGCATGTTTAAAAATAATAAATCTGTGCTGATGATAATTAAAAATATTTTATTCTAATTAAATAATGAAAATGTATTCAATTTAAAATTTTGTTTACTTTAATAATTGAAATTAATTTTAAAATTATATTTTATAAAACTTAATAAATATCTTATTAGTTCTAGAAACGAAATCAGAAAAGATGATTGTATACAATCATGTTTCAAGTATTTTTTTAAAAATATTAATAATTAATAAATACTTAACTAATTTATTTGAACATTTAAGAACACGCTGTATAATCTAATGCCAGGTATGCTCTAAGTCATACAATTCAATAGTTTTGTTATGCAAAAACTAAATCTGTAACCCAATATGCAAATCCGTGCTATTCCAATGCAAATTTCTATTTTCGGTCACAAAAGGTCCACAAAAACCTTGATGGTTGTCGTTAGGGTACGATTACTGGATCTGATCAATACGGCCATTGATTTCTCGAGTGATTTATTGGCTTATACATATCGATTTTTATATCGATATTTGTTTAGTTACTAAATAAAGCTGTTTGAAAATTTTATTAACGATTTCAGGAATTAATTACTTAAAATATTTGAATTAATTTGATTAGTATATTAATAATAATCAGCCCAATATAAGCAATCCCATACATAGTATATGTATTTAATTGAATTTCATCTTAACACACACATATATATATATATATATATATATATATATATATATATATATATATATATATATATATATATATATATATATATATATATATTACAGTAAACAAGATGAGCCAAAACTTATTATGACAAAAAAACTATGAACATAATGAAAATACAGCGTTCCAAAGGTGGCTTAAGGGGAACTACATCACGAAAATTGCCATCAATCGATCATATCAACTGTATCTGTAATGCGATTCGTTGGAAAAGGCAATTTCTCGGTCGACCGCCCTCCCGATCCAACATTTACCAATTTACCCCAAAAATGTTTGTCCCATCCCACTTTTATTATACCCATTTACTAACCTAGGGTAAAATTTACTGTCATAATTGTATGGTCTGATAATAGTCTGTTACTTTAGTTTTTTCGAATATGTACCGTTATGGTATAGATGGAGTGTTATGGACTGTACACTATAGTACTAGGTTTGAAGTACTTAGTATATTATTTATTTTAATTATTAAAATGATTTTACGTGTAATTGAACAGGAATTGTATGATTTTTACTTTTTAAGTTAGTATTTAAAATGAGTGAATTGTGTGGAACTAATATATTCTAATGATTTATCACTTGAGGACCGTCATGGTGCAGGGGTGTAGCAGCGTCTACCTGTAAACGCGACGGGAAGATAGATTTTTCTATTTCCATTTTCTTCGCCCTGGAATCTAGGTAAAGCACGGCGTTGAGTTTCGCTACTCAATATGCAATGCCTCGAAAAAGGCGGAAAGCGGAACTAAGCAACGGAGTGTCTTAATCTTAGGTTCCAATGGTTCCTCCGGTTCCCTCTGTTTACCCTGCCATGTGCGGGATAAAGCGTGAAGACATAAAAAAAGATCTCTCACTCTTTAATAAAGATATTGTGAAGATAATAAGCCAAATGTTTTAGGGTTTCTAGTAGTTGCTTACACACACTTTTAATGATTTCATATTACATATCTCTTTAGATGAATTAACTTACTATTTACTCAGTATTTATTTTTTTTTTTTATAGCTTCACGCTTTATCCCGCACATGGCAGGATAGGCAGAGGGAACTGCAGGAACTATATAAACCTAGTGTTAAGACACTCCGTTGGTTAGTCCCTGCTTTCTCCGTCCCCGCTTTCCGCCGTTTTGGAGGCATTGCGTGTTGAGTGGCGGAACTCAACGCCGCGCTTTGCCTAGTTTGCCAGAGTGAAGAAAATGGAAATAGAAAAATCCATCTTCTCCGACTGGGGATCGAACCCAGAAACCGTCGCGTTACAGGCACACGTTGTGCCTCTGCGCCACGACGGTCCTCTCTCAGTATTTATTTAAAGTTATTTAATTACCATCATAAATTTAATTATGAAATATAAATATAATTTACTGTATCCAATAAATTACTCTCTCAATAACAAGTTACTACAAATACTTGCACGAAAGTAAATTACTTCCGCTAACAGTATTATTTAAAGGAAATCGGTCTAGTTTAGTTAATTTTCTATACTTCGTTATTATTATGAGGACATAACTGTAGTTCGTGATCATGGTTCTTCTATAATTAAGTTTATTATATGACATTTAACGATCACTTTTAATTGGTGGATGTTTATTTGCAAGCTCGATATTATGAAGCCAATCGTGATACTTTGCTGCAAAGAATTAATGGCATGTCTGCTTAAGCTTTAAGTGAAATAGAGCTTTCGAAAGTTGATAGTTAAACTTAATTGACTTTAACTTTAACTTGAAAGTTATGTTATAAGACTTGGTATATTTAACTTCCCTTGTATTTGACATATTCAAACGGATTATTCAAGATATTCACATACTACTATGATGTTTTTTCTCTGATTAAAATTACACTTTTAATTATTTTTATATACATTACTTTAGAATTCGTATTGGATTTTTGCCTAGAAAAAAAATATTTGTTTCTTTTTATTATCTTTAGGCTTTATCACGTTTTCAGAACCTAGTGTTAAGATACTCCTTCCCGCGCTTTCTGCCTTTACGGGGTATTACGTATTTAGACAGATCTAAACACAGCGCTTGCCTAATTTTCAGAGTGAAGAAAATGAAAATGAGATATTCGATTTTCCCTGAGCTGGAATTGAACCCACAAACCGTCACTACAAGCAGACGCTGCGTATCTTTTCCACGACGGAATAAAAATATTGAAATATTTTTTAATTCGAATAACTTCTTAAAATAAATTTTGTATAATAATTATAAATATTAAAAAAAAATGTTAGTACCATAACATTTACTTTAATATGTCATGCTTAATTTATAACAAAACAATAGCGTTTAGTATTCAAGATGTCATTGTTAGGAGAACGATATATGCATTACAGTGAATGGGCGTCGGCCATACGACGAATGAGGCAAATCATACATTAATTATTACATATTTTTTTTTAGTTATAGTTATCTATATATACTCGTATATATATATGTATATATATATATATATATATATATATATATATATATATATATATATATATATATATATATATATATATATATATATAGATATATATATATATATATATATATATATATATATATATATATATATATATATATATATATATATATATATATATATATATATATATATATATATATATATATATATATATATATATATATATATATATATATATATATATATATATATATATATATATATATACATTAATTATTACATATTTTTTTTTAGTTATAGTTATCTATATATACTCGTATATATATATGTATGCAGTTATGAGATACCTAAATTTACACCAACTAAAATTTGAGAACCGTCGTGGAACAGAGGTGTAGTATCTACCTGTACATGCGACAGTTTGTGGGTTCGATTCCCACTCGGAGGATGGATTATTTCATTTCCAGTTTCTTCGCTCTTCGAAATAAAGGCGGAAAGATGGAAGGGAAGTATCTTAACACTGGGTCTCCACGATTCCTATGGTTCCCTTTACTTATACTGCTATGTGCGGGATAAACAGTGAAGCTAAAAAAACTAAGATATTATGTGGAATAAATTTCGTAACCAAGGTAACCTTGAACCGGTTAAAGACCAGTATCGAGTTCTGCTAATTAAAATATTTAACAAAGCGATAATACAAGCAATTTTTAACGTACTACATAAAATTAGAAAAAAGCTTAAATATAGAATAAATAAATAAAAGTTACTATTTTGCAAATCTTTGTTAATCGGTTCGTTCGTTCATCGTTCGCTCATGCGTTCCTAAACAAATGTTCGTAATAAATACCATTCGTCGTTAATTCTTTTATATTGGCATTTTCAAGTATTCATGAAAGTATATAAAGAAAACACAATGTTAAGACACTACTCTTTTTAATAATAAAAGTTTACCACAACCTGGCATCAAACACACGACCAGCGCTTATGTACAAATCCAACCTACTTCAATACGATTGTAATAATAAATAAGCTCAACCAGCCCGCTATAGTAAAGTACTTCAAAGTTAACATCGCCTATTGCAAAAGCTGAATATATTTCATTGAACTTTTAATAAGGCATCGTATATTTAAGAAAGTTTAAAGTCACTTAAATTTAATTAAAGCAATTATTGTTATAATATTCTAAATAGATTTAAAGGATAGATAAATATCTTATTTAAAGATTTAATGTTATCGACTTAAAACATAGACCGTCGTAAAGTATTGGATTAATGACAACTAAACACGACGGTTGTGGATTCAAACTCGAGGAATGCAGTTACTAATTAGTACTAGATTTAATAACCAAGTACAGCGGTGTACAGAGTTTGGACGGAGATTGGTATAGTGTCTAAACACTAAGTTCTCTATCTGTCTTGTATTTTACGTATGGCGGTAATCTGAAGAGAAGCTGTACCTAAATAAAAATTGAATTCGCGCCGTCATAGCGCGGGTGCATCGTTGAATTGTAAGCAAGACGGTTCTCGGTTCGATTCACATTCGGAAAGATATTTTCCTCGCTCTATTAAAAATATAAAGCACGGCGTTAAATTTTGCCATATATGTTTTTAATTGTGGAATGTAAAAAACAAAGTGTTTTCCTCTAAAACCTAGGTTCCCTCTGCCGAACCTGCTACATGCGGGATAACGCGTAAATCTAAAAACAAAATATACACTCTCTCAGACAAGCTTGTCATAATATAATTGCTATGATAACTTCTAATTCTATATCAGTTATTATCGCTAAACATGATTTGTACCCTTTACTGGCTCCTTTATGAAATGTTCTTATTATCCACCGAACTATGAAGATATAATTGACACTATATATATAAAACTCTCCTGTTACTGAACGACTCCCATACCGTGAAACACGACATGTTTAGGTACGAAGTTAGGGAGAGCGTAGAGAAAATTAGAATTTCCACTAAGATATTATAGTCCACGCAATAACACGAGGTACGGCTCGTTCAATAACAAAATAATAGAAGTCGTCTAAATTATTTATAATAGACTTGTAATGGCGAGATAAACGATATGTCACTTAATTAATATATTCATTACACGTTTATTGTAACTTTATTTTCTATGATAATTTATGCTATGTCACGTTGGATATATATTATGTTACTTTAGGTATAATTTATTCTCTAGATATAAGTGAGTACAACTTTTATTTAAAGGTATACGTTATTCATCACAATGTCTCTTTTATAAATCGTCACAAATTAGAAAAAAAATGTAATAATAAAATGTTATTTTGAAATGATTCGTTCTTTTGAGCTAATTTGCATAAACTATGTCACATTATTAAAATGTTTTTAATTCATTTATAACAATTAATATCCATTTCCTCTTTCCAAGTTCTACAGGAAGTAGATATATTTAGCTAGCACATTTTAATAGCCTTAATGACACTTAAACAACACCTTAACGGCTAACAAAATTATATCACCTATTATTAACTAAGTGAAAAACTATTTAAAATGAAATAAAAAAAAAACTCACATAATTTACTCTACCACCCCATAATTTGACTTGTGGAAAAAATCGCCAGATGACTTCAAGTGACCTCACGGATCCCCACCCTAGGGTGACGCCCATCACTTTTTTAGGGGACCCGCCACCCCTTATAGTTTGTGCTTTAGTAATACAGCTGCTATTAAATCGATTCTTATGTAATATCGATGTTTAGGAATCGTTATAAACTTCCAATAAGTATTAGATTATGTTATTTTCTTATTATAACAGTATAGGACCTAATGCTTAGTCGTTATAGTTTATAAGTACTTTAATTGAGTAATATATTGTAAATTTAATAAATGAGTTTATTAAAAATAAAAAAGAAACAAAATTGTACTTGTCATACTGTTTGAAGTACGTAGAGTACTGAAATGAATTATAGATTTAGTAAATCCACATTTTATTTACAATACAATATTTTATACGCTTGGTTAATTGAAATATTTTTATGCCTCTCCAAAATTTTAAATGCCATAATTCAAGTATCAAAAAATTAAGTACAATAATTGTACATATCGTAATATGAGGGACATTAGGAAACTTTTACTGGTTTCCATTTCTCTGAATACAGAAGTCAGAAAATGAAATATTTCCAATACGCTACTTATATAAAACGAAGTGAGGCGTTGATATCCTCCACTCAACATTACATACTCAAATTTCTGCGGAAAATTTATAATATATTATACTAACTTTAGGTGAAATAAAAATATGAATAAAAAATTAAACCAAAATATTCAATCTTAATGAACTATGTTGTTATAATAAATATTTTAATCGAAAAATCACTCATATTACGACTTTATAAAAGTTTGGGGCTAATGAGAAGAAAGTCTAATAAGACATTTTGTTTCAGGATGCAAGCAGCGCCATCTATTGAGTGCGTGGTAAGAAATTTTACTTTCAGTCCTTAGTACAGCGCCATCTCTTGTTACAATATGAATCATATTCACCCTTTGTAGTTCCCGTTTAAGAAATTGCTGTTATGAATTATTATTTAACATTCACAGCACTCATGGCTCGGTAGTGCGGGTTCAAATTCCGCTGCGTTCAATTTTTTAAATGTTTTCTTTAAATACATTTTTCTATCGTTAGTGTGGATTAACACTAAAAATCGTCAATATGTCTTGACACTATAAGATCTGCATATTAAAAGAAAAATTAAATTTTCCTCACTAGGTTCGCCTTAAATTTCTTCCCATTCAACCTTTCAAATACCTGAAACGTGGTAGATTCGTTAAATTAAAAATAAACCTAAAATAAAGGAAAAGATATATAAAGAGAAGTTTATTTAGTTACTATTTTAATTTAACTTACAATGTTAGTTGAGTTTACACGTGCATGATACAGTTATGTCTTCTTAAGCGTAGATAAAAAAAAAAATATACTACCTTCGTTTACAAATTCTATATACATTTTAAATTTGCACGTGTATTCGTTCACAAAGCAACACGTATAGCTGTTTTAGTTTTTTTTAAATAATATTGTAAAATTTTCTGCAATTAAGTATTCCATTTCTCTACAAACCTAATAATTTGTTTGAGGACGTGGGCAGATGCAAGTTATAACTAACAATTAAGTTTACTATAAATGGCAAATTCGAATGGCAGATATCTTTAAAATCTTAATTAATATATACATATATATACATAAATAAATCGCACTGTCCTTCCATAATTGGTTTAATAGTCTTAACGACACTTTGTAACTTTTAGAAATAAACAATTCTATAAACAATTCAGTAGATGTCAGATAAGATAAGGAATCAAAGCGTGCCAACGTCTGAGAAATATACTTGTTGCTTTTAATTAGTTTTAAATTATTTAAGCAACTGTTTCTGAATACGCTAGCAATTTGCCTCTGTGTTGTTGGGATAATTATAATATTTGAAAGTTTTTATTGTTGGAAACTGTCATGGCGCCGTGGTTCGGTGTTTTAAGTATTTCGTGCGGTAGGTTAAATTTTTACTATATTAATCATATTCATTTTCATAGTACTAGTAACGAAACAAAATGCGGATTACAGTATGTTGAAAGGAGAACGGAGTGTCTTAATACTACCGTTCCTCAGCCTACTTTGGTATATACGTGATATAGCAAGAGGTATTAAAGCTTATTACCGGTGGGATTTATGTTTTGATTATTAATCCATATTAAGGAGAAAAAATGTTTTATAAAACATTTAAATATTTACACGTAATTAACGATTTATTTGATACATGCTTATTAAAAATATTAAATTGTAATTATCTTATTGCCTGCCTATATACAATTAAAAATAACTATAACATTATATTACAGCTTCACGCTTTATCCCGTACTATATTGTACGGGATAAAGCGTTAAGCAGTTGCTGCAGCAGTTTGTAATACTTCTTTATTTTAAATTTGCTTTCAATCTGTGTCCATTGTAATAAATTGTCAATTACTTAGTCATAAAACAAAGCGAACAATCATAGATATCTATATATGTATATATGTGTCCACTACATCACAATTACACCACACGTTCATGCCATTACGTAATTCACCTTTTTATTATGTTGTTTATGTATTACAATGTAGGAAAACTTTATAATTGAGTAGCAACTGTTAAGTAAATAAATATAAGCTATTAACTTGCCTCGAATAGGTATTTTGTCGTGAGAAATATGTGTTAAATGAAGGATTTTAAACCAAACAACATAGAGCGAGGCCGCTGTGGCTTAATGGATTAGAGCTTGAATTTTATTGGTGTAACAGGTATCAGTGACAATTTTAACTATGTTAAATATTTCTTGTTTTAGCTTCACGCTTTCACGCAGGGAATCGCGGGAACTATAGGAACCTAGTGGTAAGACACTCCGTTCCCTGCTTTCAGCCCTTTCAATCTGTTGCGTTTTAAGTGGCGTAACTCAACGCCGCACTTGCCTAGTTGCCATAGCGAAGAAAATGGAAATGAAAAATCTATCTTTATTTTCCCTGATTGGCAATCGAACCCACAAACCGTAGCGTTTACAGGCAGACGCTACGCCTCTACTCCATGACGGTTCTCAACTTAACTATATAAGATAGAAGAATTATACCACAATAATTCATTTAAAAACACAATCATACTGACTTAAGTCATACACAACTTGATAAATGTAAGCGGGCAAAGTCACAGCAAATAATTAACTCCGATACACGCGTTGTTCTTGTTGTTAAACGCAAATTCCTCAGAAGCTAGTTCTGTCACGGCATAATGAAAGCAATTACAGCTATTGTCTCACAATGAATAGTAGTAATAACGGAAACGGTTGACATGATCGATACAACGTAATATAGAAGTAGTATAGTGTAGTGTTAAGACACTCCACACTATATATATATGCTATTATTGCACCAAATAGGGCATCGATCGTACTGTTACCTATATAAAATTGCTTTTTTGTATGTATTTCATTTGCAACACACAGTGATTACGAGTTCGATTCCCATGACTATACTAGCATATGATAAAGCGAATCCTATCAATTAACTAGCAATGTATTGAAAATTGGGAGGAAAATATAAAAAGGAAGGCAAAGCGCGGCGTTGAGTTCCGCCACTCAACACGCAATGCCTCGAAAAAATCGGAAAGCGGGGACGGAGAAAGCAGGGACTAAGCGACGGAGTGTCTTAACACTAAACCTAGTGTTTCGGCTTCTGCATTTCCCTCTACTTACCTAGCCATATGCGGGATAAAGCGTGAAGCTATATATATATATATATATATATATATATATATATATATATATATATATATATATATATATATATATATATATATATATATATATATATATATATATATATATATATATATATATATATATATATATATATATATATATATATATATATATATATATATATATATATATATATATATATATATATATATATATATATATATATATATATATATATATATATATATATATATATATATATATATATATATATATATATATATATACATATATATATATATATATATACATATATATATATATATATATATATATATATATATATATATATATATATATATATATATATATATATATATATATATATATATGTACGTATACCGTATAATATTCGTGCATAAAACATATACTGTATGTCCGAGTATATAGGTAGGGTAAACTTGCCTAATTCGTACCACTTAAGGAGAACCTCAAATATTTTGGAAAAAAAGGAAAAATACATAGTTATTTATATAAAATTATTAACTATAACTAATGTTCTATAAGTATATCAAAATAAAACAACGTAAATCTTTTAAATTTCTGAAAAATAAGCAAATTTCAAAAACTTAAAAAAAGTACGATTTAAGAACATTCGTCTTAAATCGTACTAGGATATTCTTAAATCGTACTTTGAGATCCTATCATTGGTTTACAATATTAAAATTAAAAATCTTAGTAGCTAATGTATTGAATGCTAGTACATTAGTATTTAGTAATATAGCCAATGGTTTCTGCCAATTCCTGTCCGTCATCACAGTAACATTTAATTTTTTTTGTTGTTCCTGCACATAGCTTATGTATCCATAATTCACAATTACTGCATTTAATCATGTTTTCTTTGTTTCTGTTGAATAATGTTGTAATCATCATCCAACAGTCATTTTCATCTTGTTCTTGTTTCTATTTCTTGTTTTTTTAGGTATTTTCGTTTTCTTTACATTTAGCTTCTTTGGTATGGTCTTCTTCTTGGTTTCTTCTACTTTAACTTCAAGCTCTTGTTTATATGGACTTCCTGTAATAACAAGAGTGCCTTTGGCTTTTCTTTTAACTGGTTTTAATGTCCCAGAAGTGAATTTATTGACAACAATACTCCAAGTGTCTCTAGAATTAGCTTTGAAGAAAGAATGTAGTTATTTTTCTTCTATGTTACCTTTTAAACATTGATCTTGCTGTTTTTTTTTGACATGTAGCCCTAAAATAGTAACAAAATAATTGGATACAAATAAAATACAAAAAATAACTAATAATTAAAATGAAATTATAAATAGTTTTCCAAAATCGTACCGGTACGATTTAAGAAGTTGCTGCGAGTACGAAATAGGCACAAGTGTCAACTGAATTTCAAATTTGCTACAAAAAAAAATGTCAACAAACAAGGGAGTTTTATTTTGTGAAATACATTCATAAATATACGCATAATAATATTATAATAAGGTAAACAGCTTAAGAACGATATACTTATAAGACAGTTCTTGTGAAATATGCGAAAAAACTGTTCAAAAAGTAGGAATAAACTTACCTGCTTTATATTTTAGTCGGGAACAACGTAGCAGATTTGTATTTGTCATATGGCAATATGACCGCCAGTTCTTAATATTTTATGGTACTAAAGGCACTAATAACTATTACCCAAGCCGAGATATAGAGGAGGTACGATTTAAGCGCAGGTACGAATTAAGCAAGTTTTTTTTTTTTTTTTTTTTTTTTTTTTTTTTTTTTGTCGCTGGGAAAAAAATGCCATTACGCATCCCCTTCCCGTCGGGGGACGGGAGAGGGGTATGTGGGACTCCCGGTAAAGGCGTTCCCGGTATACCCACTAAAAATACCCAGCGGCGCTCCGACCTCACCTGCGTGGAGAGGGCCTGGGAGTCCATAGCGTCCAGGCCCCCGCCGGTGACTGCCCACCCTACGGTGGGACCCTCAGACCCCCCCTAGTGGGGAGGGGTCGTTACAATGGCCGGAGTGCACGGCCATTGTGGCCCGACGAGTGGGGTGATCCTGGAAATGCAGGCGGTGGCGCCCCCGCGCCTGTCGCCTGCGGATCACCCCCAGGGGCGGAGGGCGACGGACGTTGTGTCCGCCGTCTTCTGCCCCTTCTTCGTCTGCGGAGCGGCGCCGCGAGAGGGTCATCCTCCCGCGTGCGCTCCGCCGCCTCCTTCTGTGACATTACGTCCTCACAGAAGGAGGCTACCGCCGCCCATGCCTCCTCCCCGCTCAGCATGGCGGCGACCACGCTGGGGAGCGTGAGGTCGGCCCCGACTACTGCCACCAGGGCGCGGCGAGGTTCGGACCACGATGGGCACACCTCCAAGGTGTGCTCCGCCGTATCCACCGCCGCCCCGCAGTGGTGGCACGCCGGAGACTCCTCCCTCCCGATCCGGTGCAGGTACGATCCGAAGCAACCATGCCCGAACAGCACCTGCACAAGTCGCAGGGAGAGGGAGCCGTGCCGCCGATCGAGCCAATCGCCCAGGACGGGCCCGATGGCGTCCAGCAGCCGACGACCGAACGCCGCGGAGGTGAGGTCCTCCGCCCACTGCCGAGTGACGGCGTCCCTCAGCTCCCGGCGGATTTCCTCCCGCTCCCCCGGATCCGGACGACGGTTCAGTGCCCTCTGACCCGCCGTCCACTCGTACATTCTGGCGAGCACCCAAGCCTCCAGCTCCCAAGGATGGGTGCCCGCCAGAACGCACGCCGCCGCAAAACACACTGTGCGGTACGCCCTAGCCACCCGCTGTGCAATGGCCCTTTGTGGCCTGCGGATGGCAGCGGCGTTCTCCCGTCTGCACAGAGAGTCCGCCCATATGGGAGCCCCGTACAGGGCCATACTTTTCAGTATGCCGGCGTATAGACGCCGGCATCGATCGCCGGGACTCCCGACGTTCGGGAGGAGCCACGAGAGGGCGCCCGCTGTTTTGAGCAGGCGCGTCGACAGCTCGGCAAAGTGAGCGCCGAAGCGCCACTTGCTGTCGAGCACCAGGCCCAGATATTTCATCTGGGCCTGCACCTCAACGCGGGCACCCTCAACGAATATATGGGCGTCGGGCGGTTGGCGCTGCCGAGGCCCACGGAAAAATACGGCCTCGGTCTTGTGCAGCGCCACCTTCAGCCCTAGGCGGGAGATTCGGTCCACCACTAGCGAACCTCCCGCCGAGGCCAAGCTGGCCGCCTCCCCGAAATTTCTCCCCCGGGCAGTAAGAAGGGTGTCATCTGCATAGCAGATGACAGACGTACCACGGGGGAGATTTCCCCGCAAGAGCCAGTCGAATCCGATGTTCCACAGGAGCGGTCCTAGAACAGAACCCTGTGGAACACCGGACTCGACGCAGTATCTGCGGAGCTCGCCCGACTTGTTGGTTAGGCGGACTGTCCGATCGCTCAGATAGTCCGCCAACAGACCCCGCAGATACTGGGGCACCCCGTGAAAACGGAGCGCCTCTAGCACGGTGGAGTGGGGAATGGAGTTGAAGGCGTTGACTATGTCAAACGACACATCAAACACTCCATCCCCCGCGGCCATCCCCTCCTGCACCCCGTCCCTGTGTCGGGACAGGGCGTCCACCGTCGAACGCTCAGCTCGAAAACCGAACTGAGCGGCCGCTAGGTCCGGGCCAATTGTGCGCAGGTGGCAGTTGACGCGGGCGGCGAGGATCCTCTCGAACATTTTTCCGACCTCATCGAGCAGAACGATGGGTCGGTATGCCGAGGGGGAGTCCGCCGGCCGCCCCTCCTTCCGAAGAAGGCACAATTGGCCCTCCTTCCATGGCTTCGGGAACCTCTCGCACGTCAGACACGCGCTGAAGAGGTCCCGAAGCCTCCCTCCCATCTGGGAGGCGGCGATGGCCACAACCCGTGCGGGAACGCCGTCCGGACCTGGGGCCGTCTTCTTGGCCCGGAGGCAGAGAGCTGCCATCTCCATCTCGTCCTCCGTCACCGGGGGGACCTCCTCGGCCGATGGAGCCGCCACCAGAGGGGCGCTCATTACTGGTGGGGTGAAGTTGTCCCTGCGCGGAAACAGGGACTGGACCACCCCATCCAGGAGCGCCGGCTCGAGGGTCTCAGCAACTGGGGGGCCGCACGGACGCAACTTGTTGCGTGCCGCCTTGTACGGCCTCCCAAACGGGTCAACGTTGAGACCCTCCAACATTTCCCCCCTCGCGCTACCCTGAGACTCGGCCATTCGCGTCGTCAGGGTAGCCTTCGCCTCTATGTAGGCAGCATAGAGGCGGCCCTCGTTGTCAAGGTCGCGTCGACGCCGCCGCCGGCTCCTTGTGTAGGCCCTCCTGGTGGCCACACAGTCGGCCCGGAGATCCGCCAACTCCTCTGACCACCAGTACACGGCGCGTTTAGGAGGAGGCCGGTGAGACCGAGGCATGCTTGAGTTGCACACCTCGGTCAAGGAGTCCCTTAGACGGACTGCCGTGGCGTCCACGTCCCGGCCGTCGACAGGAGGCGACAGCCAGTCCTGCACGAAAGCCGCCTCCTTGGCGGCCTCCCGGTCTAGGCGGGTGAGCGCCCACCGTGGACAGTGCGACCGACCCGCGCGGTCCCCCCGGGAGCCCTGTGTGGAGACATCGAACCGCACGTATCGGTGGTCCGACAGCGTCTCCACCAGCTCCACCCGCCAGTCCACAATGCGGGCCGCCAAAGAAGGGGAGGCGAAGGCGAGGTCCACGATGGACCCCCCCTCTCGCCGCACGCACGTGAGGACTGTGCCCCTGTTGAGGAGGGACAGACCGGACGAAACGTACCAGGCCTCCAGCTCTCGACCTCGGGCATCGGTGGTTGGGTTACCCCACACCACCGACTTGGCGTTAAAGTCGCCCACCACCAGTACCCTGCAAGCAAGTTTACCCTAACTAGTAAAACTACACGTGTAATAACCAAGGTGGCGTTACAAGTAATTATTATTAGTAATTACGAAGCGATTGGTTGTTTATATCTAGTGTAAGAAAGGATCTAAACACGAACGTTTGAGGCATATGATTGTATGAGATATCGAAGTGAGTTCGAATCCAAAATCCAAATCAATATCTAAATATTTCTTCCAAATTTTATTTGTTTACACACATAATTATAAATCGTATATTTTATGTTTATATATTTTCTTCGTCGGAACAAATAATTAGCTTAGACTAAATATCGAGAAAGGCTCTGAAATATAAATCGTTCGATTTAACCAATTCTACTTACAAAATGTCATGTGTCATAAATAAGTCTTTATTATTTCCAGTAGATATATGTCACGAATGAAACTGTAGTTAAAACTTAGTTTATTATATTATGAATAAATGAAAATGAACTTCTTACTATTGGTCCAAGTCTATTCAATAAGTGCCATGCCAAGATTATGTGTATTTTCTAGCTATTAATATGTAGATGTACCTACTTGATACGTTTCTCTGTACAATAATGCAAAAACTAGAGTATATTTTATTGAAGTTACTAAAGTATTATATTAATATTATAAAAACAATTAACACATATACATATACATATACATATACATATACATATACATATACATATACATATACATATACATATACATATACATATACATATACATATACATATACATATACATATACATATACATATACATATACATATACATATACATATACATATACATATACATATACATATACATATACATATACATATACATATACATATACATATACATATACATAAATATCTCCTTGGCACTGCGTAGAGATGTAGCCTCGCTATGCATTCTCTACCGCATATATCATGGGGAGTGCTCTGAAGAACTGTTCGGACTGATCCCTGCCGCCTCTTTACATCATCGATCTATGCGACAACTCTACCACCCCACCACCTTGACAGTTGGCAGAGTACTACTGTACGTTTTAACAGAAATTTTCTGCCCCGCACCACAAAATTGTGGAATGAGTTGCCGCATTCGGTATTTCCGGACAGATACGACCTGCAGACTTTCAAGAAAAGAGCGTATTCCCATCTAAAAGGCCGGCAACGCATTTTGTAGCTCCTCTGGTGTTGCAAATGTCCATGGGCGGCAGCATTCACTTACCATCAGGTGATCTGTCAGCTCGTTTGCCACCTATAATATAAAAAAAAAAAAAAAGAATATACAAAAAACGCATATCGTAACATTTTAAACTATTTTTATTGCCACATATTCAAATGTCAAATAAAAGAAATACAAATAACGATATATATAACGACTAAAAAAAGCGTTTTATATGCATTTTGCTTAAACATTTAGTCAACTTTAACGAACCTCTGTCTGTCACCTCTGTCACCTCTGTCGAACAACTGTTCCGATTGGCCATGGACAGGGAGAGGTTCTGGGAACTAACGGCCAACCTTCAGTAGTGAAGAGGCACTGCAAGAAGAAGAAGAACGATTAGGATTATTAACTTAACTTATATTTCAAAATTGTGCGAGTAAAGCCGCATGTACACTATAGTATAATCAGAATGGTGCGCATGAGTTGCATTATCAGGGCATTCAAAGATCACATTAATATCTTAAATTGTATGAGATTTGCTGTACTGACTCAGCGTTCTTAGGAATGTCAGTATGAAATGATGTTCCAATGGGAGCAAGAAATTACTTACAGATTTTATTATTTATATGTTTTTTATTTATGTGTAAAGTAATTAATTTTTAATTTCAGTATATTACTTCACGAAGTATGTTGATATATTATCATTATTTTCTCGATCACGGCATTTGTGCATAAATTTTATTAAAAAAAACGAATCTAATTTACTCAATTTTTTTTAGCTTCACGTTTTATCCCGCATATTGCAGGGTAGGCAGAGGGAAATGCAGGAAATGGTTCCTGCAGTTCCCTCTGCCTACCCTGCACTATACACTAGATTCATATGGATGAACCTAGTGTTAAGGCTCTCCGTTGCTTAGTCCTTTCTCCGTCCCCGCTTTCCGCCTTTTTCGAGGCACTGCGTGTTAAGTGGCGCAACTCAACGCCGCCCTTTGCTTTTAAAATCAATTGAGTAAAAATAATCATATTACAATGCACTTAGCATTGTAACAATGTAGATTTTTAATTTATAATTATAAATTAATTAATTAACGAGTCACGACATCGGAAAGCAGTTGAGATCTCTCCGATTGAATGTACACTGACAGAATCGATTCTTACTTAATCGATTCTAATGAATTAGTCTACTTGGTTAAAAAATAATAAAAATTTCTAATAAATAAGTTATAGTAGTATTACTACTGCATCTTACACTTGTTAGGGCTGTAAGCTTCAAATTTTTAATCTACAACCATCTTATATTGTATAGCATATGATAAGTTTACCACGATGCTTTATATAGAGATGATTTTTTATTATTTTTATTATTTTTGCAAACATTCCTTAAATGATTAGTTATTCGAGTTGGAATATTGAAGTAAAAATTAACTGAACAAATCTACTTTTTTTAAATATATAAGCAGGCTCTTACTAATTTATAATTATTGTACCAATTATCTAGACAGTTTCAAATGTCAAAATGTCAATCTAAAGCTAAATGCATTACGTATAAGGCCAGGGATACTTTTAACGGACAGGCGATAAAAAAAGAAATAGTATTTCTTACATACTATACCCTAGTATATATATATATATATATATATATATATATATATATATATATATATATATATATATATATATATATATATATATATATATATATATATATATATATATATATATATATATATATATATATATATACATATATATATATATATATATATATATATATATATATATATATATATATATATATATATATATATATATATATATATATATATATATATATATATATATATCTCTTTCTTTTGTACTTAAATCAAATGAAAGTATCAATATTTATGTTCCTACTAATTTTTTTTTATTACTTTATCCCACACGTGGTAGGGTAGGCAGAGGGAACTGCAGGAACCATTAGACCCCTGGTTTCTGCCTTTTTTTTCAAGACATTGCGTGTTGAGTGGCGGAACTCAATGCCGCGCTTTGCCTAGTTTCCAGAGCGAAGAAAATGGAAATAGAAAAATCCATCTTCTCCGAGTAGAAATCGAACCCACAAACCGTCGCGTTCACAGGTAGACGTAAATCTCTGCGCCTCGACAGTCCTATTAAAATTACATAAATGATTTGTTAATAATTTTATTATAATAATAATTATGCATACACTATAAAACGTTTATAAACTTTAAGTGCCGGTTGTACATTGAATCGTCGATGGCTATCAAAGCGCTGGATCATTTAAATTTAATTTTTGCTGACCAACTAGAAGAGGCGAGCGTCTGAGATGAGATGTAACCGTATAGAAGTAATGATCGTCCTTCATTGATTATACAAAATATGGAGAGTTGGCTTATAAAAAAATATTCTATATTTAGTGATTATACGCGTGACGTAGTTCGATTTTCTTGCTGCGGCTAGTAGACAAAGCGCGGCGTTGAGTTACGCCATATAAATCAAAATGTCATATTAAAAAAAATAAATCATCATCAAATGTATCAAAAAAAATCAAAGTAAGATCTATTTCTTTAAACTTTCTGTTAGTCATTTTTTTAACGAAAATTTTTAAATGTATTTGTCTTACTAATAACTAATTTACGTTATTAAGGCATATCTTATGCAGACCGTGTGTTGGGAGACCAAATTTCATTTTATAAATAACGTACATAAATGAAAATAATTCATTCCCCCGAAAGGAAATCGAACCCACAATCGTCATATTTATTTTATTTTCCTACAAAATGCCGTTGTATTCTCTATTTGTACCTTTCATTTGGTAATTGTGATAAAACTTAAGATAAAGCTAAGTGACTTGAAGATAAGTTCCCATTCCACCATTCTCTTAAGGGTCTCACATGCCTTATAGTTACAATGATAGCATCAAAACATTCCATTTTCACTAAATCAAGAACAAAATCTACAGCCTTTGAGTTAAACTGAGCGGCACAAATAACTTGATTAAAATTGACAGTAAATCTGTTAGCATTACCAGTTAAAGGAGAACCGTTATGTTGATAGGTTTACTTCATTCGAATATGAGAAAAATGAACAACGATAGATCAAACTGATGTGGTTATTAACTATAGTCTGACAATGATTGAGTCTATTGCATTAGTTGAAAGTAAACCTAATTGTTTAGTGATAGAGTAGAAAATGGCACGGGAATAGTTATAAGGAAGCAAATAACTGAATGCTGTATATAAGATTAAATTTCATAGCAATCGAGAATAACTGAAAGTGAGTTTAGAAGCTTTGAATTCGTAACTTACCTCGTTAGGTATTAGAGACAAAGTGACGAATGAGCGTACTGGACCTTTGTCAATCAATCTTTAAAGTACCTTCTGTTACTTAGTAAACGTTTTGTTAGGAATTAATTTTACATTTCTTAGTACAAATTGGTTAAAATAGTATTTACTTGTATACTGTAATGCAATAGTTAAGTGGTTTTTAAATTTATTATTTCAATCAAAAGCAATATGTTTGATTGCTTTATCGCGTTAATATCAGAACTACTAATATCAGAAAGCGGCGACGGAGAAAACAGGAACTACGCAACGGTGTGTCTTAACACTAGGTTCTTATGGTTCCTGCAGTTCCCTCTGCCTACCCTGCTATATGCGGGATAAAAGCGTGAAGCTATAAAAAAAAATGAGGAACAAATATCAAATTTGACAACTTTTTGTTGTATAGTCCTTTTATCAGAGATTCGTAAAAGATATTTATTATACATCACTTTATCAAACTATATAAAACTCTAAGTAAAATGTAATTAAATATGTAAAGTTACGATATTTTATATATAAAAGTGGATAATTTAGGCTACGACTGGGACAATTAGCGGATATCTAAATAAGTAAGTATAATTTTCAAGGCACGTCCAAGATATCTACGAAACGTCGTCAATTCAGAGAAAATCATTATGCAAAATTATTACTAAATAGTTTCTTCTCATTAAAATAATCCTAAAACATAAGATATCAACGATATAGTAAATTGTGGCGATACAATCTACTTGCTCTGTATATCTTTAGATTTTATTTATTATCATAGCCCAAGTAATTCAAATAATTTTAGATTATTCTCCTGGACATTTCATTAGTGGACTAACAGTCATTAAAAACAAGATTGGCATTGTAACTTAAATCATATACATTATTATCGAAAATGATTAAATCCACTGAAATTGATACTGTTAGCTAACTGGCCAAATATATTCAATTGTTGTTTTAACAAGCCTTTTGGAATGCGGCTAGTTGAACTAGTAAAATAATTTCTTATGAACAATATCCTATAATAAATACTGAAATTCTACAGTATTTATTATATTATATTGCCTATATTGAGAACGGTCGTGGCGCAGAGGCGTAGTGCCTGTAAACGCGACAGTTTGTGGGTTCAATTCCCACTCGGGGAAGATGGATTGTTTATTTTCATTTTCTTCGCTCTAGCAAATACACAAGCGCGGCGTAGAGTTCCGCCATACGTAATGCTTTGGAAATATATAACTAGACTCCCAAGGTTCCTGCAGTTTCCTCTGCCTACTCTAATACGAGCGGGATAAAGCGGGAAGCTAAAAAAATAAAAAAAAATAATAACAATATTTAAGCTATTTAAGTTTCTTACAAGGTTTGTTGTCAGTATTTCTTCAAAGTAAATATAATATAAATATTTATATATGTCTCTATTATAGCTTCTTTGACATAACGCGCTAATTAAATATAAAAAGTATAATGTTTTAAAATATTAATTATTATAATTACAATATAAGAACCTAAACAAATCTCTAATTTTCTAGTTATTTGTCAAATTATATAGTGTTTTATTATTAGTATTCAATCGTAATTGAAGTATTGTGTAAATATGTTACAAAAATAAGAAATATATTACTTAGTAATTGAAGAACGGATGATTTGCCGACTTATTATTTAGTAGATTACAAGCCTTTTAGGCACAGTAACAGTATTTGGCCGTAACTACATTAGTTGTGGGTTCACATGAAATTAATTAGGTATATTCTTGTAAGAATGCTATAATTTGTGATTGCAAAGCTCGACGTTGACATTCGCGACTCTATATGCTATAAAATTCGATAAAGATAAAAATTATAAGCTTAATTCCTTTCTAACTACACTTCTTCTATGAGGGATTCAAATGAAGCTGAAGAAGACATGAAATAAATTGCTTTGTACTGGTTTATACGAAAAAGAAAATTAACGAACGTTCATTATAATACATAAAATTATATCATATAAAGCTTTTTAAATACTATTCCGTCATTAACTTATTATTTACTTAGTTGTTTTTTACAACTATAGTTGTTCTAGACTAGTTACGATATTTTTCATTTGAATTCAGTTTATCTTTGTCCTTACTTCCTTTATATGTTATAAAAGCTTTCTGATGGCGATTTCACAGATTTATTTGCAAGTAATTATCCAAAAATCGATTTTTTTTACTTCAAGCTTAATATTTAAGTTTACATTGCTAATTTTTAAATTATTTAGTACATTTGATCTTCCAATTTTTTGTTATTTTTCGTTAACTATGCACAAAATGTCAGACTGTGTGTTGTCACGCAATAAATTATATGGTTCTTAAAATATGTCAATGGTACGTCCATTAAGAATCATAATAATAAGCTAATGATGGGATG